>LR812536.1:3661792-3804292 GCA_903798195.1 Danio kyathit | reverse complement strand
CAGCAGATCGTCTTGACCATGTCTACATGCCTAAATGAATTGAGTTGCTGCCATGAGATTGGCTGATTAGAAATTTGCCTTAACAAGCAGTTGGACAGGTGTACCTAATAAAGTGTATGTATATAGTACTGTATGTATAGTAGAAACGTCATTACAGCTATGGGAAGTCCCCATAAAGATAGCTGTACAAGTGTGTATGTGTGTGTCTGTTGTCGCTGCTGGCAGATTCTCCTCATTGGTGTGTATCAGCCTGGCAGGCTGGTCTTGTTTGTCTCTGCAGCTGAAACACGTGTGTGTGTGTGTGTGTGTGTGTGTGTGTGTGTGTGTGTGTGTGTGTGTGTGTGTGTGTGTGTGTGTGTGTGTGTGTGTGTGTGTGTGTGTGTGTGTGTGTGTGTGTGTGTGTGTGTGTGTGTGTGTGTGTGTGTGTGTGTGTGTGTGTGTCTGTGTGTGTGTGTGTGCAGTCAGCAATGCTCTTCAGAGATGTATGGAGGTATCCGTGTGTCTGCTGTCAGATGGATATGTCATATGACATTACGCCCGCCAGCGGCTCGCGCTCATAAAATGACAGATGCTGTTTTTTTGCCTCACGGAGTTTTGCCTTCCCACCAATCTTTCCTCATCCGCTTCTTCAGCTCCGCACTGACCTTCGCCAGATTCACCACATTCCACGTGTAAAGCAGTGTGATCGTGTGTGTCAGTGTGTTGTGTAGATTTCAGTGTGTTTGTGTAGTTATTAGTGTGTCATTGGGTTTATAGATGTTAGTGTGTCAGTGTGTTTGTGTAATGGTAGAGTGTCTATACAACAAATGGCTGCACCCTTAAAGAGCCCCTATTATGGGTTATTGAAAATGACCTTCCATGTAGTGTGTAACACAGCTCTAAGTGAAGTGAAATATCCAGCTAAAGCTTAAATCTGAAAGTGGACAGTGTTTAAAACTATTGATTCATCTATAAAAAAGTCGACTCATAGAGCTTCAAATGAATCGTCTTGATAACGAGTCTTTAGCCGTTTCGGCGTCACGTCGATACAAAACTTAAGCTCCGCCCAATTGTTGTGTGTGCAAACCCGGGAAAATTGAAACTTGATAAAAAAGAAATGACAGTCACCAGACATGAACATTATTGAGCATGTCTAGGGTAAGATGAAGGAGGAGGCATTGAAGATTAATCCAAAGACTCTTGATGAACTCTGGGAGTCCTGCAAGAACGCTTCATTTGCCGTTCCAGAGGACTTTATTAATAAGTGATTTGAGTCATTGCAGAGATGTATGATGCAGTCCTCCAAGCTCATGATGGAGTCAGACACAATATTCATTCTGTTTCCACTGCAGCATGACTTTATATTCTATACTGGACATTATTTCTGTTCAGTGATGAGACTTTAGTCTAAGCAGAGTCAGACCTTACTGTCCTAATGAAATCAATAATAATCAAGGCATGATCATATTTTATTGTGGTCAAATAAGCATCATCTAGAGGCCTTTGCCTTTCATATAAGCCATTTCTGATACCAAATGATCAACTAGAAGTTGAGATATTATTTGTTCTTCCTAAAACTTGGATAGGCGACAAGACTTTTGTCAGACTTCTGTATCTTTTTAGATAATTGTACTTGAAAACAAGACATGAACAGTCCTACAGAAAGCAGATTTTCCAGTGAGTGTGATGTTGGGATGTGCAGAGCTGTCTGTATTTCTCCTGAAACACAATCAGGTTTGTTCTCTCAGTCTCGTTGCACTTCCTGTTTTCCAGCATAAACTAAAGCAGAAGTCAAATAAACACACAGATTCTTACACAGCTGAGTCAGACCTCCATCTTTCATCAATAGCAGAGGAAAAATCTCCACCAAACACAAACAACCGCGCCCGGGAACACACCAGGGCTATTATAGCTCAGCATTTTTACATTTGCTGCAAATTTCAGTTCAGTTTTAGTTTTATTAATGGTTTTTGTTAGTTTAACTTGTGAACGCATTTATGTTTAGGGGTGACACGGTGGCTCAGTGGTAAGCACTGTCACCTCACAGCAAGAAGGTCACTGGTTTGAGTCCCGGCTGGGTCAGTTTCTGTGTGGAACTTGTATGTTCTGCTCATGTTATCGTGGGTTTCCTCCGGGTGCTCCGGTTTCCCCCACAGTCCAAACACATGTGAAGTTTCACAAACAAATTTCGAGAGGAACACGTGATATGATTGACCGCAGCTGATCTCTCATCTACAATCATTAGCTAGCCAATCAGATCAATTCAAACTCACTATAAGTAGCCTAGGAAAAATCACCCCCTTATCTTCATTTTCGAAGAAACCCCCCATCCACCCCTTCTCCCCCCTTTTTTCTCCCTTTATCACGGGGAGCTCTCGAGAACTACCTGATCTAGTACTCCCCTTATATGCTCTATCGACCAGGCGGGAGCCCTGGGCTCAACTATCTCCGAGCTCAGGGTTCTCTCCCGGGACAGCATGCCAAACCAGCTAACATTTGTCAAACAATATCTAAGTGCGAACTCTTGAAGCGCTATATGGGAATTGATTAACTAAATTGGTCGTAGTTTTTGAGTGTGAGTGTGAATGAGTGTGTATGGGTGTTTCCCAGTACTGGATTGCAGCTGAAAGTGCATCCGCTTTGTAAAACATATGTTGGCAGTTCATTCCGCTGTGGTGACCCCTGATAAATAAAGGACTAAGCTGAAGGAAAGTTAATGAATGAATTTTGACTTCAGTGTGCAATGACGTTAACTCATAGTGAAACTCGTAGTGATGAAAATAAAATAATAGTTTGAACAAACACTGAAGCCAAAACCCCACAAATGCCACTTAAATAAATAAAAGTAAATATTATAAAGAATTAAGACAAACTTCTTTATATTAAAGCTCAAGTATGTAGTCCAGGGGTGCCCAAACCCGGTCCTGGAGGGCTAGTGTCCTGCGTATTTTAGTTCCAACCCAAATTAAACACACCTGAACCAGCCAAATCAAGCACTTTCTAGGTAAACTAAAACTTCCACGCTAGTATGTTGAAGGAAGTTAGAGCTAAACTATGCTGGACACCGGCCCTCCAGGACCGACTTTGGACACCTCTGATGTAGTCAAACATGTCTAGTTTACATTGTTTGGCAAATTAAGGAAAAAAGCAGCCGATTCAAATGTTATCACTCGATTGAATGATCATTAACAGTGGTTATCAGCTGATAGATATGGGCCAGTAGGGGCCTCCTGCACCTACTGGTATGCTCAGAAAGCTGTTATCATCCGTCCACATGGTTAATCAGCTATACATCACACACAGCTGCAGCCAGAAGTTAACAAGAGTTATTTATATTATTTATTAAATTTCCCATTAATTGTATTTTATTTACGTCTACCCCTACACCGACGCTAAACCCAACCATCACAGTACTGTAAAAACAGATCTGGATCTGGAGTCTTCTTTATTAGTATAGCTGATTAACCATGTGTATGAGTGATAACAGCCTGAGCCTATACCAGTAGGCACAGAAGGCCCCTACTGGCCCATATCTATCAGCTGATAACCATTGATAACGCCCATTCAATCGAGTGATAACATTCAAAGCGGGTGGTAAAAGCGCTTCAGATTTTCCACCGCAGAATGAGTGCTTATTATTTTTGGAAACGATTATTATTTTTGCTATTTATTCTTTTATTTCAGTTTGTTTTTAGTGGCTGTTGTTAGTTTCAGTTTTTCATTTATTGTGATTTTTTTACATTTGATTTCAGTTATTGAAAATGTTTTTTGTTCAATAGTTTGATGGTGCGTAAACACCAGACGTGGATGAAGCCTCAAGCACGAGTGATTAACAAGTTAAGCCAATGCAAAGATCTGAATAGACATCCTGCGACGCATTTCGCATGAATGAGGTGGCGCGAATGATCCGATTTGCGTGAATGAAGCGGAGCGAATTGAGTGTTTTGAGCGTTTGACATGCTTACCCATACCTGTCAACCCTCCCGTTTTTTTCCGGGATTCTCCCATATTTTACAGTTCTATCCCGCTATCATCCCATAAAGGTATTTTCCCGTATTTCTCCCGTTTTTTTAGTCTTTCTCTGAAGGGTCCCAATAAACATTAAAGAGCCGATCCTCCCTATACACAACCCATACCGCCAAACCACCAGGGGCCGCCCCTTGTTCTTAAATGCGAGTCGGTTCTGTGCTTTTGTTTTATTTAGGCATGAAAACGCTTTGAAATAAATATAAAAACGGCGGGATTCCCTTTCCTTTTCATTACAGGTGTCGTCGCCCCTCCTAAACAATCCTCAAAACAGTCATATAGCGGTGCGTGACTGTCAGCTGACGTGCTCCATAGTGATAAATAGACGCTGTATGCCAAATGGATTCTGTAACACGCGATTTGAAGCAGAGCAAACGTCTGGGTTATGGGTGCGTGTTTGAACAGACATAGACACATTATTAATAATAATAATAACATCTAAAGATGTCGATCTTGGTGTTTTTTTTTTTTCAAACACAACTAATTTTGTCCTAAATAAGCATAAAAAGTTAGGAAAGCAATCAAATGCTTTCATTATAACCATAGACTGTAAAAGATATGGACGTAGTATCCGTGACGTCACCCATAGGTTTATGAAGAACCCAAAAGAAGCTCCTAAAAGGCGTGGCCGACCGTCGACATTTTGTTCACGCGTCATCGCACCAACCCCTGGCATACCCTGCGGTACAGGTGAATTGGGTAAGCTAAAATTGTCCGTAATGTATGTGTGTGAATGAGAGTCTATGGGTGTTTCCCAGTGATGGGTTGCAGCTGGAAGGGCATCCGCTGCGTAAAACATCTGCTGGATAAGTTGGTGGTACATTCCGTTTTGGTGACCCCAGATTAATAAAGGTACTAAGCCGAAAAGAATCAGAATACCATGAGTAAATTCCTCACTATGGGTGAGACCATTCAAGATTCTGAATATTTTTGCAGCATGATGACATAATTTAATAAGAATTACATATTTTTTGCAAGTAGTAGTTGATCACGTTTGTAAAAAACTTCAACATTTACTCTAAATTATCCGTCCTCTTGTATGTCAGAGCAAATAAGTGTAAATAAGAAGGCTTACAGCTGCTTGCCTGGTGACAGACGTGCCACCATCAGGCTGATTGTGTTGGTTAAGAGCACTGGCGTAATAGAAAGCATGAGCAGAAGTGTGTGAAGGGTGATTTCAGGACGCCGCAGCCTCCAGACCTCCACACTCATCAGACCAATCACAGCTGACCTCATGTGAAAGGCGGGCCTTCATGCCTTCTGTTATGCCAATTAATGCCAATCACAGCCTGGACCAATCAAACCCATCCATCTACCTGCACACAGTGACGGCCTGCGGCAGGTCTGAGCGCTGAAGACCACACGCATGCAGAAACATAATACAGAAAATATTGACATGCATGGGTCAGGAATTCACTCCAGGAAAGAGCTGCATTTTTCAAATATCATGATTAATGCAATTTGGTCACACTTCTACAGTTCTACAAGGTATTAATAAAAATGAACTAATACTTTAAGCTCAATAAACTGCTGATTTACTGCTTATTAATAGCTAATGAACTAGTAGTTGGGTTTAAGTATTAGGATTAGGGATGTAGAATAAGGTCATGCCGTGACACTGTGGCTCAGTGGTTAGCACTGTCATCTCACAGCAAGAAGGTCTCTGGTTTGAGTCCCAGCTGGGTCAGTTGGCGTTTCTGTGTGGAGTTTGCATGTTCTCACCGTGTTGGCGTGGGTTTCCTCCAGGTGCTCCAGTTCCCCCCACAGTCCAAACTAAGGTTATAATAGTTTTGGATTTTTCATTAGTGACTATTTGTTTTCAAATTCAGTTCGTTTTAATTAGTTTTTTGAGGCAGATTTACTAGTTTTTATTAGTTTCTATATTTTGAAATGACTTGGTTTTAGTTTAGTTTTTATTAGTTTCAGTGTTAGTTTTAGTTTTTTTTCTAAATAAGGATATTTGTTAGGTGCAAGATTCAAAATCAACAGAATAAATATTGTATAATAAAAACTCCGCCATACATTTTTTGAAACCTGTATTTAGAGGACACATGAACACTATCATCTACCAATACCATACCCATCCTCAAATTCAAATACAACAGCCCACAAGACAGCAGCCTTAAGTACAATATGTGTGCAAGGCTGCTCTGAGGTTAGATACACAGTAGTGATGGGAATTCAGATATTTAACGCGGATGTTTGGACTCAACATACCAAAATGATGTAGTGAGCAATAGTAATTTCAGTCAATTAAAACATCACTATGATCTGAAAAATGTCTTACAGTAAAGTTTTGCAGCCCAACTGAATCATGATTCACTTATTTAAACCCCAATACGATTTTCTGATATGAAATAAACTTACGTTTTGTCACCAGATCCTCTCATTTAAGCCCTCGGTTTACCCGCGGTGCTGTTGTTCAAGTTTAGTTCAGTCACAGCAGGCTGTCATATGCTGTTCACTGTTGCCAACTATTTTCAACAAAAAGGCGCTAAGCTCTGCCTGAAAAGTCGCTAGATTACATCATACGCCTATTTGCTTATTACTGACGTCATCACGTTCTACATTTCTGTTCGTTTAACAGCCTATGGTCTATAAATTGGCTATATATATTTGCACTATGCTTTATGCAAGCATGTCAATTTAACTAAATTTATTGCTGTTTCAATACAGTATATCATTATAGATGAGTAGGGAATTTGCAGTAATCTCTCAGACGTAATAAACTCAGACAAGTTCTGAAACTCTCACTTAAAATATCTGTGATTGTGAAAAGAATAAACGGTCAAATTAAATTGTTAAAATAAAGGAGAAGCAGATCAGTTTGACTGTACAAGGGAAATACCTTCACACTCCCGGTGCTAAATCATCTGCCGTCGGTACGCAGAGAGGTGATCTGCAGTCAGGCTGCAGGTGGGAGAGGCTGCTTTACGAGGAACTGGGCCGCCTGTCAGTGCTCTGAGGCGGGGGAGGGGCCGCGGCATCACCCGCAGCTCGTTGAGAAGAGTAGGGACGGTACAGTAATGGACAAACGACAGTCTATAAAAATCTCCTGTAACACACAAAAAAGTCGCTAGATTTGTCGCTAGTCGCTTTTTTGAAAATTTGTCGCTAGGGGGGATCTGAAAAGTCGCTAAATCTAGCGACAAAGTCGATAAGTCAGCGACACTGGTGCTGTTTGTGTTTGGTTCACTGAATCACGCATGCGCAGTATTATCGGTTCACCGCTTCTCAAATTTGATCTCAGTGTAACGTTACTGTTCTAATAACTGAATGAGAGTAGATATAGGATTATTTCAAGTCAGAGGGGGGTATTAGGCTTGTTAAAAAGTAAGTCGTTTGTGGATAAATGCTTACTGAAGACGCGAATCGTTTCAAATGATTCAGTTCGTTTTGGTGAACTAGTTCAACCGGTTCACTTAGAAGATCCGGTTAAAAAGATTCGTTCGCAATCGCGATACAGAAATAAAACCTCTTTTAAGGCACAAATGTGTTAAAGTAATAGTTTTAAGTGCCTGTAATGCTGTCACCGTGCTGCTGTCATGTCCACTCGTCGTTTTTGTCACGGGAGCATCAGCGAGGACTGACTGAAGGAGAACCGGCTCGATCTGGTCAATGGCAGCAGGATTACAGACTCTGAAGTCCGAAGGGGTCAAACACCTGCAGCGCGAATTAGATTTACTTCTAAACGGCTTACAGTAAGATTATGTATTAAATACATTCACAAATACGAAAATGAAGGAGGTTTTTGCTATAATTTTAGTTAGTTTCAGTTAGTTTTGTTTGTACACAATACAGTTTCAGTTAGTTCTAGTTTTTTAAAAAAACTCTCATTTTTATTTTTATTTCAGTTAACAACAATTATTTTAAATTTTAGTTTTCATTTTTTCGTTCGTTTTCGTGGCCGTAGTGTATGAGTGTGTGTGTGTGAATGAGTGTGTATGGGGTGCTTCTCAGTGGTGGGTTGCAGCTGGAAAGGCATCCGTTGTGTAAAACATATGCTGGAATAGTTGTCGGTTCATTCCGCTGTGGGGTCGCCTGATGAATAAAGGGACTAAGCCAAAGGAAAATGAATGAATGAATAAGATCATGCGAAATATGTGCTTTATTAGTACTAATAAACTGGCAAATTATAATGATAGGCAGGTAATAAGTGAGAAAATTGCTACCTAATTGATATTTTACCATTAGTATTACCACAGAATATAACTGAAAACATTCATGATTTGTGGAGTCATTGTGTTTTTACAACTTCAAATGAGTTCAAAGTATTCAGGCCTAAGAAATTACCTTTCAAACTAATTTAATTAGTTAGTTTACATCAGATTAATAAATTTGTGTATCTGAATGTTGCTTCTAGAAAATCTGTGCATTTTATTTGTACAGTACCGTTACTCTACTGCAGTGTTTCTCAACCACGTTCCTGGAGGAGCACCGGCACTGCACAATTTCCATGTCTCCTTAAGCAAACGCACCTGATTCAGGTCATCAGCTCATTAGCAGAGACTGAAAGACCTGTAATGGGTGTGACAGACAAAGGAGATGTCCAAAACATGCAGTGCTGGTGGTCCTCCAGAAACGTGGTTGAGGAACACTGCTCTACTGTATTTCTCAATGTTTTATGATTGGTTTATTATTATTATTATTTTGAAGATGCTTTCCATTTTAAACACCAAAATCTAGGCTGTGGTGGGAAGGAACCCGGAAGTATCGCTTGGAGTATTACACAGGAATGTTGTGTACCTGGCTGTATATCTTATCAGCGAAGAGAAAGTGACACAAATTTATACTTTCACCACAGTTCGAGTGACCCGAAGGTCTGTTCTGAATGGAAAGTGAAAATAAAAAGGGATATCAGACCTCATTTTCAGCTAAGTTAAGGGAAATGGCACTAGTTAGCTAACGTTTTCTTTCCCAAACACACGTTTTAGATGCCATTTATCAAACTCAAACTAATGAACTGATTCTTTCACTATATTAGACCAGTTACGATAGTGAAATGTAAAAGCGTCAATTTTCCGTTAACATTTAAGGCACTGTTGAGGGCGCTTCACTGATGTGTACCGAGTGTGAACACAGATGAGCAATCTGCTGATCTTCGCGGATTTAAAACGCTCCAATGTCCGTCTATCTGTGTTTGCAATCTATGAAGAGCGGTGATCTGATGACCTTCACGGCCAATCACAGTCATTTCTGTTGAGCACTGGTGAATACTATGGCAAATCAGCTGTTTATGAACGCGCTCAGAGGCGCTTATATGTTAGCGGGAAATGGACGTTTTTCCAAAACTTCAGTACCGGGACAACACTGTTACAGTCAACACGAGGATGTGCTACAGAGGACTGCATTGTTTTATCACTCACCGGGTTACATAGGCTGAAGCAGAGAAGCGTCCCCACGGTGTTTAAATGGTGCCATGAACTGAAGTCTAGGAGAACACTCAAGCGTATTACTCGTAAAGAGATGGCGGCCGCGTGAAATGAGTGTATTCATTTCATCTGGTAAAATTATACTCTATGTCGCAATATACAGTTTAAACTAAATTATTCGCCCTTCTGTGATTTTTATTTTTATATTTCCCAAATGATGTTTAACAGATTCAGGAAATTTTCACAGTATTTCCTATAATATTTTTTCTTCTGGAGAAAGTCTTATTTGATTTTTTTCGGCAAGAATAAAAGCAGTTTTTAATTTTTTTAAACCCATTTTAAGGTCAATATTATTAGTCCCCTTAAGCAATATTTGATTTGGATTGTCTACACAACAAATCACTGTTACACATGACTTGCCTAATTACTAGGCCCACACGGAATCTGCGCGCGCAGAATTCCGCAGATTTCCGCAGATTTTTAGCCCATCATTAATTCTGTTTATTTACTTGAGTAAATGTGTGTAAATCTGAATTTATTCAGATTTTAAATTACACATATTCACATATTAACGTTTTAGTTTTGAGACTCCCAAAATAATTCAGCAGAAATCCGCAGATTTTTACCAAAATTCTCCGCAGAAATAGCAAAAAACGTCCGCAGATTCCGTCTGGTCCTGCTAATTACCCTAACTTTACCCTAATTGACCCTTCGCTAAGCCCCGCCCTCCTTAGTTACTGTTGCTACGCCTGTCAAGCTTTGGTGCCTGCCATGTCTATTACAATGTGTATGCGCCAGTGTCAGACATTGCCAGGGATATAATTAGTCATTTTTGGCAAACAGGTGAGATATCCAAGAAAGCCAGACAAAAAAAGTACTGCAGTATGCATTGCAGGGGTATATGCAATCAATTAGAAAATAACTTAATCAAAATTGAAGCTAGGTTAGCCTAGTCGCTTCATAGGCTAACCATTCAACAGCTTAGTTCATCCACAGCAGGAGAGGAGAAATGGATTTGTGCTGAATAATAGCATCATTGACCCATAACAATGTACAGCACCTATAACTGTCAGTATGTTTGTGTGCTCTTTATACCGTTTCTATTCTAATTTGCAGTTCAGTAGAAAAAATAAATAAATTAAAATGCAAATCAAAGTCTAAATAGCAGAAGCGAACAAATAGATTTTCCCTACCAGCAAATATTAATCCGACACCACATATAAAAGCAGACACTAACCCGATAAAACGTCATCACCAATGACTAAATCTCCAAAAGACAGACGAAAACATTAGTGATTTGTAGCTCTGACATGGACACGAAGCTTATAAATTACTCAAAAACAGCTGAGGATGAAGCATATTGATCGCATATGCACAGTTTGTGATCACATCTTTGTTCTGTTGATATGTAACGTTCATTTCAAATACTCGTAGCTTGAAACAGATGGAAATATGACCGCTATTGGTATGACTACTATGGCGAGGGCTTAAACGGAGCAGTGCTCATAATATCGAGCAAAAAAAGAAAAAGACAGCTGGGAAACATCACCTACTTTGTATTCTTGTAGGAAACACAGTTTAGAGCTTTTTAGGGTAAGAGTTGTGTGAGTTATTGCCGTCTATCACTGAATGTGAAGTAGATTTTTATTTTGCTATGTTAAGACACATTCAATTGGGTGAGTGGAGGGCCCTATGAATCTGCCATTATATGTCTTTAGAAACAGGTGATAGGTTAAGGCAAAGGGGTCATAAAGGAGCATGAGAGAGGACTTGGCAGAACCATCTGTGTCAGAAAAGCATGAAATGTATGCAACATATGTTGAAACTGTCATGTATGTTTGAAATGATACATACTGTATGGGAGAGAAGAGTCCAGTTTAGATGTTTGAAACATAGATACTAGTCATGATTACCAATGTGAACTGTATGCATAAAAACAGTGATGAATATATTAGATTTGTACATTATAAGGGCCAACAAGAAGAGGGGGCTTTAAATAGGGGTTGTAAAGTAGTAGGAGCGGGGAGAGACCTGTTGAACCAGTAAACAGCTGTGAAAACACAAAGGTGGGAGGAAGCAAGGATAAAGAGTATAGCAAATGTGAGGGACATTGGATTTGTCCTGGGGAGAGACTGAGATGGGTCTGCTCCAGGCTGTCTCTGCTTTTTTGGAAAGTGTTCCAATAAAGTATGTTCTTCTGATATTCATAACCTCCAGACTCAGTTTGATTCATTAAGAGAAAAGTCAAAAACCACGACAAATGTGTCAGGAATATCGAAACAAAACCAACTTAACTCCGCTCCTTTAGCGCCCCTCACACAGCTTGATCCACGCTGGCATTTCTCCTCTTGGGTTTTAGGTAGTGTTGGGCCGTTATCGGCGTTAACGTGCTGCATTAACGCGAGACTCTTATCGCGAGGAAAAAAAAATATCGCCGTTAATCTATTCTCAAAGTTGGGTGAGAGCTGGGTCTTTTCTACGCAAGCTATGATGACTTTCACCTTGATAGTTTAGCGCGGATGTATACCTGACCGGTGAGCCGTCTGGGAAAGAAGTGCCCTTCTGAATCAAATCAGCAGGATGCCTGACTCTAACTGCAGTTGAGCAGTTTCACTTTAACTCACCAACATTTCATTCATGCCTTCATGACAAACTGGGGTATTAGACGCAAATAAATGAGTAAGGACAGGTGAGAGTGTTATGGAATTTAATAACGCACGCCAAATGAGAAGAAAAAAACTTCCGCATTTCGCGATGTGTGTGTGTGTGTGTGTGTGTGTGTGTGTGTGTGTGTGTGTGTGTGTGTGTGTGTGTGTGTGTGCGTCTGTGCGGGTCCTTTACTGACAGCCGCCTGTGTGGATCTTGTCGGAAAATATGGCGAAAAGTCCTACATGACGGGAATAGTTTGTCAGTATTGCCACTAATATCTGCATACTCCACGTCTTAATTCCATTTCTGTTTAGTTCAGTTATGACTTTAGTCGCATTAAATAATCTAAAATCGCTGTTTACATGGTGACTCTTAATCAGAGGATTGTTTAAATCATATTAAAATCATATTAAAGTATTGTTGCCCATGTAAACATACTCAATGTTTGACACCGTCAGGGCTCTGTGAACTTAACTTTGTGAAGCAGCATTTTCTGTATGTGCGTACATCAAAAGCAAGTATGAAATCACTGTTTGGAGCTTATGTAGGCCTACAGTTCAACATTCATGATTAACTGAATAAACAGTGAGTAAACACAAGTACATCTTATTGATCATCATTTATTTTCATCACCAATTATCATAGTAGAACAGTTTCTCAAGCAGTTTGTGATGCATTTTGGAAACAGGAGATGAGCCCCTGGTCTAATGCGTCACCAGGCTTGAGAAACCCGTTGTCAAAGACTTATTATTTGGGTAGCACACATATTCTGAATGCCTTCGGCAGAACTCAAATGAGCCATTTTAATCTAGATTAATCTAGATTAAAAAAATTTATCTATGCCCACCTATATTTTTAGGTTTTGAAAAGGGAAAAAATTCCACCACCTCGTCCAAACTTTTAGGATACCGGGTGTCAGATTTGCACAATCCATATGCACAACGCTTTGACCTGTTTCCCTCGCTCGAAAGCTTGACAGAGCTCCTGCGCGTAGCTACGGTTGCTAAGCCACGATTGGTGGATGGCGGTTTTTGGGTGTGGCTTAGCGAAGGGTCAATTAACCTAGTTAAGCCTTTAAGTGTCACTTTAAGCTGAATACTAGCATCTTGAAAAATATCTAGTCTAATATTATTTACTGTCATCATGGCAAAGATAAAGTAAATCGGTTATTAAAAATGAGTTATTAAAACTATTATGTTTAGAAAAGTGTAGAAAAAACCTCTCCTTTAAACAGAAAAAAATATACAGGGGGGTTAATAATTCTGACTTCAACTGTATATCGTAGAAAAATAAAATATTGTGATGTCATTTTTCTCTAATATCCTGCAGCCCTAGTAACAGCATTGAACTGTCTTTGTATATCTGTAGTTTTTAGCTCCAGCTCTGCTAAGCACACTGTTTTCTTTGTGTGTGTTTCTTGTTCAGGTGTTGGGCAGTTCAGCAGGTTCTCCGGCCGGCTCCTCGTCTTCATCCAGCTCGTCGCGTCAGTTTCCCCGTCAGAGAATCACGCGGGTGAACCTCAGGGACTTCATCTTCTTTATGGAGCAGGAGCGAGAGAGCAGCCGGTCCCTGCTTCTGTACCGCGCACTGCTCAAGTAGCAGAACACACTACAGACGCTCCTCCACGTGCCTTCAGCTCTCACACACACACCTGTGTACTCATTTCACACACACAGACATGTTGGTATTGGTGGTTTACGAAGACTCTCCATAGGCATTGTCAAAATTATTCGCCCTCCGGTAAAACTTTTTCAAATATTTCCCAAATAATGTTGAACAGATTCAGGAAATTTTCACAGTATTTCCTATAATATTTTTTCTTCTGGAGAAAGTCTTATTTGTTTTATTTTGGCTAGAATAAAAGCTGTTTTTAATTTTTTTAAAAATAATTTTAGGGTCAATATTATTAGCCCCCTTAAGCAATATTTGATTTGGATTGTCTCCAGGACAAACCACTGTTATACAATAACTTGCCTAATTACTCTAACTTTACCCTAATTAACCTAGTTAAGCCTTTAAATGTCACTTTAAGCTGAATACTGGTATCTTGAAAAATATCTAGTCTAATATTATTTACTGTCATCATGACAAAGATAAAAGAAATCAATTATTAGAAATGAGCTATTAAAACTATTTCAAAGTTATTAAAACTTTCCATTAGACAGAAATTGGGAGGAAAATAAATATACAGGGGGCTAATAATTCAGGAGGGCTAATAATTCAGACTTCAATATATTTTATACAGTACAAAACGCTTATTATATGACTTTACCGTGTCCCTAAACCTAATAATCCATAAAAAAAACCCTGTTAAGTATTATTTTTAATCGTTTGAATTCCGAGGACACACAACATGTCCTCATAAACCAGCTTAATAGAGTACAACTAGCTCATACCCATGTAATTATACTAATTTTGCAAGAAAGTCCAATCACAGCCTAACAGCAGACCAATATCAGGCCTGGATTCACATGGACAGAGATTTTTTTCCAAGATTTTTGACTAATGTAAACACCACTGTGATGTGAAGGAGAATCTGTAGCCAAATCCACAAGAGCAGACTGATGGAAACCCAGATCCCAAAATAGGAAAAACCCTGTTAAGTATTATTATTAATTGTTTGAATTATGAGGACACAAGACATGTCCTCATAAACCAGCTCAACAGAGAACAACTAGCTCAGCTCATACCCATCATTAAACAAATTTCTGTCCTTGTAAGCCACCTAAACCAGCCCACACACACTTCTCTGTCTGCTCGTTTCATAAAACACACATACACACATACCTCTGTGTCTCATCACCCTTTCACAAAACACACACACACACCTCTGTCTGATCACACATCTCTGGGTTATTAGTAAGCTCTATTTATGATAGTTTTATAGCTTGTGTTTCCAGCTCTGAGCTGATGAGCAGCTTTTGTTTGTATGTTTGTTTGTTTGTTTGTTTGTATGTTTGTTTGTTTGTTTGTTTTATGTATGAATGGATCTGACACTGCACAAATCACTTTCTTCATCAGGATTTTTATTTAGTTTTTCAATTAAAAAAACAAACAATAGTATTCATTCATTCATTCATTTTCTTGTCGGCTTTGTCCCTTGCGGGGTCGCCACAGCGGAATGAACCGCCAACTTATCCAGCACGATTTTACGCAGCGGATGCCCTTCCAGCCGCAACCCATCTCTGGGAACTTCCACACACACATTCACACTCTTACACTATGGACAATTTAGCTTACCCAATTCACCTGTACTGCATGTCTTTGGACTGTGGGGGAAACCGGAGCACCCGGAGGAAACCCACGCGAACCCAGGGAGAACATGCAAACTCCACACAGAAACGCCAACTGACCCAGCCCAGCCGAGGTTCGAACCTGCGACCCAGCGACGTTCTTGCTGTGAGGCAACAGCACTACCTACTGCGCCACTGGGTTGCCCCCAAACAATAGTATACTGTATATATATATATATATATATATATATATATATATATATATATATATATATATATATATATATATATATATATATATATATATATATATATATATATATATATATATATATATATATATATATATATATATATATATATATATATATATATATATATATGTGGGCATAGATTATTTTTTTTAATCTTGATTAATCAAGATTCAAATAGCTAATTTGGATTCTGCAGAAGACATTCAAAATATATGTGCTCCTCAAATAATGACTAAAAGTAAGTCTTTGAGAACGGGTTTCTCAAGCCAGGTGGCGCATTAGACCAGGGGCTCATCTCCAGTTTCCAAAATGCATCACAAACTGCTTGAGAAACTGTTTCTACTATGATAATTGGGGATGAAAATAAATTATGTTCAATCAGATGTACTTGAGTTTACTCACTGTTTATTCAGTTAAACATGATTGTTGACCTGTAGGCCTACATAAGCTCCAAACAGCGATTTTTGATGACCCTAATCCGACTAAAATCATAACTGAACTAAACAGAAATGGAATTAAGACGTGTGGAGTATGCAGATATTAGTGGCATTATTGAAGTAAACACCGCAAACTATTACCGTCATGTAGGACTTTTCGCCATATTTCCGACAAGATCCACACACACGGCTGTCCGTAAAGGACTGCACACACACACACATTGCACACAGAAATGCGGAAGTTTTCTTCTTTCCATTTGGCATGCGTTATTAAATTCCATAACACTCTTACCAGTTCTTACTCCTTATTTGCGTCTAATACTCCAGTTTGTCACAGGGGCATGAATGAAATGTTCATGAGTTAAAGTGAAACTGCCGAACTGCAGTTAAAGTCACCCAAAATTACAGGAAACTCTTACATGAAAGCACTTCACGTAAACATCTCTATTATATTATTGTCTATTAAGGCAAATAACTAGACTACAGATGTCCATGTAAGCGTAGTGTCTTCGAAGTGAAAGATCCAGAAGGGCATCCTGCGGATTTGATTCAAAGGGCACTTTTTTTGTCAGACGGTTTACCGGTCAGGTATACATCCGCGCTAAAATATCAAGGTGAAAGTCATCATAGCTTGCGTAGAATAGACCCAGCTCCCAACCCAACTTTGAGAATAGATTAACGCCGATATTTTTTTTTTAATCGCTCGATAAGAATCTCGCGTTAACGCCGATAATGGCCTACCACTAATATTTATATATACAGTATATATGTTATTTTGAGTAATATATAATAAACTATTTTAGTTCAGTAGTTTAGTTTAATAGAGTGTTTTTTCCTATACAGCGTGTGGTATCAATTTATCATTATTAAAACTACACTCTTCCAGCAGTTAATACTTGCATCCAATATCTCGTTTTTCACGGGGGGCATGAATGAAATATTCCTGAATGAAAGTGAAAGTGCCAAACTGCAGATAAAGTCGACAAATTAAGAATGAAACACCCAAAATTACATGAAACTCCAGAGGAAATGTGGATAGCGCGGATGACGCAATGACTTTAATCGAATTATGTGCTATAACATGTAAAACTGGATCATGAAAGGAATATTCAACTCATGTAAACACCTTCATCATATTATTGTCCTATTCAGATTAAGACAAATAGATCGATTACTGATGTCCATGTAAACGTAGTCACTGTCTGTATTTTTCTTGATGTTTTCCAGTGTACATGCAGCAAAGCCTTGCTGAAGTGAGTGTTTTGTGCAGGTCAGATGTCGTTCTGCTGTATATTCAACACACAGCGCTTACACTCAACGATCTTTGAGGCCAAACGCCTTAAAGTGATCATTGTCTTATCTGTTGAAGAATCTCTGAAGTTATGCATCATCATCATCATCAGTGTCCGACCAATCAAAGTATTTCAAACCCACACACAAGCTGAATTTATGAACTAAACCTTTTTCAAAACCTTTATCAGCGCGACTCCAGTGTAAATAGACTTTTGATAAATATGGTTTTTATCAGCATGTATAAATAATCTCCACATCATATTTTAAGAGGAAAATAACGCTTTAAACTCGGATGGAAACGCTCTTTGAAAATGTTCATGAAGCTTCTGTGCATCATTGTGATTTGTGTATCTTTAATATTTGTCCACGAGGAGCACCAATCTGTGTTTTCCAGAGTCAGGCCAGCAGAATCAAGCTATAGCAATACAAACACACCAACTACACACCAATTCACTATTGATTCACACATCTACTATACACGCCGACTACACAGCCACTACACATTGATTGTAACTATATTTCAAATACATGTCAACAACACAACACCAACAACACATTAACTACATGCCAACTGCAAGTTAGCTACATGCCAAATATGTCAACTACATGCCAACAACACATCAGAGTCAACTACACGCCAATTACACATCAACTATGTCAACTACAAGTTAAATGTCAACTACACACCAACTATAGATTTATTACGCCAACTACACATCCACTACATGCCAAATGTCAACTACATGTCACTTACGCACCAACTACAGATCAACTACATGTCAACTACACACCAAATGTCAACTACACGTTATTGACTTGCCAACTACACATCAACTGTCAACTACACCAACCACAGATCAATTACGTTAACTGCACAGCATTTACATGCCAACTACACATGAACTGTCAACTACACCTCAACTACATGCCAAATGTCAACTACATGTCAATTATGTAAATTACACATCAACTAAATGTAAACTACACGTCAATTACACATCAACTATCCAATACTTGCCAATTGCGTCACTTACACATTAATTACACGCCAACTTCACTTCAACTACAGGGCGAATACGTCAATTACACTCCAACTACACCTCACCTACATCAACTACACAATAAATATGTCAATTACACCTCTACTACAAATCAACTTCATCAACTACATGCCCAATACATTAATTATGCACCAACTACACTTCATCTACATCAACAACATGCCCAAAACGTCAATTACACTCCAACTACACCTCACCTACATCAACTCAACAATAAATATGCAAATTACACCTCTACTACAAATCAACTTCATCAACTACATGCCCAATACATCAATTATGCACCAACTACACTTCATCTACATCAACAACATGCCCAAAACGTCAATTACACCCCAACTTCACTTCAACTACAGGCAAAATATGTCAATTACATGCCATCTACATTTCAACTACAAACCAAATACATCAATTACACCCCAACTACAGTTCACCTACATCAACTACTCGCCCAGTACCTCAATTAAACCCCAACTACACTTCAGCTATGTCCTATACATGCCAAATACGTCAATTACACATCAATTACAAGGCAACTGCACTTCAACTGCAGGGCAAATACGTCAATCACACGCCAACTACACTTCAGCTACATCAACTACACACTCAAAATGTAAATTATACACCAACTACACTTCAACTACATCAATAACACACCCAATACGTCAATTAAATGCCAACAATTGCATGACATACTTCAACTACAGGGCAAATATGTCAATTACACACCAACTACACTTCAACTACACACTGTCAATTACATGCCAACTACACTTCAGCCACAGTAATTAATATGTAAATTACACACCGACTACACTTTAACAACATCAACTACATGCCCAATACGCCAATCACACCTCAACTACACTTCAGCTATATCCATTACATGCCAAATATGTCAAGTACCCACCAATTACACTTCAACTACAAGCAAAATGTCATTTACTGTATATGCCAACAGCACTTCAACTACATGCCCACTACGTCAATTATACACCAACTACACTTCAACTACACACCAAATACGTCAATTACACCCTAACTACTCTTTAACTACATCAACTACATGCCCAATACTTCAATTATACACCAACTACACTTCAACTACACACCAAATACGTCAATTACACCCTAAGTACTCTTTAACTACATCAACTACATGCCCAATACGTCAATTACACCAACTACACTTCAACTACAGTGCAAATACATCAATTACACTCAAACTACACTTCAACTACAGGGCAAATACACCAATTACACTCCAACTACACTTCAACTACATCAACTACACACCCAATACATCAATTGTACACTAACTACATCAATTACACACCCAATACGTCCAGTATACACTAACTACACTTCAACTACATTAACTACACACCCAATACATCAATTATACACCAACTACACTTCGACTACACACCAAATACGTCAACTACACGCCGACTACACTTCAACTACATCAACTACACACCCAATACGTCAATTATACACTAACTACACTTCAACTGCATTAACTGCACACCCAATACATCAATTATACACCGACTACACTTCAACTACACACCAAATATGTCAATTATACGCCAATTACACTTCAACTACATCAACTACACACCCAATACATCAATTATACACCAACTACACTTCAACTACATCAACTACACACCCAATACATCAATTATACATTAACAACACTTCAACTACATCAACTACACACCCAATACATTGATTATACACCGACTACACTTCAACTACACACCAAATACGTCATTTACACGCCACCTACACTTCAACTACACCAACTGCACACCCAATACGTCAATTATACACCAACTACACTTCAACTACACACCAAATACGTCAATTATATACCAACTACACTTCAACTACATCAACTACATGCCCAATACGTCAATTATACACCAACTACACTTCAACTACACACCAAATACGTCAATTATATACCAACTACACTTCAACTACATCAACTACATGCCCAATACGTCAACTACACACCAAATACGTCAATTACACCCCAACTACAGTTCAACTACATGCCCATTATGTCAATTATACACCAACTACACTTCAACTACACACCAAATACGTCAATTACACGCCAACTACACTTCAACTACACCAATTGCACACCCAATACATCAATTACACGCTGACTACACTTCAACTACATAAACTACACACCCAATACGTCAATTATACACCAACTACACTTCAACTACTCACCAAATACGTCAATTACACACCAACTACACTTCAACTACATCAACTACACACCCAATACGTCAATTATACACCAACTACACTTCAACTACATCAACTACATGCCCAATACGTCAATTATACACCAACTACACTTCAACTACACACCAAATACGTCAATTACACGCCAACTACACTTCAACTACACCAACTGCACACCCAATACAACAATTATACACCAACTACACTTCAACTACACACCAAATACGTCAATTACACGCCAACTACACTTCAACTACACCAACTGCACACCCAATAAAACAATTATACACCAACTACACTTCAACTACACACCAAATACATCAATTACACGCCAACTACACTTCAACTACATCAACTACACACCCAAAATGTCAATTATACACTAACTACACTTCAACTACACACCAAATACGTCAATTACACGCCAACTACACTTCAACTACATCAACTACACACCAAATATGTCAATTGTACACCAACTACACTTCAACTACATCAACTACACACCCAATACGTCAATTATACACCAACTACACTTCAGCTATGTCAAATACACACCAAATACATCAATTGCACGCCAGTTACAATTCAACTGTCGACTACATTCCAACTGCATGACAACCACATCAATTACAATGCGACAATACAATACAACACAATACAATACGTCAACTACACAAATCAACAAATACACCAATAATACACTAACCACAGATTCATGTTCCTGCATCTGAACACTAAACATCTGAGGTGTATTTTTTAAAAATGTCCAGTTTCTCATCTCGTAAATTCACTACCATTTAAAATATTGGAGTTATTGAAAAGTATTTTTTGCTCACTATCTCTGTAAAAACTTTAAAAACACACTTCAAATTGTTACACCTAAATGAAGTATGTTTTTAATCATAATTCATAAATCATAGTCAATCAATAAATCATAATCGTTTTAAAAAAAATTAACATTTTATCAACTTTTTTTAAATCATCCACAACAATTACATTTTTCCAACTTGATTTATTTCCGAAAATGAATAAGGTTGGAAAAATGTTCTTTTTGTAGGTGTAACAAGTTGACTTTGATCAAATGATTGTTTTTTAGTGAAGGCTATATAAATACATAGTCTACCTTTACCTAAACTTTTCCTAAACCTCCTTAATGCAGCTCTGATTTTGAAGACAGAAGATTTACATGCACTGATGAATCAAACTCACAGTAAAAGCAGTATTATGTATTATGAAAGTATTAGAGATTAATATTCATTTTGACCTGCTTTTTTGTCATTGTTTGGGGTGTAAAACTGTTTCTATTCGTTTAGTGACATCTAATCTCACACTCAGCATTTTTGTCTCGTTTTCTAGAACAAATATGTAAAAAGTCATAAATCGAGATGTATTTACTTGGGAAGCAAAATGACAAGATATTAGGTTTTGTTTTCTAAAATATTAAGCATTTAGAAAAAATGTTTATGTCAATGAATGTTTTTTTTTTCAGAAAGAAAAACTTCTTAAGAATTTACAGCTTACAATAATGCATTATAGTTGAAGAATAATCATAAAACAAACAGATAAAAACTAATTAAAAAGACAAAAATGCTAAAGCCACTCAGTATTATCTGGTTAAATTCAGCAGAATTTTTGTTTTCCTTCATGAATAAAAAAAGCATTTACTTGAGAAGAAAAAAATAAATAAATAAATAATAATAATAATAATAATAATATATATATATATATATATATATATATATATATATATATATATATATATATATATATATATATATATATATATATATATATATATATATATATATATATAAGAAAGTTACTCCTTAAAACTAGACAAAATACCTGCTAGTTGATTCAGAGAAATAATTTAAACTCTAAAGGAACATTTTAAGTTCTGACATCATTTAAAAAAATCATATAATCTATATTTTCATGTGTTTCTCAGAAAACAAACTTACAGAATTTACAGTTTACACTAAATTCAGACTCAGCATTATTAGGTTTTGTTTTCTGAAATAAAAGATTTAAGCATTAAACTGTAAACATATTTGCAAATTCAGAGAAATTATATAAATTCTAATGGAAAAACACCATTTCAGATAACATAGAAAATATTTGCAAATTAATTCAGAAACAACGTTTGTGACAACATAGACATTTTTCTTTTGTAGTTTTTTGTTTATCATAAAAGTCGATGTATTTTTCAGAAACCGACATTTGAATAATGATAGGGATTAAATCAAAATAAAGGATTAGTTGAACAAATGAAAGAAAAAAAAGCACAAACAAATGGTTGAATTCAGATTTTTTAAGAAAACAGAAATTCATTCAGACGTTTTTTTTAATTTGGAAAAAAATAGTTTTTAAACTGGAAAATTTATTCAGAGAAATAATGTCAATTCTAAAGGAAAAACACCATTTCTGACTAAATAAAATTGTAGTTTTTATCAAAAAAGTCAACATATTCTGTCAGAAACCAAGACTTGATTTGTTTAGAATTTAAAATTCACAATAAAGCATTAGTTGAACAAATGGGGAAAAAAGGTTCAATTCAGTTTTTGACAAAACAAAAAATCATTCAGACTTTCTTTAATTTTCTGCTTTTGTTTACTGAAAAATATTCAGCATTTTTCCTCTTCTTAAACCTGGAAAGTTAATTCAGAGAAATAATGTCAATTCTAATAGAAAAAGACCATAATTTTTGTTTTTATCATAAAAGTTCAGAAACCAAGAGTTGAGGTCTTAAGACTTTAAAGTTCACAATAAAGCATTAGTTGAAGAATTGGGGAAAAAAGACAAAATGCTAAACTCAAGTTAAATTATTATTTTTTTTATTTCACTTTTTTTTTTTTTTTTACAGAAAAAAGATTTAAGCAATTTAAGTCAATATAAAAGTCAATATGTTTTCAGAAACCAAGACTTGATTTCTTAAGAAATTCACAATTAAGCATTAGTTGAACCAAGAAAAAAGACAAAAATGGTTAAATTCAGACTTTTTGAGAAAACAAAATCATTCAGGCTCTGTTTTTAATTTTCTGTTTTTGTTTACTGAAAAAAAGCATTATAAAAGTCGATATATGTTTTCAGAAACCAAGACTTGATGTCTTAAGAATTTAAAGTTTACAATGGAGCATTAGTTGAACCAAGAAAAATAAAATATTTAAGCATTTTTTTTTCTTTTAAACGAAAATTTATTCCGAGAAATAATGTCAATTCTAAAGAAAAAGACATTTCTGACAACATTTAACGTTTAGTTTTTATCATTAGTCAATATATTCTGTCAGAAACCAAGACTTGATTTCTTAAGAATTAAAAATTCACAATGAAGCATTAGTTAAACCAAGAAAAAAAAGACAAAAATTGTTACATTTAGAGATTTTGAGAAAACAGAATTTCATTCAGATTTTCTTTAATTTTCAGATTTTGTTTACTGAAAAAAAACAATTCAGCATTTTTTCCCCTTAAAACTGGAAAGTTAATTCAGAGAAATAATGTCAATTCTAATGCAAAAAGACCATAAATGTTTAGTTTTTATCATAAATTTCAATCTATATTTTCAGAAACCAAGACTCGATTTCTTAAGAATTGAGTTCACAATAAAGCATTAGTTGAACAAATGAAAAAAAAAGACAAAATGCTAAATGCTAGACTTTTTTTATTTCACCTTTTTTTTTTTTTACTGAAAAAAAGATTTAAGCAATTTAAGTCAAAGTCAATATGTTTTCAGAAACCAAGACTTGATGTCTTAAGAAATTCACAATAAAGCGTGAGTTGAACCAAGAAAATTAAAAGATTTAAGCATTTTTTTTCTTTTAAACAAAAATTTATTCAGAGAAATAATGTCAATTCTAAAGGAAAAACACCATTTCTGACAACATTAAATGTTTAGTTTTTATCATTAGTCAATATATTCTGTCAGAAACCAAGACTTGATTTATAACCAGCATTAGGTGAACAAATAAAAAAGACTCTTTAAATTCAGCATTTTTAGGTTTAAAAAAAAAATAAATCAACATCAGTAAAACTTTCAGAAGCCAAGACTTGATTACAATTTGAAGACTTCAGTTCAGATTTAGCTTTTTAAAATAAAACAGTTTTAAGCTTTTTTTAATTAAAACTGAAAATTAATTCAGAGAAATAGTGAATTATTCTAAAGGGAAAAAAAGACATTTCTGACCACATCATTTTTGTTTAAATAAAGTCAAAATATTATTTCAGAAACCAAGACTTGATTTCTTAAGCATTTACAATTCATAACAAAGCATTGAACAAATTAAAAACAAGACAAAAATGCTAATCATTTCTTCTTTCAGTGCATTTCTCTTCTTGTGTGCCTGATAAAACCCAATCGTTTGGCTCAGTTTTGAGTGTGTGTTTGTTATTTCTCTGTGGTGTAGTGTTGGGTTTGCCGTGATGATGTCAGAGAGCTCAGATCTGTGTGATCTTTCAGTCTCTCGCTCTTCTATGCACATCAGTCTGTCTCTGTGTCTTCACAAACTCTCCGTCCAGCCACTAAAAACGCAAATAAATGCATTTTATACTAGATTTCTATCTGCTCACGTGTCGGTTTTTCTCTTCATTTCATCACAAGACAAGCACAAGCGCATCTGTCCAGACGTCTCAATCCTGCTCTTCTGTTGTTTTTCACTTTCTTTCTTGCGCTTCGTAGCCAAACCATGATTGGGACTCTCTTCATATTGTGTTCCTGATGTGCACAGCTGGAATTTAATGTTTGGATCTCTGGATCGTTTTGTATATATTGTTTACAAGACCTTGTGTTTATTAGAACTATCTTATTTTTGGTAAATTCTGTACATATCTGGAAATATTTCTGTCTGTGTGAACATACTTCTGTATTTGTACCTATTTTGTAAAGGAATAAATAAGCTGTTTACTAAACTTCAAACATGTTGCTTACGTGTGTGTGTGTGTGTGTGTGTGTGTGTGTGTGTGTGTGTGTGTGTTTGTGTGTGTGTGTGTGTGTGTGTGTGTGTCGTTCACAAATTCAGCACTTTTTTGTTTTAAATGATCTTTTTGTACATTTTATATATTATTAATTTCAAAAATACATAATTAATGTATAAAATAAAATATCAAATCTATTTAGATAAAGCCCATATTTATATATATATATATAGGTATATTTATTATATATTTAATCCTTCATGTCATAGATTCAATAAGGTACTGGAAATATTCCTCAGAGATTTTGCTCCATATTGACATGATAGCATCACACAGTTGCTGCAGATTTGTCGGCTGCATATCCATGATGTGAATCTTCCGTTCCACCACATCCCAAAGGTGCTCTATTAGATTGAGATCTGATGACTGTGGAGGCCATTTGAGTACAGTGAACTCATTGTCATGTTCAAGAAACCAGTCTGAGATGATTCACGCTTTATGACATGGAGCGTTATCCTGCTGGAAGTAGCAATCAGAAGATGGAGACACTGTGGTCATAAAGGGATGGACATGGTCAGCACCAATACTCACGTAGGCTGTGGCGTTCACACGATGCTCAATTGGTACTAATGGAACCAAAGTGTGCCAAGAAAATCTCCCCCACACCATAACACCACCACCAGCAGCCTGAACCGTTGATACAAGGCAGGATGGATCCATGCTTTCATGTTGTTGAGGCCAAATTCTGACCCGACCATCCGAATGTGGCAGCAGAAATGGAGACTCATCAGACCAGGCAACGTTTCTCCAATCTTCTATTGTCCAGTTTTGGTGAGCCTGTGTGAATTGTAGTCTCAGTTTCCTGTTCTTAGCTGACAGGAGTGGCACCCGGTGTGCTCTTCTGCTGCTGTAGCCCATCCGCCTCAAGGTTGGACGTGTTGTGTGTTCAGAGATGCTCTTCTGCAGACCTCGGTTGTAGCGAGTGCTTATTTGTGTTACTGTTGTCTTTCTATCAGCTGGAACCAGTCTGGCCATTCTCCTGTGACCTCTGGCATCAACAAGGCATTTGCGCCCAAAGAACTGCATTCTCTGTAAACCCTAGAGATGGTTGTGCGTGAAAATCCCAGTAGATCAGCAGTTTCTGAAATACTCAGATCAGCCCGTCTGGCACCAACAACCATGCCACGTTCAAAGTCACTTAAATCCCCTTTCTTCCCCATTCTGATGCTCAGTTTGAACTGCAGCAGATCGTCTTGACCATGTCTACATGCCTAAATGCATTGAGCTGTTGCCATGTGATTGGCTGATTAGAAATTTGCGTTAACGAGCAGTTGGACAGGTGTACCTAATAAAGTGAATAATATAAGAGTACAGTAATAATATATTGTTTTTATATGTATATAGATTTACATAAATTTTGTTTGTTCATATAATATATTTTTCATTTAAAAATAAATCTGTTTTTTTTATTTCAATACAGTCATAATAATAGTCATAATAACAATCATCACGTTTTGTATGTACAGTATATACTCAAAATTGCAAGAATTTTTTTTTAATTTTATAAAAAGTCATGATGTGCAATATTTACACTTTTATGACTAAATTATATTTAAAAAAAGGCTTTTTTTGAGACAAAACTGCACGGTGGTGCAACGTGCAGTGGTTAGCGATCTCGCCTCACAGCAAGAAGGTCACTGGTTCGAGCCTGGACTGGGTCAGTTGGCATTTCTGTGTGGAGTTTGTATGTTCTCCCCGTGTTCGCATGGTTCTTCAGCAACCCTCTTCCATTCCCCAGTGTAAATGAATATCAGCTGCTTCAGTCCAACATCTACATTAGCAGGAGGATGAAGATGAAACCAGGGTGGACATTTCAGCAAGAAAATGATCCAAAACACAGCCAAGGAGACTCTCAGTTGCTTTCAGAGAAAGAAAATCAAGCTGTAGAATGGCCCAGCCAATCACCTGACCGAATCTGATGGAGAATAAAGCTCAGATTTGCTAGATGAGACTCACAGAAGCATCAAGATTTAGACACTCTGTTGAAGAACCTGAACAATGCATGAGACTTCATTCTCCATATGAGAGGCGTCTTTAAGCTGCCATTTATATGATAAATGGAAAACTGATATGATTGAAATATAATTTATATATATGGAATGAAATATAAAATGATAATTTATAGAAATGTTATAAAATTTAAATTACGTAAAATTTATAAATGCAAAATTACATAAAATAATTTTCTGTAAAGATGAGTTTCAATTAAAACATTCATTCTTTCACTCATTTTCTATTCGGCTTAGTCCCTTTATTAATCAGGGGTCGCCACAGCGGAATGAACCGCCAACGTATCCAGCATATGTTTTTACACAACGGATGCCCTTCCAGCTGCAACCCATCACTGGGAAACACCCTTACAATTCCATTCACACTCATACATTATGGACATTTTCAACTTACCCAATTCCCCTATAGCGCATGTCTTAGGACTTGTTGGGGGAAACCGGAGCACCCGGAGGAAACCCACTGAGATTTCAGCTGCTGTCTGGGCTTTCACTGCCAAACTACACCTCCCTTTCTTCATGTGTTCTTTTCACTTTATTACACAGAACTTCTTTTGTAAACTCATGTTTTCTTTGCATATATGGATTTCTTTGGGTATTACTGACATTCAGGGAAAATTTGAAGTCAGTGGCACCTTTAGAAATATGTTTTCTGAGAAAAATGGTGACGTGTTCAATGCTTTTCCCCCGCACTTTATACACGTTATATATTTCATGATTTAAAAGTCAATAATCACATTGTTAAAATATTAAATATATATAAACATTCCTGATAAAACCATAATCAACTATAAAATACAGTTGTTCTTATTAATGAGGTGTTTTTTAACCAGAAACTCATATCAATATTTCATATTTCACAGAAGAGGACTTAAAAACACAGGTGATCAGGTGAATATTATGCCTTTTTTATTATAGCAAATATGCAAGTAAATAAAAAAGAAGACACTGTAAATAAACACATGCCCTTTAATACCACAGTCTAATTATTAACACATTAAATAATGACAATTTTCACCTTGGTAGACATTTTGAAATGCTGAGGATTTTTTTTTGTTGTCATTTGTATGTACAGATCATATTGCTTTGCTTATTGTCAGTCTTGTATTAAAGCAGTGCCACTTTCTCTAGTTTTGGGGTCTGTTTATAAAGAGAAACTCAATTATTATACAAATAACTGTACATAGAACCAGCACTTCCATCTGATCAACATCATGGAGAGTAAGTTAACATATGAAGATGATTCAGACTCGCTAAAGCTGGGTTTCACCACAGAATGGAAGTAATTATAATGGTAAATGCAACTCTGTCACAATTCTGACTTTTCCACTCACATGTGCAAGGGTATATTTTACAATAATGTAAAATAAGGGTCGGAGTCGCAAGATTTTTACAAACATTTATAAATAAATCAGAGTTGAGGGTGTCTAACTCAAAATTGTAAGAAAAAAAAATTGTGATTTTGGAAAAACAATTGAGAAAAATTTGAAATATTTCTTAATTAAAGCCTATAAACAACTGTAAAACATAAAAATAATAAAGATTTTCACACACAAAAATACAGTCAACATTAGGACAAACCTTTACTTTGCAAATGTAAAATAAAATTCAGCATCGCAAAATCTACAT
The DNA here is from genome assembly GCA_903798195.1 of Danio kyathit. Lineage (NCBI taxonomy): Eukaryota > Metazoa > Chordata > Actinopteri > Cypriniformes > Danionidae > Danio > Danio kyathit. The sequence goes on along the minus strand of LR812536.1, from coordinate 3,775,111 downwards.
TTCTATCTCGCTATTCTGGTTTTGCTATATCTCGCAATTTTAGAGATAAATGTCAGAGTTATGATTTTCTTTATAATTGAAATTGTAGAATTGTGAGACAGTCGATAAACTCACAAATGCATTTAAATAAAATGGACAGAGGGGAAAAAGACTACATTCTCAAACCAAATTAACATATCTCACAATTTGGAGAAATGGCACAATTGTGAGATCTAAAAAAGCCAATAATAAAAACATTCAGAATGAACTTTTCTTCAGAATTGTTATATTTAGACAATATTAACCTGCAAATCTAACAATAAAAGTCAAAATTCTGAATTCAATTCTCACAACTGGGATTTTCCACTTACACGGGCAAGGTTACATTTGCAATAAAGTAAAATAAGTGGCAGAATTGCAAGATTTTAAATAATATTAATATCAATAATAAATCAGAATTGTGGGTAAGTCTAACTCAAAATCGTAAGAAATCAAATTGTAATTTTGGATTTTTTTAAAAAATATTTCTTAATTAAAAATACAAACCCAAACGTACAGGCCTGTAAACAACTGCATGACAAAAAGTTGAATTTTCACAAACAAAAAAATGTCAGAATTTAAACAAACTTTACTTTCCAGCATTGCAAAATCTACAGTTATATCTCGCTGTTCAGATTTTGTAATATCTTGCAATTTTGGAGATAAACGTCAGAGTTTTGATAAAAACAAAAATTAATTGTAGGAATTGGAAGGGCCAATAAACTCACAAATGCAGGAAAATAAAAATACAATTTTGAGGAGTAAAGACTACATTCTTATACCAAATTAACATATCTCACAATTTGGAGAAATGGCACAATTGTGAGATCTAAAAAAGGCAACATTTAGAATGAACTTTTCTTCTGAATTGTTAGATTTGGACAATATTAACTTGCAAATCTAACAATAAAAGTCAAAATTCTGAATTCAATTCTCACAACTGGGATTTTCCACTTACACGGGCAAGGTTACATGTGCAATAAAGTAAAATAAGTGGCAGAATTGCAAGATTTTAAATAATATTAATATCAATAATAAATCAGAATTGTGGGTAAGTCTAACTCAAAATCGTAAGAAATTAAATTGTAATTTTGGAAAAACATTTGAAATATTTCTTAATTAAAAATACAAACTCAAATGTACAGGCCTGTAAACAACTGCATGACAAAAAAATAAATTTTCACAAACTAAAAAATGTCAAAATTTAAACAAACTTTAATTTTCAGCATTGCAAAATCTAGTTATTTCTCGCTGTTCAGATTTTGTTATATTTTGTAATTTTGGAGATAAACGTCAGAGTTATGATTTTTTTTGTTTATTAAAATTGTAAGAATTGTGAGAGCCAATAAACTTACAAATGCATAGAAATAAAATGAAATTTTGAGGGGGAAAATTCTATATTCTTATACCAAATTCATATATCTCACAATTTGGAGACGTCACAATTTGGAGATAAGAAAGCCAACATTCAGAATATGCTTCTGCCATCAGAATTGATGCATTTGGACTTACAAGCCTGTAAAAAATTCATTACAAAACATTTAATTTTCACAAACCAAAAGATGTCAGAATTTGGACAAAATTTACCTTTCAGCATTGCAAAATCTACAGTTATTTCCAGCCTGATCTCACGAGGAAACGTAAGTATTTTACGTTTTGTCAGTTTAGTGGCGAATTCGTACGAATTCAGTCGTACGAAAATGTACGATTTTAAAAAGGAGGCGTGGCACCCAACCCCACCCCTAACCCCAACCGTCATTGGGTGATGGGCAAATCGTACTAATTTGTACGAATTAGATAATACGAATTCATACGAATTAGCCACTAATCAAAAAGTTACGAATTGCCGTGAGATTGCGTTGTTATTTCTCACCATTCAGATTTTGTTATATCTTGCAATTTTGGAGATAAAAAAATTAATTGTAGGAATTGTGAGAGCCAATAAACTCACAAATGCAGGAAAATAAAATACAATTTTGAGGGGAAAAACAGACTACATGGGCTCATTCTGAAAACGTAGCCCTATACACATTTCTGGAGATCGCGAATTATGTAGCCAGAGGTACGTATGGCTGCATTTCATCTTTAAATGAACGCTGTTTCTACAAAGTGTCAAGATGCCAAAGAGCAAGTGTTTTGAAACTGCACCGAATCATGATCCGAAACACCCAGGTCATGTGACTAAGGTGATTCGAAACATCAGGTCACGTGACTAAAGCAATTCAAAGCACGTGTCATTTCATAAGCGTTCCGAGACCTGGCGAATCTGCATTTGACTGACAGGGTCGGAAATAAAACCTCTATCTCATGTAGCCTAATGGACTGTGTGTGTGCACATAGTAACTGTGCTGCAAATAGCACGAGTTCAAACCCCGACTTATACAAATATTTGTAGTTACGACTTGTATTTTAATAATGGTCCGTTTTTATGACCAAAACAAGCCATATTTATTCACAAAGTGTTCATTCGGTTGTCAGACGAATGTTAAAGCAAATCACCTCACAAGAACAGAGCATTTAAAAACTAACATCTACAGCTGCATCACTCTGGACTCGCACCCATTATCTCCGCATGTTAGTCTGGAACTCTGACCACTTCACTAAATCACTTGACAGCTCAACTCTACAGCGTGGGGTTTAAAACCTCAATTCTTTTCTGAAGCTGTTCCAGAGCAATACATCAAAATTACCACTAGGTGTCACGGTAGAGACGGGTTCCGAAACGTTTGGAAGCTTCGACACATTCGACTGTTTCAGGGTTTTCCACTGTTACCACTTTGTCCAGTAGCTCAACGCATATGTCAGCGGACGAGTCGAGAACGGTCCCAGAAACAGATAAGACAAAAACAAAAGCTAAAAAAATAAAATAAACAAGTAAATAACAGGGTGAGAATGTGGTAAAATCTGAAAACGTGGTAAGCCGCGAGGGCTTTTCTTTTCCTGGATTGCTTTTGAAAACACTGCCGGTTGGGTTTAGCAAAGAAGGAGGGTGGGGGGGATCGGTTGGTCAGTCAGTCAGTCGACAGCGCCCTCTGGTGGATTTACGTGACAACAGCAAGAGCGAATGGCACTCGCGAGAGAAAATTGAGCTCTGAAAAAGCGTACACAGCGGCCTCTGGTGGATTTACATGAGAACAGCAGGCATGAATGGCACTCGCGAGAGAAACTTAAGCTTTGAAAAAGCGTACACAGCGGTCCCTGGTGTATTTACATGAGAACAGCAGGCGTGAATGGCACTCGCGAGAGAAAACTGAGCTCTGAAAAAGCGTACACAGCGGTCCCTGGTGGATTTACGTGAAAACAGCAGGCATGAATGGCACTCGCGAGAGAAAACTGAGCTCTGAAAAAGCGTACACAGCGGCCTCTGGTGGATTTACATGAGAACAGCAGGCATGAATGACACTCGCGAGAGAAATTTAAGCTCTGAAAAAGCATACACAGCGGCCTCTGGTGGATTTATGTGAGAACAGCAGGCACGAATGGCACTCGCGAGAGAAAACTGAGCTCTGAAAAAGCATACACAGCGGCCTCTGGTGGATTTATGTGAGAACAGCAGGCACGAATGGCACTCGCGAGAGAAAACTGAGCTCTGAAAAAGCATACACAGCGGCCTCTGGTGGATTTACATGAGAACAGCAGGCATGAATGACACTCGCGAGAGAAAACTGAGCTCTGAAAAAGCATACACAGCGGCCTCTGGTGGATTTACATGAGAACAGCAGGCATGAATGACACTCGCGAGAGAAATTTAAGCTCTGAAAAAGCATACACAGCGGCCTCTGGTGGATTTATGTGAGAACAGCAGGCACGAATGGCACTCGCGAGAGAAAACTGAGCTCTGAAAAAGCATACACAGCGGCCTCGAGTGGATTTACATGTTAACAGCAGGCATGAATGACACTCGCGAGAGAAATTTGAGCTCTGAAAAAGCGTACACAGCGGCCTCTGGTGGATTCACATGAGAACAGCAGGCATGAATGGCACTCGCGAGAGAAAACTGAGCTCTGAAAAAGCGTACACAGCAGCCTCTGGTGGATTTATGTGAGAACAGCAGGCATGAATGGCACTCGCGAGAGAAATTTGAGCTCTGAAAAAGCATACACAGCGGCCTCTGGTGGATTTACATGAGAACAGCAGGCATGAATGGCACTCGCGAGAGAAATTTAAGCTCTGAAAAAGCGTACACAGCGGCCTCTGGTGGATTTACGTGAGAACAGCAGGCATGAATGGCACTCGCGAGAGAAATTTAAGCTCTGAAAAAGCGTACACAGCGGCCTCTGGTGGATTTACGTGAGAACAGCAGGCATGAATGGCACTCGCGAGAGAAACCGCAGCTCCTGGGATGCATTAAGCGCTCTCAAGAAATGTATACAGGGGCACGTAATCAGAATGAACCTGGGTCCAAATGTATATATCTTACAATTTGGAGAAATGTCACAACTGTGAGATATAAAAAAGCCCAAATTCTGAACAGACTTTTTTTTCCCTCAGAATTGTTAGATTTGGACAATATTATCTCGCAATTCTGACAACAAATCAAAATTCTGAATCCAATTCTCGCAATTCTGATTTTTAAACCTCACAATCAGAATAAAACATCAAGAAACTGAAGTTGCAGGACAGAACTCATGACCCTGTAAACTCTGAAATGCAATCAAACTGAAATGATAGATAAAAAATGGCTGTTGTGATTCAGAATTGTGAGCTGAAATCCAAACTCAGAACTAAAAATAAAAAATCAACTTCTGTGTTCATCTCTGAGTTCTGAGGGAAACATTTCTGTCGATTACGAGACCACCATGATTACCAAAACAATTATTAAATAATAAAAAGATCTCTAATAATTAATAAATTCTGAGCAATAAAAAGTCAGAATTGTTTTTGTGTTTAAAAACCTCAAAGTCTGTGTTTAACTCTTGGTTGTGAGGAAAACATTTCTATAAATTATATCTAATAAAAAAAGAGATTGATTTCGAGTGGGGAAAAGTCAGAACTGTGAGCTTAAAAAGCAATGTTTGTTGTTCATCCTGAGCTAAAGATCATCTTGTGAACGGGTTTTGCTCAGAGCTGAACTGGACACGAGTGTGTGTGTTTTTCTTCAGCAAATGTGGACATTTGAGCTGTCAGACTCATGTGTGTGTGCGAGTTTGTAAAAGTCCTGCTGAAGATCTTCTGTATGTCTGAACAGATGAGGAGAAGCTGACACACACACAGAGAGAGAGAGAGAGAGAGAGAGAGAGAGAGAGAGAGAGAGATAAAGTGGGCTAATGAATATCCATTATTCATCCTCAAAGTTGGTGTGTCTCCTCATTCTGTCAGTCTCATCCTGACTCTATTAAACACACACCGGATTTTCTCACACACGCACACACTGTAAGTGCAAATCAATATAATTATCAACACTAAAGATCTCTGCAGTCGCTGCTCCTGTTTGTTCGTTACACATCAGACTTTCTCTAAACAGTCCAAAAGTTTGTTTTGTTCCAGCACAAATACTGAATCGTTCTGAAATCAGACATGAAGCCTCGCTTTCTGATCAAAAATAAAAGTTGACTTCATGATTAAAAAAGAAGACACTTTTATTATTTGTAAAATATTTTCCAAGTGCTGTTTAACAGAGCAAGGACATTATGCACACTACAGGCTTCAACGCTAAGGATTTTTTCGGTAACACTTTATTTTGATGGTCCACTTGAGTATTAGTAGACCGTCTACTTAATATCTGTTGATACTGACATTTAACAGTCCTTCAACAGACATTTAACTGATTATAAGAAACTTTTCAAGTACATGTCAACTTACACTAACCCCAACCTAACAGTCTACTTAAAATCTAATGAGAATTAATTGACATGTAGATGCAATGTAACTTAAAGTCAACAAACGGACCATCGAAATAAAGTGTGACCATTTTTTCTACTGGCCCGGTCAAATTTTTACTAACTCTGCCAAAATTTTCACTGAAAAAATAACAAATTATAAAATAAAAAGGTTAATAGTTATTTCTTATCCACGCTTTAAATAATGTGTCAAAAATAATGACTGTGAATCTAGAGTTTAAATATTTAAAAACAGTTAATAAATGTATAATGAGCACAACTCAACGTGTTGAATAAAAAGAGCTAAAAATGTGCAGGTATTTTACTGCAGTTCGAAATTCTTTAACGAAAAGTGGCTGACTTGCCAAACTGACGGCAAACTGTGTAAAACATCATTTGCTTCGTTGTGTTGATCCCACGTAAATGTCTGCTATTAATATGTTTTCTTTAAGCCTCGTAATTTGATGTTGCCACCATTTTCCTGTGTCTGCTGTACTGGGGTGCGTTTCCCAAACAACGACGTAACTCGTGGCTGAACTGTCATCTTACGATGCATCGTTTGGGAAAAGAATGATGTAGTGACGAATGTTTCTCAAAACCCGTAGTTTCTCTGTCGCAGATCCATCGCTTGAACCACGTTAGTTATAACGTAAAACGCCCATAATGATGCTCTAAATGGGGTGGAGTAACAGCTTCTTTAGAGAAGAACCCCATCATTTCTTTGTGCAAATTATATTGTTTTACACGCACACACATTTAAAATAAAATCCAATATTAGTTTTGGTAAAAACATGCACTCGCTTTCCATATTAATTAAAATAAATGTAAATGGCACATATAGAGCCTGTGTTTACTTTACAAATAATATTGAGAATATTCCATATTCTATTCTAAAACATAAAATCACGTACAAAAGCTAACACTATTCTAATATCATATATAAATCATATAAATGAATAAATAATGAGGCGATTTATTAAGAAATGAAATTTAATATTTATTTATAATAATTAGGATAATTAGGAAATTATAATAATTAGGAAATGAAAAAAATCCTACTTTAATAATAATATTATTGATGATGATGATTATGATTATTAAGTAGGATATTGTTTATTTATTTAATTTGAAAAGTCTTCTTTTACAATTTGACACATGTAAACCACTGCAGAAATGTTCACACCAGCAGGCCCGTGTCATATACAGTACAGATACTTAATAAATAACCTACTGTAAATTAAAAGCATTAACGTACGCTGTGTTTTTTGTTTTCACAAGCTTTGGAGACGTAACGTAAATTCCGCTTTTAAATAAAAGATCACCTATAGCTTTCATCATGAGCTACGGCTGTGTTCCAAATGACATCAAGGTTTTCAAAGTGCACTGCGAAGGGAGCGCAATTGTAAACATGAAGATCGCTAAAACTGAACTGTAAAAATACTTTGAAAGCAAATTACACCTAAGAGTGATGACTTTAATGTTAGAATGTTTTAAATGAATAGGGCATAGGGGGGATACGTGGGAATAGAACACAGCCAGGAACTATGTTTCAAAATACAGCTCCAGAGGTGTAGTTGCAATCATACAAGTTATTTGTGAATGTTCGTTGGAACGACGGATTTGGGAAATGGCAAAACAACAAACTATGTTTGTAACGACACAACTTGCGACCTTAGTTGGCTAACAATGGTTTTGGGAAAGCACCCCAGGTTGTTACCAGGTTATGGAGAAAACAACATGCTCACAACATGCAATCAGATAAGAGGAACTGAAACGCAATATGGTGTTCACGACATCACAGAGAAAGTAGCATTTAAAGGGTTAAAAGCAAAAACTGTTTCTCGATTATAAGACTGTATTTGCACATAATTAACAAATAGAAACTAAAATGAAACTTTAGTGACAAGGCAGCACTAGGCCTTTTAGGCCAGTAACCTTTCTGTCGCACGCTGGTGTTGAGCCCAGCACTAATTCCTGTTATATTTTTTATAAAAGTTTATAATGATAATAATAATAATAAGAAAAAGAATAAAAAATAAATATATTAATATTGATGATAATAATAATAATAGTAAAATTATACATAGAATTAAAAATTTAAATTTAAAAGTAATAATATAAAATAAAAATAAAACAGATAATAATAATTAATTATTATCCATTTTATTTTTAGTTTATTATATTATTATTATTATTAACAAAGAAATTTATTTATATATGTATAAAAAATTATATATATATATATATATATATATATATATATATATATATATATATATATATATATATATATATATATATATAATTTTTTATTTTGTTATAATTATGTTTTTTTTTTTTTTTTTTATTCTCTACAGCACAGGTGTCAAAGCCAGTTCCTGGAGGGCCGGAGCTCTGCACAGTTTAGTTCCAACCCTAATTAAACACACCTGATCAAACTAATTGAGTGCTTTAGGCTTGCTTGGTACCTATAGATAGGTGTTTTGAAGCAGGGCTGGAACTAAACTCTGCAGGGCTCTGGCCCTCCAGGAATTGACTTTGACACCACTGCTCTACAGCATAGATGCCCAAACTAGGGCCCGCAGGCCAAAGTTGGCCTTTAGTAACCTTTAATTTGGCCCGCCATCCAGTCTTAGAAGAGAGGTAGTTTTTTGGGGGTAGTTTGTTTTATTGTTGAGCTACAAAACAGCAAACTGAAATGAAATGTTTCAACTAAATGTTGTAAATGAATCAGATTTAAAAAATACACCATCACTAATGGACAGAAGACAATGCAGAAGACATCAGCAGAGGCAGCTGCAGCTTTATAGTGTATTCGGCATCGATCTCCACTGTGTTAAAAAAGGAATGATGTTTTTATTGTAATAAGTTCAATATAAGGGGACGCGGTGGCGCAGTAGGTAGTGCTGTCGCCTCACAGCAAGAAGGTCTCTGGTTTGAGCCTCAGCTGGGTCAGTTGGCGTTTCTGTGTGGAGTTTGCATGTTCTCCCTGCGTTCGCATGGGTTTCCTTTGGGTGCTCCGGTTTCCCCCACAGTCCAAACACATGCGGTACAGGTGAATTGGGTAGGCTAAAATATCCATAGTGTATGAGTGTGTGTGTGGATGTTTCCCAGAGATGGTTTGTGGCTGTAAGGGCATCCTCTGCGTAAAAACATGCTGGATAAGTTGGTGGTTCATTCTGCTGTGGCGACCCTAGATTAATTAAGGGACTAAACCGAAAAGAAAATGAATCAATGAAGTTCATTATAAAATGTAAAAAACAAAAATCTCTTGCATTATATAATTAAATCTATATAATAATGATATGAAATACATTAAGAAATCACCCATGGCAACTTTAATGTAATAAACACTCAAACTAATTATTTTGCTGCTTGTTTAACCTACTTATGCAAAGCGAGCTTAACACAATTCTTGAGATTTTTTTGGGACAACTTAATTGTTTAATGTTTAATCTACTTAAATGTGTTCACTTAATCAATTTGGTTTGGGACATCCTGAATGAATTGTGTGGAAGTCTGCATTTTTCACAGTGCAGTTTGGTATAATTACCTTCAGCACATGGCCCTCAATCAAGTTTGGTTTTTGGCCATAAGGGCTTACTCACACTATGCTATCCGAACCGTGCCCAGGCCCGTTTCCTGGATCGTTTGAGAAGTGTGAGTGCTCTGAAACGGGCTCAGGCACGGTACACTTGGGTGGCCCTGGCCCGGTTGGAAGAGGTGGGCCAGAGCACGGTTCACTTGGGCTCAGGCGCGGTACGCTTACAGTGTGAGTGCAAGCGTGCTTGAGCCCGAAACTGAAAGCGAGACGTGACTTTTAAGCGACTGTTTGATATGGATTAAATAATCATTCGTACTGTTCAATGAACGCAAACTGTCGTAGATTATTAAAGACACAAATCGCTCACTGCACGTCAGCTGCGCCTTCAGCAAACCTCCTAATTCTTGCAGCACGAGGACTTTATGATTGTTTATGAGCGTCAAAAGTGGCTGATCTGTTCGGTGAAATATTAGACTGCGTGTCACCGCATATCAAACCACTTAAACGATATAACTAAAGAAATCTCTACTGTGCTGAGCGAGAGCGCTTACTGAGCAGCGCGTCATCGATGACGGAAGCGCGTCCAGGCCCGAATGTAATGTGAGTGCGGGCCGTCGGGGGAGACGGGAGGGGGGACAAGCGTGCTTTGGCCTGATTCAAGGCAACTGTACATAGTGTGAGTACGACCTAAGAAAAAATTTGGGCACCCCTGGTCTACAGAACAAACTACCGTTATACAATGACCTGCCTAATTACCCTAATTAACCTAGTTAAGCCTTTAAATGTCACTTTAAGCTGTATAGAAGTGTCTTGAAGAATATCTAGTCTAATATTATTTACTGTCATCATGACAAAGATAAAATAAATCAGTTATTAGAGATGAGTTATTAAAACTATTATGATTAGAAACGAGTTGAAATATCCTTTCAGTGTTAAACAGCACTTGGGAAACGTTTCAATAATTTTGTCTTCAATATATCTCTCAAGTCATTTTAAAGGAACGTTCAGATGTTTGTACTTGAAAATAAGATAAACCCGCTTTTGATCAGAGCTCTGGGGATGTGAAATGTTTGCAGATCTGCTTGATTATGGTCTGTCTCTGTGCACAAACACACTTTTTTCCTCTGACAGTTTTGTCCTGGCAGCACCAGCGTTTCTCAAAGTTTCTCCTTCATTCTTCATGTAATAAAAGAAAAACACAAAGTTGTGCTGCGCTTAGACATCACGGCTCTAGACGTGAAAAAGTCCAACTTTAGAAACAACAAGGTTGAAATGAGAAGAGGAAAAAAAACACACACACACTGCACCTAGGGGGCGTGGCCTTATTCCATATGCGTGAAGTCGTCCTCTGATTGGTGGAGTGGGCGGAGCTGGAAGTTTTTTTTCCTTTTTTTTTTTTTCAGAGTACATTCCCCGTTTGAGTCTGTGTGTGTGTGTGTGTGTAGCCGAGGTCTAGTCCAGCGGCTCCTGCTTTATCCTGATGGGTGTGTTTGTGTTGTGACTCCGCCGATCTTCACGACACAGGACGTATTCGCTGAACTGAGACGAGTCCACTCCTCCGCCGCATGACGCCGCCACGCTGAAACCCTTCTGGAAGAGACGCTCCAACACCTGAAACACACACGCACACACACACACACACGCACACACACACACACACACACACACACACTGACTTAATATCACTACTAATTAATAGAATAATATTTGCGTTACAGCTTTTTCCAATTGCTAACACACTAAACTGACATGTACAGCAAAACTTCTTCTCAAGTCTCCAAAAGTCTAAACACATTTTCTGCTTTACACACATTTTGCATTTCAAAATGACACGTTTTAAATGCACTGAACACAGTTCTCTGCGTAAGACACAGCACTCTGGCATAAAGGCACATGTTTTCCAAAATGACACCACATGAGCTAATTGACACACTACATGTGCCACATGGCCAAACACCTCAATGGTTAATTGTTAACACTTCAATCAGGATGTAAGCACTATGAAAAGACCACTGGTGAGAACCTTCTTTTTTTACAACAACAATGGAAGACATTGCAGAGAGAGGAAGAGGAAGAGGGAGTTTGAGAATAAGAGAGGGAGGAAGAGTGAGAGGTCGGGGTAGAGCAGGTAGAGGACTTCCTGGCCAAAGAAGACAAACACTTTCAAATGAAATCAGAGCAACCTTAGTAGATCACGCCATGAACCGTGGGCTAACGATGCGTGAGGCTGGACAGAGAGTGCAGCCAAACTTGAGTCGTTTTAATGTCGCCTCTGTCATCCAGACCTTTAGACTGGAGAACAGGTATGTAACCAAAATTTGATGTAGTGTATCCCATGTCATAGCCATTCATGAACTGTACAAGTTTCCTGTACAATGTACTCTACTGTGGGGGAAAATATTTAGCCTGCATTGTCCAAGCCCTATATATATATATTATAGGTGGGCATAGATTAATTTTTTAAATCTAGATTAAAATGGCTCATTTGAATTCTGCCGAAGGCTTTCAGAATATGTGTGCTACCCAAATAATAAGTCTTTGAGAACGGGTTTCTCAAGCCAGGTGACGCATTAGACCAGGGGCTCATCTCCTGTTTCCAAAATGCATCACAAACTGCTTGAGAAACTGTTCTACAAACAAAATAAATGATGTTCAATAAGATGTGCTTGTGTTTACTCACTGTTTATTCAGTTAAACATCAATGTTGAACTGTAGGCCTACATAAGCTCCAAACAGTGATTTCATACTTGCTTATGATGTACGTACATACAGAAAATGCTGCTTCACAAAGGCAAGTTCACAGAGCCCTGACAGTGTCAAACATTGAGTATGTTTACATGGGCAACAATACTTTAATAGGATTTTAATATGATTAAAACAATACTCTGATTAAGAGTCACCATGTAAACAGCGATTTTTGATTACTTAATGCGACTAAAGTCATAACTGAACTAAACAGAAATGGAATTGAGACGTGGAGTATGCAGATATTAGTGGCAATACTGACAAACTATTCCCGTCATGTAGGACTTTTCGCCATATTTTCCGACAAGATCCACACAGGCGGCTGTCAGTAAAGGACCGCACAGACACACAGACGCATGCACACACACACACACACACACACACACACACACACACACACACACACACACACACACACACACACACACACACACACACACACACACACACACACACACACACACACACACACATCGTGAAATGTGGAAGTTTTTTTCCTTCTCATTTGGCGTGCGTTATTAAATTCCATAACACTCTCACCTGTCCTTACTCATTTATTTGCGTCTAATACCCCAGTTTGTCACGAAGGCATGAATGAAATGTTGGTGAGTTAAAGTGAAACTGCTCAACTGCAGTTAGAGTCAGGCATCCTGCTGATTTGATTCAGAAGGGCACTTCTTTCCCAGACGGCTCACCGGTCAGGTATACATCCGCGCTAAACTATCAAGGTGAAAGTCATCATAGCTTGCGTAGAATAGACCCAGCTCTCACCCAACTTTGAGAATAGATTAACGGCGATATTTTTTTTATCGCGCGATAAGAGTCTCGCGTTAACGCAGCACGTTAACGCCGATAACGGCCCACCACTAATATATATATATATATTATTAGCCTCCCTTTGAATTTTTTGTTCTTTTTTTAAATATTTCCCAAATGATGTTTAACAGACCAAGGAAATGTTCACAGTATGTCTGATAATATTTTTTCCTCTGGAGAAAGTCTGATTTGTTTTATTTCAACTAGAATAAAAGCATTTTTTATTGTTTTAAACACCATTTTAAGGTCAAAATTATTAGCCCCTTTAAGCTATATATTTTTCATTCATTCATTCATTTTCTTGTCGGCTTAGTCCCTTTATTAATCCGGGGTCGCCACAGCGGAATGAACCGCCAACTCATCCAGCACAATTTTACGCAGCGGATGCCCTTCCAAATGCAGGGAGAACATGCAAACTCCACACAGAAACGCCAACTGACCCAGCCCAGCTGAGGTTCGAACCTGCGACCCAGCGACGTTCTTGCTGTGAGACGACAGCACTACCTACTGCGCCACTGCATCGCCCCTATATATTTTTCCGACTAAGCTATTTTTATTTTTTCTACAGAACAACCCATCAGTATACAATAACTTGCCTAATTACCCTAACCTGCCTAGTTAACCTAATTAGCCTAGTTAAGCCTTTAAATGTCACTTAAAGCTGTATAGAAGTGTCTTGAAGAATATCTAGTCAAATATTATTTACTGTCATCATGACAAAGATAAAATAAATCAGTTATTAGAGATGAGTTATTAAAACTATTATGTTTAGAAATGTGCTGAAAAAATCTGCTCTCCATTAAACAGAAACTGGGGAAAAAATAAACAGGGGGCTAATAATACTGACTTCAACTGTATGCATGCATGTATATATATATATGTATATATATATATTAAAAATAAATATAATAAATATAAATAAAATAAAATAAAATAAATAAAAAATGTTGCGCATGGGGTGGGGTTGGGCAGGGGGGTGGCGTGGAGAGTTTTCCGGGAGACAGAACAAAATGGGAGATGAGTCTGAAATACGGGAGACTCCCGGGAAAAATGGGAGTATTGGCAGGTATGGTCCAAACACATGCGCTATAGGTGAATTGGGTAAGCTAAATTGTCTGTAGTCTGTGTGTGTATGTCCTGGTCCTCCCTCTTTGGGCTAATGACCCACCTCGTAAAAATGAGATGTTACGAAACACGATATAAAACAACCCTGGGAGTGAGTAAGTGAATGAAGCTGCTGTTTAAAGTTTGACAGCAGCCTGTTTAATCTGAATGACACACACACACACACACACACACACACACACACACACACACACACACACACACACACACACACACACACACACACACACACACACACACAATAATATTAATGACATGACGTCACATGTGCAGCAGAGAAGAGTTTCTGACTCCTGGCAAAGACAATGAAGAGCAGACACATGCAGACGTGATCAGGACAGGTGAAACACACACACACACACACACGCGCACACACGCACACACGCACACGCACGCACACACGCACACACGCACGTGTAAGAGAATGTGTACATGTGCAAGTGAGTGTTTGTGTGTGTGTGTGTGTATGAGAAATAGTGTGTGCATGTGTGTTTATGAATGTGTGCTTGGCAAATGTGTGTTTGTGCATGTGTGTTTGAGAATGAGCTTGTGTGTGTTTGTATGTTTGTGTGTAAGTTTGTGTGTGTTTGTAAGTGTGTGTGTGTGTGTGGATGTGAGTGTTGTTTGTATGTGTGTGTGTGTGTGTGTGTACGCTTGCATGAATGTGTGATTGAGTGAGTGTGTGTTTGCATGCATGTGTGTATATGTGCGTGTGTGCTTGCATGAATGTGTGATTAAGAGTGAGTGTGTATATGTGTGTGCGTGTTTGCATGCGTGTATATGTGCGTGTGTGCTTGCATAAATATGTGATTAAGAGTGAATGTGTGTATATGTGTGTGCGTGTGTTTGCATGCATGCGTGTTTGAGAGAGAGCATCTATATGTGTGTGTTTTTGTGTTTGCATAGACGCGGGTTAAAGAGTGAGCATGTGTGTGTGTTTGCATGCATTTGAGTTTGAGAGTGAGCATGTGTGTGTGTGTGTTTGCGTGCATGTGTGTTTGAAAGTGAGCATTCGTGTAAAGTGTTGTGTGTTTGTATCTGTTGGGAGCATGCATGTGTGCGTGAGAACGTGTGTCTCTGTGTGTGTGTGTGTGTGTGTGTCAGTGTGATGGAGCGTCAGTGGTGTTAATGTTGATTCTGCTCCTCCATCACTGTGAGATATGGACAGATCTGGACAGCTCCAGCTTTGGGACAGTGTGTGTGTGTGTGTGTGTGTGTGTGTGTGTGTGTGTGTGTGTGTGTGTTTCCTCAATCTGTTCATCTCTCCGTCTCCTCATTCATCTGCTTTCGCTCTCTGTGTCTGTGTCTTAAAAACGGTTGTTGCTAGATTGGATACGTTTGCGGCCGGAAGTTAACGAGAATTATTTTTATTATTTATTAAATTTCCCATTTATTGTATTTTATTAACGTCTACCCCCACCCCAACCCTAAACCCAACCGTCACAGTAACGTAAAAACAGCAGTTGTACTGAGTATTATTAATGCTATCTATTAAATTACCCAATAAATTGTATTTTTTAACGTCTACCCCTACCCCAACCCTAAACCCAACCGCCACAGTACTGTACAAACAGTGTTGGGGAGTAACGGAATACATGTACCGGCGGTACGTATTTAGAATACTCTTCATGAGTAACTGTATTCCGTTACAGTTACTATTTTTAAACAGGGCATTTAGAATACAGTTACTTTCCTAATACCATTGGAATACTTGGGGCGATGCGTGTCTGGCCCATAATATTATTACTAAATTGCCGCCGAAACCATAGAAACAGAAGCTACACTCCCAACTGCTATCACCAGCGTTAACTCAGTGAGACTCACGCAAATGACCCTGTTCTCACGCTCTCACGCCACACCTCCATTTTCTCACGCAGCAAAAAGGACGATCGCAAACACCGAACAACCGGACAACAACCATGATTTTCAAATAAACTGCTGTTTTTGCCGTCATTGTTCGTGAATTCGCTGCTTGATGTTACGTTTGCGCTTTCAGAGGTTTCGTTTACGCTTCTTAAATTTACGTTCGCTTTTCTGACACAAATGTGGGCGGGACACCTTAGCCAAAGTCGGCAGCCCTGGTTAACTTGAGTGTACAAATATGGAGGATTCAGACCAGGGGCTCGAGGGGTTGGAGCCGCAACCGAAGCAACTTTCTAGCAGCAGTAAAGGAAAAAATGCATTCACGTCTTGGAAGTTCAAGCATTTTTTCTCTTTAAAGAATGAGAGGGGTGAGCGAAACCTGACAGTGCAGTGCAATCTCTTTTTCTGTGCAGACTGTGAAATACAAAGCAAAATGCATATTATATACATATACTGTATATTACAGACAGTAATGCTGTCTATGTTCAAGCACTTTTTATCTTTATTATAGAAACAGAAATTGAATTTGTTGACACTTTGATAAATAAACATTATTTAATAAACATAATTATATTGTTTTATTTATTTATCAGTCAATAATGGGCATTAGAGGCCCTCTGTTTTCCTGCAGAAATTGCTACCAACGCATAGTGTGACATTTAATAGACTTGAAGGCTGTTTTCAAGGGGAAGTAATCCAAGTATTTAGAATACAGTACCAGGATTAAGCAAAGTAACGGAATACGTTACAAAATATATTTTAAAGCAGCTATTCTGTAACTAAATACATTTACAAAGTATTCTCCCCAACACTGTGTACAAATATGAATTATTGTTATACAGTGTCATAAAAAAATGCTCCTATATTAATGTGCATATCGCACTTCCGGCCGGCCGTGTATCCGATCTAGACTTTACCCTTAAAAACTTTGAAACTGCTTTCATTCCAGCCAAACTAAAACAAATAAGACTTATTCCACAAGTAAAAACATTACAGGAAATACTGTGAAAATATCCTTGCTCTGTTAAACATCATTTGTTGGTTTATTTGTTTGCTTTATTTATAGAGCACATTTAAAAACAACAGATGTTGACCAAAGTGCTTTACAAAGCGACCAGCATACAAAATCTATACTTATACAAGAGCAAAATATGTAAAACTGATTAAAATTAATTAATTGCAATCAAAAAGCAAGAGACAGAAGGTGATTTTTTAAATGAGCATGACCTAATATGTAAAGGCAGACCGTTCCACAGACGAGGGGCTCTGACAGGGAAAGCTGTCACCTCTTGATTTTAACCGTGATTTAGGAACAACTAGCTGAAACTGGTTTTCCGACCTGATTGGCTCTAATGAAGTATACCAGTGAGGAAGCTCACCAATGTAAGCACGTGCCAGACCATTCAAACCTTTAAAAACAAATAACAATAACTTGTATTGAATCCTAAATTAGACTGGGAGCCAGTGAAGGGATGATAAAACTGGTGAGATCCTAGAAGATTTTTTTTGTCCCAGTTAAAAGCCTAGCGGCTGCATTTTGAACCGGCTGCAGGCGTACAATTCTCCTGAATACAAAGAGTTGCAGTAGTCCAATCTGGACATAATAAAAACATGATGGTTTCCAACTCCTTAAAAGACAGAAAAGGCTTCAATTTGGCGATGTTCCTTAATTGAAATACCTCTTTTGACGACTTACTTGTCAAACTTTAACTCCGTGTCAAAAATAACTCCAAGAATTTTTTTGCGTGACTGTGGACCTTAGGCTTAAATGAACCTAATTTGGGAAATATTTGAGAAAAGTCTCACATGAAGGGTGTATAAATGCATTTTCAACTGTATATTAGAGCTGCACGATTCTGGCTAAAATGAGAATCACGATTTTTTTGCCTAAAATAAAGATCAGGATTTCTCACGATTCTGCAGATGTAAAATAAAGGTTAATGAGTCGGCTTTTATTATTGTTATTTCTCAAAAATATGGTGAAACAACAATAATACTATGTGTAGGTCTACTGTTGGTTAAAATGCTATACATTTTTAATAGACTTTGAATGGTGGACTTTAATAGACTTTGTCTGAGACATGTTAGACCAGGGGTGCTCAACCCTATTCTTGGCGATCGACCTTCCTGCAGTTTTCAGTTGCAGCCCTTATCAAACACACCTGCCTGTAATTATGTGTTTGATCAGGGTTGGAGCTGAAATCAGCTGGAAGGTCGATCACCAGGAACAGGGTTGAGCACCCCTGTGTTAGACTATGTTTGAGACTATGCTTGCAATCTGTCAATAGCTATGTTTCCATCCAAAAATGCGAATGACCTTTATGCGCAAAACTGGAATATCGCATAAAAGACTTGCGAATAACCTGCGTTTTCATCCAACGAGTCAAAGCGAACAAAATCGTCACTTCCTGATTAACTGGCGCCAAATATCAACAGTAAAAACTGAATTTGCTGCAGTAGGAGAAGCTGCGTTAATCTTTTCTTCATCTAATAAATGACTTGTGCCTCAGAATGCAATCCTGACACGCAGTGAACGCGCGGTGGCGTTTGAAGGTGTCAGACGCGGTGCACAGATGCTCTTGATTCTGGAGGTCATTAATAATATAATAACACTAATACTTAAACGGTAAGGTGTTTTAGAATGACCAAAACAACATTTCAGATGGTTTATAATGTGCTCAGCCTGCTGGTTTGTCCATTTACACACATTTTTATCATCACATGATCTCTTATAACAAATCACATGACCTTTTTTAATGCGCACACTGGAATTTGTGCGGTAAAAGTGTTTCCATCATAGTTTATGCGCATCTTTTCTTATCGAATAAAAAGTTTATTCTACTCAGTTATGCGCATGTTTTTTATGCGCATTTTCAAAATTTATGCGCATCATGGCGTTTCCATCAACCAGTTTTTTATGCGCATATCCAAAATAAACATAAAAATAGGTGGATGGAAACATAGCTAGTGACAACACTATTAGACCATTTATTCATTGGTAAAATCAGACATTTGTCATTATCAGATTCCCTCCTGCATTATATTCAACATTATATAGGCTAGAGTACAGTTGCAATCAGAATTATTGAACCCCCTTTGAATTTTGTTTTCTTTTTTAAATATTTCCCATATGATGTTTAACAGAACAAGGAAATTTTCACAGCATTTCCTATAATATTTTTTTCTTCTGGAGAAAGTCTTATTTGTTTTATTTCGGCTAAAATAAAAGCAGTTTTTAATTTTTTTAAAAAACATTTTAAGGTCAAAATCAATAGCCCTTTTAAGCTATATTTCTTTTCAATGGTCTACAGAACAAACCATCATTATACAATAACTTGCCTAATTACCCTAACCTGCCTAGTTAACCTAATTAACCTAGTTAAGTCTTTAAATGTCACTTTAAGCGGTATAGAAGTGTCTTGAGGAATATCTAGTCAAATATTATTTACTGTCATCATGGCAAAGAGAAAATAAATCAGTTATTAGAGATGAGTTATTAAAACTATTATGATTAGAAATGTGTTGAAAAAATC
The DNA here is from genome assembly GCA_903798195.1 of Danio kyathit. Classification (NCBI taxonomy): domain Eukaryota; kingdom Metazoa; phylum Chordata; class Actinopteri; order Cypriniformes; family Danionidae; genus Danio; species Danio kyathit. The sequence continues at coordinate 3,755,648 of LR812536.1, read as the reverse complement.
TTCTCTCCGTTAAACATAAATTGGGGAAAAAAAATAAACAGGGGGGCTAATAATTCAGGGGGGTTAAAAATTCTGATTGCAACTGTAGTTATACTGACACTGTTAAACATTTATTTTCATGCACAACTCTCTGTGTTCGCTATGAAAGAAAAACATATTGTGTTTGTTGCAATCATATCTCTAAAGTGCGATATGATTATTTAAATGATGTGCGTGCTTCCGGTTCCTTTTTCACTGCTAAGTGCTTTTCATACTTCCCGCGCGGCTCCCAAATGATCACTCTGTGCCACAAACTGAATGTTTTTACAACTTCATTACCTGTTATTCACAGCCTATGCAGGTTCTATTCACCAAAGTAGACGCGCGCCCGCACTCTCTGTTGTAACAGCTCACAGTCAGCAGCTCACGTCACATGTGATTTTTTCGGTCGCGAATACATCATTACATGAAGACAGAAATTACATTTCAGGGTGAATTCTACCAGCCTGATCTCACGAGGAAACGTAAGTATTTTGCGTTTTGTCAGTTTAGTGGCTAATTCGTACGAATTCAGTCGTACGAAAATGTACGATTTTAGGCCGTACTCACACTATGTACAGTTGCCTTGAATCGGGCCAAAGCACGCTTGTCCCCCCTCCCGTCTCCCCCGACGGCCCGCACTCACATTACATTCGGGCCTGGGCGCGCTTCCGTCATCGATGACGCGCTGCTCAGTAAGCGCTCTCGCTCAGCACAGTGGAGATTTCTTTAGTTATATCGTTTAAGTCGTTTGATATGTGGTGACACGCAGTCTATTATTTCGCCGAACAGATCAGCCACTTTTGACGCTCATAAACAATCATAAAGTCCTCGTGCTGCAGGAATTAGGAGGTTTGCTGAAGGTGCAGCTGTCGTGCAGTGAGAGATTTGCGTCTTTAATAAACTACGACAGTTTGTGTTCATTGAACAGTACGAATGATTAATTAATCCATATCAAACAGTCGCTTAAAAGTCACGTCTCGCTTTCAGTTTCGGGCTCAAGCACGCTTGCACTCACACTGTAAGCGTACCGCGCCTGAGCCCAAGTGAACCGTGCTCTGGCACACCTCTTCCAACCGGGCCAGGGCCACCCAAGTGTACCGTGTCTGAGCCCGGTTCAGAGCACTCACACTTCTCAAACGATCCGGGAAACGGGCCTGGGCACGGTTCGGATAGCATAGTGTGAGTAAGCCCTTAAAAAGGAGGCGTGGCACCTAACCCCACCCCTAACCCCAACCGTCACTGGGTGATGAGCAAATCGTACTAATTTGTACGAATTACATCGTACGAATTCATACGAATTTGCCACTAAATCAAAAAGTTACGAATTGCCGTGAGATTTCATTGATTATACCTTATGAATACAGTATGTGACTCTTTCAACACCATTTGGAGGTGTCCAAGACATTTCGCTGAGCAACGTATGTAAAACAATGTGAAGACTTGTGCCTTGTGGGCCGCCTTTGCTTCTCTCCTGAACTTGAAATATGATTGACAGAATCGTAGAAATGCTGGATAAATATCGTTCAGGGCAGGGGTGTTCAAACTCAGTCCTGAAGGGCCGGTGTCCTGCATATTTTAGCTCCGACCCCAATGAAACACACCTGAACCAGCCAATCAAGCTCTCTCTAGGTATACTAGAAACTTCCAGGGAGGTGTGTTGAAGGAAGTTGGAGCTAAACTATGCAGGACACCGGCCCTCCAGGACCGAGTTTGGACACCCCTGGTCTAGGGGGTCGAATCGAGATCATGATCTTTTTTTCGATTAATCGTGCAGCTCTACTGTATATCAGAATGCATTAAAAAGCATCTACTCTCTCTATCACTCCTATTTATATTATTTTATTATGCGTTTACTGCTGTCTGCTGAACGGAGATGCATTCATTTAGTGAAAACCTAGAAACCCAGCTTCATCCGTTCTCAGAAATGATGCCGTTTTATAAAAGAAAGTGAGTTTGAGCGAGCAAACACAGTGAGGGCAGACAGAGGGACACACACACACGCACTGCAAACACACTCAAAATGTTGTGTTAGTTGATGCAGCCAATTAATTATATTGCAAGCCATTTAGAAATCTATAAAAGAAGCATAAAGGGGTTGAGGCTGTTTGAGAAACTGTAAGTACGGTATTAAAAAATGCAATACGTGTATTTGAAGCGCTCTGGGCACTGTTACGTTGGAGTCTTCTTTAAAAGGGGAAGAGCTGTGTCTTAAAAAGAAGAAACCTGTAAATTATGCATTTCATTTTCTAGCCGCTCTTTTCTTTTCTTCTCGCTGTTGCTTTTTGTTTTTGAGGGAGTGAAAAAAATATGGCTGCGCTTGAAAAGGCTTTTAGTTTAGCTGTTTTTAAGGAAAAGGTGTGTGTTCATGCGTGTTACGGATTGGTTATATGCTTGAAAAAAAATGATAAATTGGATTTACTCAATTACTCAAAGGTAAACTATTTATATGGGCTACATTTAAACAAGGCACAGTGGCTCAGTGGTTAGTACTGTCGCTTTACAGCTAGAAGGTCTCTGATTCGAGTCCAAGATGGACCAGTTGGCGTTTCTGTGTGGAGTTTGCATGTTCTCCCCGTGTTGGCGTAAGTTTCCTCCGCGTGCTCCAGTTTCCCCCACAGTCCAAACACATGTGCTATAGGGGAACTGATGAACTAAATTGGCCGTAGTGTATGAGTGTGTGTGTGTCAATGAGTGTGTATGGGTGTTTCATAGAACTGGGTGAATGCTGGAAGGGCATCCACTGTGTAAAACATAGTTGTTGGTTCTTTCCTCTGTGGTGACCTCTGATAAATAAGAAACTAAGTTGAAGGAAAAGGAATGAATAAATGTAGTAATGTTCAATTTTGTTTAAATACAGCCTATATAAATTGTTTGCAAACACCTTAAAAAAAAAGTGTAAATCCAATAATAATTTTTTTTTCAGTGTATTATTACTCATTGGTTAGCTTAAAATACATTCTGAGAATGCTTTTTAAAGGTTTACAATTAATTTATTTATTAAATCTGCTCTGGAAATGTTCAAAAAAATGTCCTTTTTATTCATTTTATTTAAAAAAAATCTTGGATATGCAGATGTTAAAGCAGGGGTGTCCAAACTCGGTCCTGGAGGGCCGGTGTCCTGGAGAGTTTAGCTCCAACCCTAATCAAACACACCTGAACCAGCTAATCAAGCTCTTACTAGCTATACTAGAAACTTTCTAGCAGGTGTGTTGAAGCAAGTTGGAGCGAAACTCAGCAGGACACCGGCCCTCCAGGACCGAGTTTGGACACCCCTGTGTTAAAGGGACAGTTGACCCAAAAATCATCATTTACTCACACTCAAGTATCATTTCAGCATCGATATCGCAATGTGTGAATCTGCAATAGTCATCGCAGGATCTGCAATGTTGAGTTATGATTATAATTAACCAGAAAACCCAGTTTAGAACATGTGATTCGTGGAGTCATCAAGTTGAACTCTAATCGAATAATATGAAAGTCTTTTATATTGATGTATTTGTAAAGCCTGCGACTGTAAGATTTCAAGTCAATTTAAACCATTTGGGCAGAAGAAATGAAAATGTTTACTGCTTTAACAAAGATAAACTGGTTTAATTATTTAATAAAGACTATGCCTTGTTTTTTTTTTTTACATTTGATTATTGAATTTCTATACTTCAACACTGTAAATCTCCAACTGAAAACCATAAAGCATGGTTTATGTCATTTTATATCTTTGTTCTATTGTTTTCATCTGTGGTTTATTTTATTTTCTATGCAGATGCACTGCCCTACAAATGATTCCAATCAATATGAGGAATTCTTTCCAAAATAGGGTCATCTGGTAAAATCATCTACAGTTGAAGTCAGTATTATTAGCCCCCTGTTTATTTTCCCCCCCAATTTGTTTATCAGAGCAGATTTTTTCAGCACATTTCTAATCATAATAGTTTTAATAACTCATTTCTAATAACTGATTTATTTTATCTTTGCCATGATGACAGTAAATAATATTTGACTAGATATTCTTCAAGACACTTCTATACAGCTTAAAGTGACATTTAAAGGCTTAACTAGGTTAATTAGGTTAACTAGGCAGGTTAGGGTAATTAGGCAAGTTATTGTATAATGATGGTTTGTTCTGTAGACAAATATATAGCTTAAAAAGGGGCTAATAATTTTGACCTTAAAAGGGTTTTTAAAAAAATTAAAAACTGCTTTTATTCTAGCCAAAATAAAACAAATAAGACTTTCTCCAGAAGAAAAAATATTGTCAGACATACTGTGAAAATTTCTCTGCTAGGTTAAACATCATGTGGCAAATATTAAAAAACAGTAATAATAAATAAATGGGGGGGGGGGGGTTGTAATAATTCTGACTTCAACTGTATATTGCAGAAAAACAAAATATGGCAATGTCAGCAACCTTACACTCAAGTGATTTCTTTCTTCTGTTGAACACAAAAGAAGATATTCTGAAGAATGTTGGGGGAAAGCAGCCACTGACATTCATAATAGAGACAAAATAAATACTATGGAGGTCAATGGCTGTTTTTTTTTGTTTTTGTTTTTAAGGGTAGATGACAGATTTTTATTTTTATTTTTGGTTGAACTGTCCCTTTAAGTAAAAGAAAGTCCATTATTATTATTATTATTAATATTTAGTTTTCTCTTGTAGCAATAATGATCAGGCGTGCGTTTACCAAACAATGACGTAACTCGCGGCTGAACTGTCATAGTACGATGCATCGTTTGGAAAAAGAATGATGTAGTGACGAGTGTTTCCCAAAACCTGTAGTTTCTCTGTCGCAGATCCATCGCTTGAACCACGTTAGTTATAACGTAAAACGCCCATAATGATGCTCTAAATGGGGTGGAGTAACAGCTTCTTTAGAGAAGAACCCCATCATTTCTTTGTGCAAATTATATTGTTTTACAGGCATTTAAAAAAAAATCCAATATTAGTTTTGGTAAAAACATGCACTCGCTTTCCATATTAATTTAAATTTATGTAAGCGGCACATATAGGGCCTGTGTTTACTTTACAAATAATATTGAGAATATTCCTTAATCTATTCTAAAAGATAAAATCACTTACAAAAGCTAACACTATTCTAATATCATATATAAATCATATAAATGAATAAATAATGAGGTGATTTATTAAGAAATGAAATTTAATATTTATTACTTATTAAGAAATGAAAACAAATCCTACTTTAATAATAATATTAATAATGATGATGATGATGATGATGATGATGATTATGATGATTATTATTATTATTATTAAAGTAGGATATTGTTTATTTATTTTTTATTTTTTTAAGTCTACTTTTACAATTTGACACATGCAAACCACTGCAGAAACTTTCTAACCAACATGTCATATACAGGACAGATACTTAATAAATAACCTCCTATAAATGAAAAGCATTAACGTACGCTATGTTCTTTTGTTTTCACAAGCTTTGGAGACGTATCGTAAATTCTGCTTTTAAATAAAAGATCACCTATAGCTTTCGTCATGAGGCTGTGTTCAAAATGACATCAATGATTTCAAAGTGCACTGCGAAGGGAGCACAATTGTAAACATGAAGATCACTAAAACAGAACTGTAAAAATACTTTGAAAGCAAATTACACTAAGAGAGATGACTTTAATGCTTTTTTATTTTTAATCATTCCAACTTTGAATGTTAGAATGTTCTAAATGAATAGGGCATAGGGGGGATAAGTGGGAATAGAACACAACCAGGAACTATGTTTCTAACTACAGCTCTAGAGGTGTAGTTGCAAGTGCACAAGTTTGTGACGCAGTTTGCGAATGTTTGTTGGAACGATGGATTTGGGAAACGGCAAATCAAAGAACTATGTTTGTAACGACGAAACTTGCAACCTTAGTTGGCTAACGATGGTTTTGGGAAACGCACCCCAGAATGTTACTTTTAGACATTCTGAAAGAAAGACTGACATTTTAAAAACATAGAAGAACTAAAAGGTTTCAATAAAAAGGTTAAGAACATTATGAGTGTGATTTAATAACTAAACAAAAGCTAAGTAAAAGCTTTTGGAAAGTCAGAGTTGAGACTGTTCGTTTGTGCTTCATCTAAAACTCCACATTTAGAATCCTCTTTATATCTATATCTTTATCTCTATGCTGACATTATCTTCAGCAGCTCAAACAGGGCTGCTGTTTATGCTAATGAGGGAGAGATGGGCACTAGTGGGCGGGGCTTTCCCCCTCTGATGACACGTACAAAGGGAAAATGTCAATCAAAGTGATTCTGCAGACTGTTTTTATCAAGTCTGATTAGAACAAATACAATTAATACATGTTGAACATTAGAGGGTGGAGATATTCACACACTGCTGACACACAACTGTGTTTAACCCTCAGGGGTCTGAGGTGATTTTGGGGCCCCTGAGATGTTTTGACATTCCCTGACATTTGTGCTAATTTCAGCTACTTATTACGTGGTATTGGCCAACATGTATTTTATTTGTATTCAGCACAAACTGTGCTACAACAATATGTGACAATTATTGATGTACATGCTTGTGTTTTTTAGAAAAAAAATATTATGCATGGTTAGTAGGATTTGGAGAAATTTTTTTAGCTGAAATAAGGTAAAAAAAACACTCTAAATGTGCTTGAGCAAGACTTTTGAGTAACCAGTCTGGTAGGATAGAATATTTACTTCACAATTATGTAAAAATAATTTTATTCTCTCATTCAAAGGAAACATTATAAAGATTTACATTTTGTTAAGTTTGTTTGGCTCATCTCAGGTCTATGCGTGAGTGACAATGGTCATGAATAATTCACACCTGGAGAGACAAAAGACACTCCCCCACTCACCCATCAAGGACATTGTATAGCAAAGTCCATCTGCAAAAGCTAGCCCAAACTAAAGGCTTGTTATATTTAGTTAAAATTTTGTTGGTTGTAATTTTTTTCAGTATTTTGCTTGAATTTTATTGTATTATCTTTCAATTTCTGAATATGTTTGGTGACTAAAATATTATTTTAATAAATATATCTGTTTAATAAATCTGTTTTGTTTAAATGCATCAAAACACATTGCCTATATTCACTGAGAAATGGAGGGAAATATTTTAAATGGTATAAAACGTGTTTGCAAAACTGTTGTAATCAAAACTTTCTTGTGCATTAATCCAGCATTTAATAATAATTTCTGAATGACTCTGGCATAATGACAAAACACAAGAATAATCAAAATAATATTTGAAGACCTTTTATATATATTTTGTCCAAATAGTTGCAGCCTTATTTAACTTTTTCCAAACTTTAACAGGTTGAACTACGGTAAAATAAATACAAATTAAATTAATAACACGTATAACATGCGTCACGTTCTAGCCAGCGCGCTGTGGGCGTGTGGGCAGCCTACGTCATTGTTTGTATTAATGGCGGAAGTGGGAAGAGCCGGCGTGATGCGCGCTCTGCCGGGAGAATTGTATGGATTACCTAGCGAGACAACATTTGCTTTAAAAATGAGTTGGAAAGTTCACCCTCCAAGCTTTATGCAGGTATGTCTGTCATGTGTATGTCTCATGTATTCGTGGAGATTCCGCTGTGTTTTCTGACCTCAGTTTACATGTCGCGCGAGTCTCACGTGGACAATTGTAATAACAAAGCCTCGTGGGCGTGGTCGCATTAAAAACAATGAGCCTCTACAGAGAAGCTAGACATCGCGTTGGTTTCATACTGATTACTTTGTCAAGCAGTATTTGTTTTCAACATGCACCGCTGCACTTAAAAGTAGACACTTCAAGCTTTCTATAGATATATGTCTCATGTCTGTGTGTGTAGTTTTCGCGGAGTTTCAGTGCATATTACTGACGTGTTTGTAAAAACAGTTCACGGAGAGAGAAAAGAGAAAGTGCCTTCACTGTTTATTTTCCTTATTTTGCAAAAGCACACACTTTTGTTGTTATTGTGAGTGTACCCAAAAAAAACTAGACCCCTAACAGATTCGATTGATGTATTGCTCATATCTGTACGATCAAAACTGAAAGTGTCATTTAAGTTTTTTTCTGCGGTTTCATGTGAAAACACGTCAAAACGCGTATCCGCGGGCTTCGACCCCTGGGGGTTAAACACCTTATAAAAGTGATTTTTGTATAATAGGTCTCCTTTAAGAGCGATTTAAACCTATTTTAAAGCTATAAATGACTAACATAATGATAACAGCTTGTGTTTTATTTGTAATGAGTTCATGTCAGGCCAGAGCATCACATCAGTGTGATTATAAAAAATAGGATGAATTCATTTTTACCATTAGAAGCTGGCTATATTCACACACTTTTATCACACAACTGTGTTTACACCCCTTATAAAAGTGATTTCTGCATGATAGGTGGCCTTTAAAGTAGATCTGTGCATACCTGCACGGAGTTGAGTCTGCAGTATCCGTTCAGTGGGAAGCGGATGACGTGTGTGGGGTCCTGGTTCCAGCCAGCGTTGACCGAGTTGCACATGACGTCTCCGGTCTCGGGGAAGATCTCCTCAATGAGCACCTTCTCTCCGCTCAGAGCAATGCGTTCGCCCAGGTCCGGGGTCACCCGCACCACCAGGCAGTCGCAGGGCTGAGCCAGACGCCGCTGCTCGCGCTCCTGCTTCCAGCGCTCCAGCTCCTTGATCATCGGACTCAGCTGGTAATAGCGTGCCTCTTCGTACAGCAGATTGAAGTCCTGAAGACACACACACAGATGCTTCAGCAATCTCACACAACAGCTTTCTTTATTCATTAAAGATGCACTAAATTGATGGGAAGTGCTACGATGTGGCGAATGATTCCCTTTTAAATAAATGTCCTTTTGAAGTTTGTATTAATCAAAAATTCCTGAAATAAGTACGAATTTTTAATTCCATATTGGATTCACTAAATTGATACACTAAACCAGACCTGGGTATTTTATAGACTCATGGCCACATGCGGCCCGCTAGACTTGTTTGATCGTATTTATTTAATCGAAATTCAACCGCAAACAGGGCCTTGCAATGTGCAGGTCTCATATTGCGAGTCAACAACGAGTTTCTATGGAATTACGCAGTAATAAAGGTAGACTAATTACCTCAGATTAAGGATTTAACAAATGCAGACACAGATCCTCTCTCAGTGATGATCATTACATCACATATCCACTTCACAATGACTTCTCAGTGCACATGTTCAGCTTAACACAGGCTAGAATTCTCTCACGGAATATAAAAAAAATGTATAAATAAAAAAATAAATGAATGAATGAATAAATAAAAATTAACTAAGGTGAAGCAATCAAACAAACAACCCCGTGGCATTTATATGAAGTTGATATTGTGATGCAATTGACACAATTGAAATGTGTATTAATCAAAGGATCTTAAAAAATATAATTCTGTCATGGCCATCAAAGCACTACATATATTAGAAGTGTTACAATGTTGCTAATGATTCCTTTTGAAAAAGCTGTTGTTCTTTTGAAGTTCTATTCGTCATAGACCCTAAAAACATACAATTAGTTTGGTCTTTAAATGATGCACTAATTGATTGGAAGTGTTAGAATGTTACAAACGATTCTTTTTAATATAACTGTTGTTCTCTTTTGAAGTTTGTAATCATTTATGAAACCTGAAAAATACTATCTTTTATTTACATCAAAGATGCAATCAATTGATTGGACGTTTTACAATGTTACAAATGTTTTTTTCTCTCTCCTGTACTTACTGTAGTAGTGTACAAGTGTATTTTAATAGTAAAACAACACACACACAAAAAAGAAATCTGATGTAGCCAATAAAAAAAAAATGTGTGTCTGTGTGAGTGTACATACAGTATATATAGTTTTTATGATATAAAAATATTACTACACCTAACAACATTTTGATGGGTATATTTAGTAAATCACAGTAAAAACTGTATATAAAGTCACACTTTAGTTTGATGGTCTGTTTGTTGAATTTAAGTTACATTGCATCTACATGCCAACTAATTCTCATTAGATTATAAGTAGACTGTTGGGGTTATGGTTAGTGTAAGTTGACATCGTTAGATCGTGTAAGATCGTACTTGCGAAGTTTCTTATAGTCAGTTAAATGTCTGTTGAGGGAGCAGTATCAGCAGATATTAAGCAGACAGTCTACTAATACTCACATGGGTCATCAAAATAAAGTGTTACCATATATATATATATAGTTCAAGTCAGAATTATTAGCACCCCCTGATTTATTAGCCCATAATTAGCCCAGATTGTTTTTTTTTTCCCCCAATTTCTGTTTAACGAAGAGCAGATTTTTTCAACACATTTCTAAACATAATAGTTTAATAACTCATTTCTAATAACTGATTTATTTTATCTTTGTCATGATGACAGTAAATAATATTAGACTAGATATTCTTCAAGACACTTCTATACAGCTTAAAGTGACATTTAAAGGCTTAACTAGGTTAATTAGGTTAACTAGGCAGGTTAGGGTAATTAGGCAAGTTATTGTACAGTATAACGATGGTTTGTTCTGTAGACTATCGAAAAAAATATAGCTTAAAGGGGCTAATAATTTTGACCTTAAAATGGTGTTTAAAAAATTAAAAACTGCTTTTATTCTAGCCGAAATAAAACAAATAAGACTTTCTGCAGAAGAAAAAATATTATCAGACATACTGTGAAAATTTCCTTGCTCTGTTAAACATCATTTGGGAAATATTTAAAAAAGAACAAAAAATTGAAAAGGGGGCTAATAATTCTGACTTCAACTGTGTGTGTATATATATATATATTAGGGATGTTAACGATTACTCGATCATCGATTAATTGTCGATAAGCCTTTAACTGATAGACCTTATCGATTACTGATTAAGCATGGACATTTATATGATAATTATATGAGTTATCCTTTGCACTGTGAGACCGTCCACAAGTTTACACATTACATAATCAAGTGTGCAGTTTACGTTACTTTATGAAGTCACTCTCTTGACATTGTATATTGGACGACACATAAAACCCTGTTATGCGCATCAGTTTTGTATTGATATTGTGTCTTCTGAGATCATACGATGTCATACGAATTTGCACCTACATGAAAAAGTTATGAAATGCCATGAGATGGCGTTGGTCTGTCATATGTAGTCTGCTTAAGCGCGTGCCGCATGTTCACCTCTGACGAGGCACCTTTATTTAGCCTGTATAATATAAGTTTTATATATATTGTTTGATAACTTGCAATGTCTTATTTTAATTTTTATAGTATTTATTTAAAATGAATGCTTAGTTTATTTCGCTCTGATCATTATGCAAAGATCATAATATATTGTATATTTGGCTCATTCTTCAGTAGTCTAGATTCGTATGTACTTTATAAACTGATCGTTTATAAGGACCAAACTATTGAGAACTGTAATTCTCTGAATGTAAAAGGCTTTGGTGGACTGTTAGCCTAGTTGAGTATATCAAATCATTTAAAACTTTGTTTTTATGATAAAGTGGTGATAATCGATCATGGGATTTTGCAAAAATTGACATCCCTAATATATACAGTTGAAGCCAGATCTATTAGCTCCCCTTTCAATTTTTTTTCATTTTTAAATATTTCCCAAATGATGTTTAACAGAGCAAGGAAATTTTCACAGCATGTCTGATAATATTTTTTCTTCTGGAGAAAGTTTTTGTTTTATTTCGGCTAGAATAAAAGCAGTTTTTATTTTTTTTAACACCATTTTAAGGTCAAAATTATTAGTCCCTTTAAGCTATATTTTTTTTGATATCTACAGAACAAACCATCGTTATACAATAGCTTGCCTAATTACCCTAACCTGCCTAGTTAACCTAACAAACCTTCATTCTTCAGCAGATTGACCGGAGCACCCGGAGGAAACCCACGCCAACACGGGGAGAACATGCTAACTCCACACAGAAACACCAACTGACCCAGCCGGGAGTTGAACAGTGACCTTCTTGCTGTGAAGCGATAGTGCTAAATACTGAGCCACTATTTATATACAGTACATACATACATACATACATATGACTTTATTTATAAATAGAAAATTAAAAAAAAGCACAATAATTATTTCTATTACCCATCCTTGACCTCTAAGCACACTACATATTTATGTTTTCTCAATAAAGCATGAGCATTGTATGCCAGACACACTGAAGTTTCTATGAGCAATAGTGATGAAAACCACACTAATAAAACACAACGACAAGCCTGTGAGTGTGTGCACGAGTGTGTGTGTGGTGTCAGTATGGCTGAGGGTGGCATGTTTCGCTCAGAGGGGCATCAGTGGAGCCTGCGGGCCGCAATACACACGTTTGGCAGGATCTGGAGCTCAAGGCCTCGGCTTTTCTTCAGACACACTGCCAAACGCCGCTCTTCCTCTCGGCGAACTCTTGCCAGGGGTTTTTTCGCCTCGTTTTAGTTTCGCCTTAATTTCCCACACGGCCAGATGGCGCTGCTCGTGCTCGACTCCGAGGTGCGAATGTTTGCGCTTTTATTCATCAAAACAATTCAGAAGAATAAATTCTGCCTTGGTTTCACCAAAACACTTCTTCTAAAGGGATTCAATAATACAAATGGATCTGTTTCTAATAAATGCTGTGCTTTAAAAGTGTGAATTAATCAAAGGATCCGAAAACAATACCAGTGTTTCCCCTACCATTATATAAGGGGGGCGCCCCGCCCTCCCAACGGCTGTACCCGCCCCCCTTGAAGTCACGTTATATGTATTATATATAAAGCGCCAGATCACAACTTCTTTTAATACACAAGCTAAATAGCCGTATACATTATCTTATTTACACAACAGCATGTCATTTCTGTTCTGCGCTCGCGTCACTGCAGTTAAAATATATACAGATGCAGACATCCCAAGTCTGTCGAAAGTTCCGGGAGTCTCCCATAAATGCATAGAGACTCCCGGATGCCCGCAAACGAATGATAATCTCCCGGAAATTGCGCGTCTCCCGCCCGGTCCTCAAATACATCCCGCATCACCTCCCCGCTCTTCAGATACGTCGCGCACATGCCATGCTGTGATCTGTCATGCGAGCGGAGCTCACTCCTCTATCTAGTGTCCAGTTATGACGTCTCCCGGAGGCTCTGGGTGTCTTCCGCAAATTCATACCGGCTCCGCGATCCCCCAAAATGAATTAAAATACCCGGAAGTCATGGCGTCGAGAGTGAACGAGCAAGATCGCGAGAGGCACAGTGATGGCCTGAACATTACATTTGATAGGTTGATATTGGAATGGTCCTGCATATATTTAAGTCTTCTGTGTTTTTGACAATATTACAAATCTTATATTACAAAATATTACAAAAGCTGGCTGGAATTATTAGATAAAACTTTTTTTTACATAAATATTTAATAATATAACTTCTTGTAATACACTCATTGCTATAAGTAGTTAATGGGAATATTTCCTTTTAGTAAGCAAGTAGTAGATTTATAGACGTGCATTTTAACTCATTTTCATCTTTCATCATTTGCGATGTTTCCAAATTGCATTGTTTGTCATTTTTCTGTGGCGGTTCATTCCGCTGTGGTGACCCCTGATAAATAAGGCACTAAGCCATACCTGTCAACATTGGGATGTGAAAATAAGGGATTCCCCCCCAACCCCCCCCCCACAAAAAAAAAAGATCAGAAATACGTTTTTATTATTATTTACAAAGGATATAATAATTAGTATACATTTGAAAAAGCTGCAAATAATTAGCAAACAGTCAAGATCATTAAAACTATTAGCTATTATAAAGAAATAGAATCAAGTTATCAAATGTCATCTTTTCTTCACTGTTTAATTTCTAATTAATTCTAAATAAAAAGCAGCGAATGAATCTCTCATTTAGACTTTTTTGGTTTGATTACATTAAATAACAGAGCTGTCACTTTAAAACTTCACAGATCTATGATGAAAGCATTTGACTGTTTTCCTAACTGTTTATGCTCATTTAAGACAAAATTTGTTGTGTTTAAAAGAAAACCCAACAAGATCGACATGTCTAGATGTTGTTGTTGTTATTATTATTATTATTATTATTCATTCATTCATTTATTTTCTTTTCGGCTTAGTCCCTTTATTAATCTGGGGTCGCCACAGCAGAATGAACCGCCATTATTACTATTATTATTATTACCATCATCATTATTATTATTATTAATATTATGATGATGTGTATATGTCTGTTTAAGCACGCACCCAAAACCCAGTGTCCACTTGAGCTCAGCATCAAATCGCGTACGTACAGAATCCGCTTGGGAAACAGCGTCTATTATCACTATGGAGAGCATCAGCTGACAGTCATGCATCTTTATATGAACTGACTGTTTTGAGGATTGCATAGGGGCAATGGCGCCTGTAATGAAAATGAAATGAATCGCGCCGTTTTTAAGTTTATTTCAAAGTGTTTCTATGCCTAAATAAAGTGAAAGGACAGAACAGATACACATTTAAGAGCAAGGGCGGCCTCTAGTGGTTCGGCGGTATGGGTTGCAAATAGGGAGGATCGGATCTTCACAGAAAGATAAAAAATACGGGAGAAATACGGGAAAATACTTTTACGGGATGACAGCGGGATAGAACTGTAAAATACGGGAGAATCCCGGGAAAAACGGGAGGGTTGACAGGTATGCACTAAGCTGAAGTAAAATGAATGAATGAATTATTTTCTGTAAAGCTGCTTCTGGCCATGACATGTTCACATCCAAATTTTTATAAGAGACATGTTTAATAAATGTCTCAGTAAATGGGCCAGACATTTCTGACATTTCATACCAAGAGGCTCAGGAAATGTTCTTCCAGAAGCCCATAAAGATACACTGCAGTGACAAAAGCTGCACAGTTTGTAAATAAAAAAAGATATAAAATAAATGTTAATTTATGTTTTAAACCTATGCGCCCGAAATTATATCTATGCGACCTCAAAATATATTTGGGAGCATTTGTGCGAGAGCATAAACTTGATGTCGTACGACCAGTTTTCACAGCAAAATGTTCACCACATGCGCGGAATTAGGAGGCATTCACGCATTAAGCATCTTTGCACCTAAAAACACCAAACGCAGCACTCAGGAATGGTTTATCAGTGTAAGTCGCGCCGCAGCCCCAACATCCCCCCCCCCCCAAACTGTAAACCTATGGCAAACACTGCAAGACAGTTCTGTTTCTTCAAAGATGCACCAAATTGCAGAGATGGGATGGAAGGAAGTACAAATACTTCGTTGCTGTTTTTAAGTAGATTTTGTCTGGTATCAGTCTTTTACTCCACTATTTATTTTTGACAACTTTTTACTTTTACTCCTTACATTTTAACACAAATATTATCAACAATATTGAAGTAGTCAGAGTGCAGGGTGTATGTGTGAGCGTACCTGCCAACACTTCTGTTTTTCCTGGGAGTCTCCCGTTGTCACAAGTACGCAGGAGACCCAAATGCAAGTGAATGCAAGTAGATTTATTAAACAGGGATAACCGGAATAAACGCTGGTATAGATCTCACCAGATAACGAGAGTTAGGATAGAGCCATGATGCATCGCTCAAGGAATTCGACAATGCTTAACAGCGGTAACAGTCTTTCAATGAGACAGATCCAGGGAGCCCTGCTGAAAAATCCAGCTTAAACCAGCCTAAGCTGGTTGGCTGGTTTTAGCTGGTCGACCAGCTTGGTTTTAGAGGGGTTTTGGCCATTTCCAGGCTGGTTTCCAGCCATTTCCAGCCTGGTCTTAGCTGGTCAGGCTGGAAAATGACCAGCTGAAACCAGCTTGACCAGCCTGGTTTAAGCTGGACATAGCTGGTTTTGGCTGGTCAAGCTGGTTTTAGCTGGTCAACTCCCAGCCTGACCAGCTTAGGCCAGGCTGGAAATGGCTGGAAACCAGCCTGGAAATGGCCAAAACCCCTCTAAAACCAGGCTGGTCGACCAGCTAAAACCAGCCAACCAGCTTAGGCTGGTTTAAGCTGGATTTTTCAGCAGGGAGACCTCTTATAGAATTCCCCAATGCCAAACAGCGGTCACAGTACTTCGGTGAATTCAAACAGTGCTGACAATTCCAAAAGCAACAGTCTCTACGATCAACTCACCACCAGCGGATACAGCGGAAGAGCTAAACAGGAACAGACACGGACGTGAAACAACAACGAACTGACAACAAGAGACGCGAACGCTGAACAGAAATAGGTGCAGTAATGCGCTGCACCTGTGGTGTGCTGATTGACAGCTGAGCACGTGACTGCCCAGCTGACGACATGAAAACACAGACAGCCACGCGGTGAAAGATACCCAAACAAACACACACATACTTACGCACACACACACAAGAGGAACAGACAGATCCCCAACCATGACACCCGTATTTCAGACCCATGTCCAGCCACCCATCCATTTTGTTATTTATCCCGGAAATAGTACATAATTTGCAAGCTAGAGAAAACAAGGAGGCACCCATTTTAATCACACTTACTTACACTTGTGAAATGGAGGAAGAAACTGATCCATGATCTACTGATCCATGTACTGATAAAGTTCCTGTCGAGTTCTGACAAAGTCCCTTACATCAATAGTCTTTTCTGATCCTTCCTTTAACAAACGGCCGACGAATCCCCCGTGTAGATTCCAGAAGCACTCGTCAGAAAAATGACAGGAACAGTGGAAGGCTGAGCTATAATGCTGAGGTATTTTTGCAAAAATAAACCTCAACCACTGACTCTTCAGTTTCATCTTTGGGTAGAGAAAACAACACTAACTTTTGTCGAGTTATTATGGGTTTCACACATCAGTATCCGCTTCTAACTCGAAAGAGCTTCAGCCAATAACAGGGGACACAGGGGACAACACCAAAGCTGTTTCAGCATTTGTATTTTTGAATGTTGTTTGTCCAATAATACAATACAGTAGCGATAGCAGTAGTAATAAAACAGCAGTAGTAGCAATAGTAGCTGTAGCAGCAATAGTAGGTTGATAACCTTATAAAAGGAACAGAATATATAAAATATACATTATTTGCAATACTGACTTAAACAGAAACACAATATAACGTAAATAAAGACATCTTCTTTACAAACTTTGTCTCAGTGTTTTTAATAATTTGCATATTCAAGTGTTTTTTTTCAGTATTAATGCAAGCATTTCACTTCACATGAACTATTTAAACAAATGAACTGTATAGTTAACAATGCTGTGCACAAAATAATATAATGCACAAAATTATCAACTACAGTGCAACAAAATAGCAGCTGTCTTCTGTGTTGCACATAATTATGGATAAGACGAGGCATGTTACAGTCCTTTATAATTAGAAAAAGTCATTTCTCATACCATCAGTGTCCCTGAGATGACCAAGTGCTGATGTGTTTCCCCTCTCTCACTTACTGCAGCTTTAAACTCTATGCATACAATCGTGAGAGTTTATAATTGCAGCGATGGCGTTCTCCAACATTTACAGCGCTTGTCTGCACGCTTGCACCAAGCGGCAACCTCCCGCTCTCCCTCGGGAAGCCAATACGGAAGTAACTAAAACTGCAATTCATCGACTCGCCTAGGGGGCTGGCTCCAGGAAGTCCAAGTGCTTTCTTTCTGCATTGGTAAATTGGCCATTTTACAGCTGATAAAAACATGTTTACAGCCTGGTACAAACGATGGCTTTGGTGCATATAGCTATGATTACCCTTCACTACAACTCTGAGGGGGGTGAATTTTTTTATAACTCATCCGTTTCATTTTTATTAGGTTATATTAATTTTGCATAATTAAGGGCGTGGCCACTTGAGTGACAGCTAGCCCTTGCTGGTCGCTGTCTCGTCACCTCAGCTGATTCTGGCTGATTAGCCGCTGAGCTCGGCATTAACATCGTGTTTTTGTTTTGTTTAATGTTTCTTTACACAGTCATTTGCCTTTTGGAATTATTTCCTGCAATTATCAGATGATATGGCATGATGTGTGGATTTAATTGTGCTTACAAACCGTTCAAGTTGCCTCCATTTCACAGGTGAGTGAAATTATATACTTCTATACCATCTCTATAAATGTATTTGTTTTATTTAAGATCATTTATCATTTAAATGTTCTTTAGACCAGTATTGCACTCCAGAATCTGACAGATTGATTAGCTGTAGGCTATAAAACAGTCATCTGAAGCGTTGTCATACAGTGTTAGTGCTGGATTTTTATAAACAGCCTTGCATTAACTAACACAGACTATATCTGAAGTGTTTGATAGTAATTTGCGTTTTCCTCCTGTCGAAAAACGTCATAAGAACAATGTTTAGTGGCTCAATGTATTACAACAGTGTTTTTAAAAGTCTAAACACTTTATTGATATAGTGTACAACCAAGCACATGTGGTCAGAACACAAACAAGTCACAGGCAATGAAGTATTAAACGTTCTCCCAAAGTAATAAATCTGTTTTAATCCAGGTCTAAGCAAAAGGCTGAGAATCCAGCATATCTGTAGCTCCGCTCACTCTCCGCCTCTTTGCCCTTATTTGGTATGCCGCGTTTGGTGCGATGACACGCTAACAAAATGGCGACGGTTGGCCGCGCCTACTTGTGGCTTCTTTTGCAGTGTTCAGAAACCTATGGGTGACGTCACGGATACTACGTCCATATCTTTTACAGTCTATGGCTTGCACCTGCCGGAAAGTTACGTATCTCCTCGGCACTTTCCGTCAGCCAATTGCTTCCGCCGAATACTTTCGGTTTTGTTAGTTCCGCCTAATTCCTTTATCCATTGATTAATATGAAGTGCAAATATGCGATTTGACTTTACAACTTTCCCCTCACACTTCCAGTAATATCCAGCTGAGCACAGCGTCTTCATGACTTGATTCAACCGGGATCTGCTACAGTGTTTATGGGCTCGAGCGCAGGTTTAAATTTTCCCAGGTTTGCGCATGCAACAATTGGGCGGGGCTTAAGTTTTGTATCAACGTCACACTGAAACGGCTAAAGACTCGTTATCAAGACGATTCATTTGAAGCATCATGAGTCGACTCTTTTATAAATGAATCAATAGTTTTAAACTCTGTGCACTTTCAGATTTAGCTGGATATTTCACTTCACTTAGAGCTGTGTTACACACTACAAGGAAGGTCATTTTTAAAAACCCATAATAGGGGCTCTTTAATACTTTTTACTTTAGTACTTATTTCAGGTCGTACTTCTTTACTTTTACTCGAGTACAAAAGTGTAGTCAGTACTTCAACTTTTACAGGGCTCGAAATTGCGACCGGTTTGGTCGCATATGCGCCCGAAATTATATCTATGCTACCTCAAAATATATTTGGGAGCATTTGTGCGAGAGCATAAAATTAATGTCGTGCGACCAGTTTTCACAGCAAAATGTTCACCACATGCGCGGAATTAGGAGGCATTCACGCATTAAGCATCTTTGCACCTAAAAACACCAAACGCAGCGCTCAGGAATGGTTTAAAACAGTTGACATGACAACTTTCTGCAGTAAACAAAGCCCGCAATGCTTGTCACGCCTCCTTTTTAAAATCGTACATTTTAGTACGACTGAACTCGTACGAATTAGCCACTAAACTGACAAAACGTAAAATACTTGCGTTTTCTCGTGAGATCAGGCTGAACTATCAGGCACCTGTAGAGTTTATGCGTTCCAGTAAAACCTATACAAATAAAATGGAGCGGGTGCTTTTTAAAATGAATGACGGTGAATGAAAGGCAGTGCCTTCAAGCTCTTCTTATTGGCCCACTGCGCTAGAACAGAGCGAATGGATTGGTTAATATCAGCTGTCAATCACTCAGTTCCGATGACAGGGAGCTACAGCTGTGAAAGGTCTGGATCTGAGAGAATGAAAACAACACTGACAGATTTAGTTTTAGAAAGCACCTAAAGTTACAAATAATAGCACATCTGATTAGTCCAGCATTTACACTTTTCAAAGAGTGGATAAAAGACTTCCAGTGTTTAAAGTCCGCTCTGAAAATGACTAAAGCATTCACCGTAAAGCCGGGGGGACGGAGTTTTCAGGTAACAGTGTTTGCCACTGAATCTACACCTTTTAAGCACCAGGGGCCTGTTTCAGAAAGGAGGTTAAGTGAAAACTCCGAGTATTTTAACCCTGAAATGAGAGAAACTCTGGGTTTTCCGTTTCAAAATGGCGGGTTTGTCAAACTCGAGAAAGCAGGGTAAGTCCAGCCTGTTTCTGAAAGAGAGGTAACTTTAACTCAGAGTCAGTTACCGTGGTAACTTACTCTGTGAACCTAACCAGGTCAGGAGCAGGTTTTATTCAACAAACTCAGAGTTTCTATCAGTCTCCTGCACTTTTTTAAAGACAAAGCGGTATTTCTCACCTTAGATTTACGTTTCCACACACCTATTTTAATGTGCATTTTGGATATGCGCATAAAAAATCAATTGATGGAAACGGCAAGATGCGCATAACTTTTGAAAATAGGCATAATAAACATGCGCATAACTGAGTAGGGGAAACTTCTTATTCGATAAGAAAAGATGCGCATAAACTACGATGGAAACACTTTTACTGAACAAATTCCAGTGTGCGCATTAAAAAGGTTTGTTATAAGAGATCATATGATGATGAAAATGTGTGTGAATGGACAAACCAGCAGGCTGAGCACACTGTAACACATCTGAAATGTTGTTTTGCTCATTCTAAAACGCCTTAACCGTTTCAGTATTATTATATTATTAATGACCTCCAGAGAGTCTGCAGCGTGTAAAGAGCGTCTGTTCTCCGTGTCTCATGCGCGTCTCAAACGCCACCACGTGTTCATTGTGTGTCGGCATTGTCTTCTGAGGCGCAAGTCATTTATTAAATAAAAAACAGGTTCACGCAGCTTCTTCTACTGCAGTAAATTTTGCTTTTACTGTTGATATTTGGCGACAGTTAATCAGCAAGTGACAATTTTGTTCTCTTTGACTCGTTGGATGGAAACGCTGCTTTATTCGCACATCTTTTATGTGATATTCCAGTTTTGCACATAAATTTAATTCGCATTTTTGGACGGAAACATAGCTAATATATTTCAGTCACACAAAGAACAAACTAACGTACGAGAATGGCTTGTCCTTTTTTAATAATTAATTAGCTTAAATTCACTGACCTTCCACTGGCACATGTAACGTTACTAACTAGATTAATGGGATTATTACTCCTAAAAACAATTTTTTTTTAGTTCTGCTTACAATATAAATGTCATCATCCTCTACCACTCGAACAATAAAAAAGGCAGACAAGTGCACTTAAATATATTAAAACTGATCAACGCGTGTAAAAGTGGGAAATTAAACATTTCCACTGAACATTAAGCTAAGGTTATATGCTTTCTTGTTTTGTCAGATTTGTTGTAGAAATGCGCTAGCCTATTTTATGTAATTTAATGCAATTACATCTGAAATAACTTTAAAATTATGGCCAATTCCCCACTTTTTCAAGTAAAAATTTTATAAACGTCACACATTACATTACTTATTTTATTCTACTTAATTATTTTAATACTTTAAATGTAAACTTACGCATTAACTTGAGCAGCTATGTTTTCCCACGCTAACTGTCTCTGTTTCACTGATGCAGTTGTGTTGCTGTTTTAAATATATGCTCATATTTGCTATAACTTTGCATGAGCACATCAAGTTCAGCTGGAGAACTCGTAATATCTGCGCTCCATTGATAATGCCTTTATATAGTCGCGGTGTGCGCGCTTAACTCTGAGTTGGTCTACTCAAAGTTGATTGACCCAACCCAGATCAGCTATTCTGAAACCGAAAACTCTGAGTTTTTAATCTCTCGGTAAATCAACTCAGAGTTTAAGTTTAAACTTCGAGTTGGTTGAACCTCCTTTCTGAAACAGGCCCCAGATATTCTAACATTTTTTAATCCTTCAATCCGACTGACACCGCGTTCACCATCGCTAAAGAGCATGCATTCACTGAGATGAAACTAATATTGAAAAGACCGTTATTGCTATTAAGATGACGTATGCAAATGATAAGTTATATGTCAATATCATCAGTGCAATATCAGACAGCACCCGTGAGAACAGCACAGTTATTATCGTTAACTCAGTTCATCTCATTCACGTCAAGCAGTGCGTGCAGGGCTGGTTGTTGTGATTAGAGTGTAAATATATAATAGAATCTGTCAATATAAAATGTGTAGTAACGGTGCTCATCATTTTTGGTGGGTGCGACTAAATTTTGTCTGGTGCGCCTACATTTTTGAAGTTAGGAGCACCGGTGCTACCAAGAAAAAAAGGTTAATTTCGAGCCCTGATTTACCAGAGTCGTTTTAAACATGAGTATCTGTACTTCTACTTGAGTAAAGGACGTGTGTACTTTTGCCATCTCAGCCAAATTGATGGGAAGTGTTACAATGCTACAAATGTTTCTGTTTCAGATAAATGTTGTTACACACACTACCAAACGCCGCTCTTCCTCTTGGCGAAGTCTTTTAGTTTTAGTTTCTCCTTCATTTCCCACACGTCCAGATGGCGCTGCTCGTGCTCGACGCTGAGGTGCGAATGTTTGTGCTTCGTCTCAGGATCTGCTCTGTGTTCAGCGTTTGCAGAGTGAATCTGCATAAAGATTGATGCGAGCAGTCATGAACGGCACGCAGACTGAATGGTAAATAAAGCAGATGACTGATCATACACACGCTTTCAGAAAGCAGACAGAGACGGATCAACTGTACGCCAGGCGAATAACAACATGTAAACCGCATTATTCCTGCGCAAACTACAAATGCTTATAGAGAGTTGAAGGAAATATAATTAGATTTACTGTATTTTTTGTCCAATATCGCAGTTTAACAGAGAGAAGATTTTTTCAACACATTTCTAATCATAATAGTTTTAAAACTCATTTCTAATAACGGATTTATTTTATCTCTTCCATAATGACAGCACATAATATTTGACTAGATATTCTTTAAGACACTAGTATTCAGCTTAAAGTGACATTTAAAGGCTTAACTAGTTTAATTAGGCAAGTAATTAGACATTCAGTGGGTTGAAAAAAAGGGGGGCTAATAATATTGACCTTTAAAAGTTATACAAAATAAATAATAAAAATAAAAGAAATATGACTTTCTCCAGATGAAACAAAATGCTATAGGAAATACTGCAAAAAGCCTTTGTTAAACATCACTTAAAATATTTAAAAGTAATGAAAATTTCACAGGAGGGCCAATCATTTGGGCTTCATCTGTACTTGGTGCACACATACAGCATAATCAAGTAAAGCTTATAATGTAGCAAATAAAATTATTACGGGCAGCACGGTGGCTCAGAGGTTAGCACTCACAGCAAGAAGGTTGCTGGTTCAAGTCCCGACTGGGCCAGTTGGCATTTCTGTGTGGAGTTTGCATGTTCTCCCCATGTCCACAGTCCAAACACATGCGATATAGGGGAATTGATGAACTAAATTGGCCGTAGTGTATAAGTGTGTGTGTGTGAGAATGAGTGTGTATGGGTGTTTCCCAGTACTGGGTTGCTGGAAGGGCATCCGCTGTGTAAAACATATGCTGGAATAGTCATCAGTTCATTACACTGTGGTGACCCCTAAAATATAATAAATAAAGGGACTAAGTGAGAGGAAAATGAATGAATGAATGAATGACATTATTATTATACAACTTGATTGTCATATAAAAAAGTTTGGACACCCTTTGAAATTCCAATTTTTCCATATCAGGACATAAAAATGATCTGATCTTTGGGCAGGGATTAAAATTAGGATGATCTACAACATAAACAGCGTTAACAGAAATAAGTCTGGCAGTACTAGTATGTTGGTCTGGAGCTTCAGATGTGTGTGTGTGTGTGTGTGTGTGTGTGTGTGTACGTGTTTTTGTGACATATCAGGACACAAATCTGTATAATGACATAGGTATGACACAGGTATTACAAAAAGCAGGTGAAATATGAGGACATTGGTGACGTCCTCACTTCTCAAAAAGCTTCTAAATCACACAGGATGAGTTTGTTCAGGGAGTAAAGCTGTACACTGTCTCCTGTGATGGTTGGGTTTAGGGGTAGGGTGGGGTGAGGGCAATATAATATACGGTTTGAGCTGTATAAAATGAATGGAAGCCTATGTAATGTACCCACTTTTCACAAAAACAAACCGTGTGTGTGTGTGTGTGTGTGTGTGTGTACACACTCGTCCCACTAGGAATGCAACGATTATAAATTTTGGTTGTCATGTATTTTGGTTGTCAAAACACAACTAGTTTAGAAAATCTCCTTATTTTAAAGTGTTATTTATTGCGACTTATTGACTAAATAATACAGCACAAAATAATCATTAAAAAAAAAGACAAACAATAGTACATTTCTCTCTTTGGATTTAACAAAAAAAGCGAAAAAAGTTTTGGCATTTAAACACAAGTAATAATCTTACACTGAAAATAAATGACAGAACAATGAATAAATAAAGGCTTCACGGTGGCGCAGTGGGTAGCACAATCGCCTCACAGCAAGAAGGTCACTGGTTCGGCTGGGTCGTTTCTGTGTGGAGTTTGCATGTTCTCCCCGCGTTCGCGTGGGTTTGCTCCGGGTGCTCCGGTGTCTTTTATCCGGTGTCTCTTATTTGTTTTATTTCGTCTAGAATAAAAGCAGTTTTTAATTTTTTAAATCCCATTTTAAAGTCAATATTATTAGCCCCTTTAAGCCATATTTGTTTTGGATTGTCTACAGAATAAACCACTGTTATACAATGACTTGCCTAATAACTAGTGGTGGGCCATTATCGGCGTTAACGTGCTGCGTTAACGCGAGACTCTTATAGGGCGATAAAAAAAAATATCGCCATTAATCTATTCTCAAAGTTGGGTTGGGAGCTGTGTCTATTCTATGCAAGCTATGATGACTTTCACCTTGATATTTGAGCGCGACCTGGCCGAATTGCACTGTAGGTGGTGAGAACGAGTCTTCGAACCTGTGTGTATTCCTACTGTGAAATGACCACATCAAACGTGACGTGATAACATGAATGCAGTTCACTAGAGTGATCTGATTAATGTTAGCTCCACATCTAGCTATCCAACGCAATCTCACAGCAATTCGTATCTTTTTGATTTAGTGGCTAATTTGTATGAATTTGTACGATCTAATTCGTACAAATTAGTACGATTTGCTCATCACCCAAAGACGGTTGGGGTTAGGGGTGGGGTTGGGTGTCACACCTCCTATTTAAAATCGTATCATTTTAGTATGACTGGACTCGCCACTAAAGCTGACAAAACGTAAAATACTTATGTTTCCTCGTGAGATCAGGCTGAACTATCAGGCACCTGTAGAGTTTATGCGTTCCAGTAAAACATATACAAATAAAATGGAGCGGGTGCTTTTTAAAATGAATGGCGGTGAATCAAATCAGCAGGATGCCCTTCTGGATCTTTCACTTACTTCGAAGACACTACTGACTACGCTTAACATGGACATCTGTAGTCTAGTTATTTGCCTTAATAGACAATAATATAATGAAGGTGTTTACGTGAAGTGCTTTCATGTAAGAGTTTCCGGTAATTTTGGGTGACTTTAACTGCAGTTCGGCAGTTTCACATTCACTCATGAACATTTCATTCATGCCCCCATGACAAACTGGGGTATTAGACGCAAATAAGGAGTAAGGACTGGTGAGAGTGTTATGGAATTTAATAACGAACGACGAATAGAAAGAAAAAAACTTCTTCATTTCGCGATGTGTGTGTGTGTGTGTGCGGTCCTTTACTGACAGACGTGTGTGTGGATCTTGTCGGAAAATATGGCGAAAAGTCCTACATGACGGTAATAGTTTGCGGCGTTTACTTCAATAATGCCACTAATATCTGCATACTCCACGTCTTCATTCCATTTCTGTTTAGTTCAGTTATGACTTTAGTCGGATTAGGGTCATCAAAAATGGCTGTTTGAAGCTTATCTAGGCCTACAGTTCAACATTCATGTTTAACTGAATAAACAGTTAGTAAACACAAGTACATCTTATTGAACATCATTTATTTTCATCACCAATTATTATAGTAGAACAGTTTCTCAAGCAGTTTGTGATGCATTTTGGAAACAGCAGATGAGCCCCTGGTCTAATGCGCCACCCTGACTTGAGAAACCCGTTCTCAAAGACTTACTTTAGTCATCATTTGGGCACACATATTCTGAATGCCTTCGGCAGAATCCAAATGAGCCATTTTAATCTAGATTAATTCCAAGATTACAGTGAGATTAATCTAGATTTAAAAAATTAATCTATGCCCACCTATACTAATTACTCTAACTTTAACCTAATTAACCTAGTTAGGCCTTTAAATGTATCTTTTTAATACTAGTATCTTGAAGAATATTTAGTCAGATATTATGTGCTGTCATCATGACAAAGATAAAATAAATCAGTTATTAGAAATGAGTTATTAAAACTATTATGATTAGAAATGTGCTGAAAAAAAATCTGCTCTCCGTTAAACAGAAATTGGTGAAAAAGATTCAGGAGGGCTCATAATTCAGACTTCAGCTGTATATTTGAGTGAAGGTGAGGGTGCTCTTTTATTTCTGTATGCTTTTTTTTGGTGTCCTTCACAGTGCAGATGACAAAACGCATGCGGCGCATCAGTGCTGGAGGGAGAGACGAGGTATTAAAAGAAGCTTCACAAACTTCTACAGTCCAGCCTCATGAATCCAACACCAAACAGCAGAAACAGGCCCAATTCCCATGCTCAGGCGCTCCGACAGGCCTGTTGTGATCCAAAATAATGATCTTACTCCAGTGCCCACCGGCGAGACAACATCTCACATCAGACCGAGACAAAGACACAGATATTCCCAGATCTGCAGATCACCAGTTCTCTCCCAGAGTCTGTCAAACACACGCTGATGTAGAGGACGGAGGCATATCAAAACACCCAATCAAAATACTCTGATGCATTAGAAACGAATCAGTAGCACATTTAAATAATGCTCCAATAGTTAATGTTACAGTCCCACTTTATTAAGTGGACTTGAAGGGAACCTATTACGCAAAAATCACTTTTAAAAAGACTTTAAACCCAGTTGTGTGTCAGCAGTGTGTGAATATAAGCAGCTTCTAATGGTAAACATGTATTAATTGTATTTGTTATAATCAGACTTGATGAAAACAGTCTGCAGAAACACTTTGATTGACATTCTCCCTTTGTACGTGTCATAAGAGGGGGAAAGCCCCGCCCACTAGTGACCATCTCTCCCTCATTAGCATAAAGAACATTAGTCTTGTTTTTGAATCTGCCACTATGCTGACACACAGGCATTTGTAGCTCCGCCCTCTTCTGAAAAGAACACAATCTCATTTGAATTTAAAGCGACAGTCACCAAAATGCCACAATTAGGATCAAAGCCTAAAAGAGTCAGTTTCAGAGAGTTAGAAAACATTATTTATGTGGTATTTTGAGCTGAAACTTCACTCACTACGGGTAAGAACCAGAGGGTTGTAGAAGCTTTGCACTTTAAATGAAGAACTAATATGTCTATTTTGAGAGTCTCAAAACATTTGTAAAGAAAATTAATTTAATTAATTATAATCAAATAAAACTAATATACATTTTAGTTATATTCCTTATTTTATCATATTTCATAAAAACATTTTGTTTTTCAAATGAATACTAATCAATGTTTTTTTCTTCCCATTTCAATTATTTATTTGTGAAATTTCATCTATTCATTCCAAATCAAAACACACCTGGATGGGTTGTGCACATTGAAAGAGTAACATGCATTATAACATTTTGATAAACATAGAAAAATAAATGAATAAATGAATGAATGAATGAACAAAAGTCTATTTTGAGTCTCAAAACATTTGTTAATGAATAATGTTAATAAATCATTAAAAAAACATTATTCAAATATATATAGAATTGAAGTCAGAATTATTAGCCCCCCTGAATTATTAGCCCCCTGTTTATTTTTTCCCCCAATTTCTGTTTAACAGAGAGCAGATTTTTTCAACACATTTCTAATCATAATAGTTTTAATAACTCATCTCTAATAACTGATTTATTTTCTCTTTGTCATGATGACAGTAAATAATATTTAACTAGATATTCTTCAAGACACTTCTATACAGCTTAAAGTGACATTTAAAGGCTTAACTAGGTTAATTAGGTTAACTAGGCAGGTTAGGGTAATTAGGCAAGTTATTGTATAATGATGGTTTGTTCTGTAGACTATCGAAAAAAAAATGAGTTTAAAAGAGCTAAAATTTTGTCCTTAAAATGGTGTTTAAAAATTAAAAACTGCTTTTATTTTAGTCAAAATAAAACAAATAAGACTTTCTCCAGAATAAAAAATATTATCAGACATACTGTGAAAATTCCCTTGCTCTGTTAAACATCATTTGAGAAATATAAAAAAAAAAGAAAAATAAATTTAAAGGGGGGCAAATAATTCTGACTCCAACTGTATATATATGTGTGTGTGTGTATACATGTACACACA
Source organism: Danio kyathit (assembly GCA_903798195.1). Lineage (NCBI taxonomy): Eukaryota > Metazoa > Chordata > Actinopteri > Cypriniformes > Danionidae > Danio > Danio kyathit. The sequence continues at coordinate 3,727,190 of LR812536.1, read as the reverse complement.
CATATATATATATATATATATATATATATATATATATATATATATATATATATATATATATATAATACACACACACACACACACACACACACACACACACACACACACATATATATATATATATATATATATATATATATATATATATATATATATATATATATATATATATATATATATATATATATACATACATACATATACACGCACACTATTTAATAACTTTTTTTCTTCCTGATATTTTCTTAATTTGTTTATTTCATCTATAAATTGAGAAATGATAAATGAAAATAAATAATTGAATAAATAAACAAAATGTTATTTTAACTCAAAACATTTGCAAACAAAATTAATTTTAAAATACTATTAAATTAATTATATTATTATATATATTTTTTAATTGAATACAGATTTTTTTTTTATTCCTGATTTTTTACTATTTTATTTTTAAATTAATTAATTAATTAATTTATTTAAGTTAATCTATTTATTCCAGATCAAAACACACCTGGGAGAATTGTCTTAAGACATTTGTCAACAAAATCAATAATAACAAAAAACTATTATTCAATTAATGATTTTATTATAATTTTTTTTCAAATAAATAATAATAATTTAAAAAAAATATTAAAAAAAATGTTAAACATAGAAAATAAACGATTGAGTGAATAAATAAATAAATAAACAAAATGTTATTTTAACTTTAACATTTACAAACAAAATAATAAAAAATATATATTATTCAATTAATTGAATTAAATCTGGCTTAGTCCCAAATTTATCAGGGGTTGCCACAGCAGAATGAACCGCCAACTATTCCAGCATATGTTTTACACAGCGCATGCCCTTCCAGCTGTAACCCAGTACTGGGAAACACCCATACACACACTTATTCACACACACACACACACACACACACACACACACACACACACACACACACACACACACACACACACACACACACACACACACACACACACACACACACACACACACTACAGCCAATTTAGTTCATCAATTCCCCTATAGCGCATGTGTTTGGACTGTGGGGGAAACTGGAGCACCCGGAGGAAACCCACGCCAACATGGGGAGAACATGCAAACTCCACACAGAAACGCCAACTGACCCAGCCAGGACTCGAACCAGCGACCTTCTTGCTGTGAGGTGACAGTGCTAGCCATTGAGGCACTGTGCCACCACCTTCAGTTCAGATAACACAAAAACTTCACCTTCCGACAACATCAAGCTGTATTATTAACCAGAGCATCTCAGCAACACAATCTCTGCCACAAATGATGCTTTTTTTCACTGATAGATGCAAAACATATTCTGTTTTAGCTCCACGTTCGCATTGATTTAGTGAAGCGTTGTGCACGATGCCTTACAGACACACACACACACACACACACTCACACACACACACACACTAAACACCGCCGGCTGATTTCACACACGCTGATGATCAGATCAAATGAGTTCAACTGCAGGCTTTGTCCAACAGAGAGAAAAACACAGTCAATCCAGATCAAGATTACAAGATGTAACGTGTGTGTAAACGCAGCGTGAATCATGTTTGCATGTTTGGAAAGGAGTGTTTATTCATGAGTGTAAATCAGCCGTATCTTCAGTCACATGAGGGAAATATTAAGGCATTTATGTGCTCTGGATACTTGTGTAAATAATAAATAAAAAAAGAGTGTGAGAAAATACACTATAGTAAAAAATTATTCGGTCTTTTTTTCTAGTACAGACACTTAGACATTCTTAAATCAACATATACTCAAATAAAAAAGGTTGAACAAATGTAATAAATATAATCTGTATATTTATTTGCTGAAAAAGTAATTTCATGATTTATTTTTGTAACTCTGGAAACAACTAACCGCCCCAAAAACATAAATAAATAATAAATAAATAAATAAACCCATTTTTTTGTTTAATTTAACAAAAGTAATACGAATTTAAATACACTGAAAATGTTGTGTATTTTTCTCCCAATGCAAATACATTCAAATAAAAAGGTGGGAAAAAATTTGCATATTTATTTGCTGAATATTTGTTGAGTCATTTTTGTTACTCTGGAAAAAAATAAACTAAATAAATAAATAAAAATAATGAATAAATAAACCCCAAATTATTGTTTAATATAATAAAAACTAAAATACACTATTAAAAATATCTTGTATTCTGTTCTAGTACAAACATTCTTAAATCAACATACAATTAAATAGAAAAAGTTTGAAAAGAAATTAAATAAATAAAATCTGTATATTTATTTGCTGAATAAGTAATTTTGGGAGTTATTTTTGTTACTCTGGGAAACAACTAACCCAAAAATAAATAAATAAATACAATTTACCCAAAAGTTTTGTTCAATATAATAAAATTATACAAATTTAAATACACTTAAAATGTTTTGTATTTTTTTCCAATGCAAATTCAAATAAAAAAGTGGAAATAAATAAATAAATAAATAAAATCTGCATATTTATTTGCTAATTAAGTAATTTCGTGAGTCATTTTTTCTTACTCTGAAAAAAAAATTATTAAAGAAAAATAATAAATAAAATAAAAATAATAAATAAATATACACAAAATTATTGCTTAATGTAATAAAAATAATACAAACTAAAATAACCTGTAAAATTATTGTCTTCTTTTTCAGTACAAATATTTCAACATTCTTAAAATCAACATTTATTCAAATAAAAAAAGGTTGAAAACAAATTAAATAAATAAAATCTGTATATTTAGTTGCTGAACAAGTCATTTCATGAGTCATTTTTATTATAAAATAAATACAACAACTAAATCCAAAAATTATTTTATATAATTATATTAAATGTATTTTTTTACTGAACAAGTAATTTCATTTTTGTTACTCTGGGAAAAAATAATTAACTAAAAATAAATAGAAAAATAAAATAAATTAATAAATGAATATACCCCCCAAATCTTGTTTAATAAAAACAAAACAAAATAAAATGCACTATAGAATTATTTAAGAATTTCTTTATTTCAAATATTTAAGCACTCTGAAATCAACATATATTCAAATAAAATAAAGGTTTAAAATAAATTAAATGAATAAAAACTATATTTATTTACTGAACAAGTCATTTCATCAGTCATCTTTGTTACTTTGGGGGAAAAAAATAATAACCAAATAAATAAATTAATTAATTAATAAACCCAAAAATCTTGCTTAATAATAATTATAAATAATTAAATAATTAAATTATTTTGTTTTATTTTGAGTACAAATATAGACATACTAAAATCAACATATATTCATTAAAAGGTTTAAAATAAACTAAATTAATAAAATCTGTATATTTATTTACTGTACAAGTCATTTTTTGTTACGTTGGGGACAAATAATTAACCAAAAATAAATAATTAATTAAATAAATAAATAAATCTTGCTTATTTAAATAAAAATAATACAAACTAAAATACAGTACATTGTAAAATGATTTAGTCATGCTTTCCACTACAAATATTTCAACATTCTTAAATCAACATATATTCAAATATAAAATAAAATCTGTATATTTAATTACTGAACAAGTCCTTTCCTCAGTTATTTTTGTTACTCTAAAAAAAAATAAGTAAATAAAAAAAATAAATAAAAGAAAAAATAATTTAATAAATAATTCCAAAAATCTTGTTTAACATAAAAATAATACAAACTAAAATACACTGTAAAACAATTTTGTCTTATTTTCCAGAACAAATATTTAAACATTCTTAAATCAACATATATTCAAATAAAAAAAACTAAATGAGAAAAATCTGCATATTTATAAGTAACTTCATCAGTCATTTTTGTTACTCTGGAAAATAAAATAACCAAACATAAATAAATAAATAAATAAATAAATAAATAAATAAATAAATAAACCCAAAATTCTTGTTGAATATAGTAAAAAGACTAAAAACTAAAATACACTATAAACATATTTTGTCTGTATATTTAATTTGTTACTTGGGGGAAAAATTATCCATTAAAAATAATTAAATAATTAGTAAATGAATAAAAATTATATATATAAAGTCAATAATATAATTAAAAAGTATATTAATTGTTTTTAATTATATATTAATACAATTCTTTTTAATAATGATAAAATTAATTATTATTTTAATGTTTTGAAACTCTAAAAATAGACTTGATGTAAATAAATCTTAATCATTTGATTTGATTATATATAATTATAATTAATTTAAATATTTAATTTAATAATAAAATAATTAAGTTAATACAATATTAATTTATACACTTTAATTAATTCATGTTGTTTACAAATGTTTTGAGAATCTCAAAATAGACTGATCTAAATAAACAGATGATAATTTCATTACCTTAAAGTCGTCGGGCAGCAGCAGTTTGCAGGTTCGCAGGAAACTCAGAATATAGCGGAAGATTTCTCCATCTCTGTCGATGAAATAATGCTGCTTTAAACTGTCCAGAACGATGGGCTCCGTCCCGTTAAACAGCCTGCTGATCCTGACAATTAAAAAACACACACACACACACACACACACACACTGTTAATGGAGCCAGGCCAGCCTCCTCTACATGCATCAAAACAATTAGCATTTATTTCTCAGCGTTATTAGTGGCCAGCCAAAAAAATGCTCAAAAAAAAGCTCAGAAACAAGAGGCTTTAGGCGGATTTGGGTGAAAAAGACGAGTGTTTCAGGTCTCATTCACCGCGGATTAATAAACTCCCACATCATATCAGAAAATAAAGCAGCACTGACAGAAACAAATAATGGCATAAATAATGAACCAATGTTTGGCTGTAATGTTTATAATGTGTATTTTTGTATAATGTTCGTAAAATATGAACATTTAAGTGAACATTTAAGCTTTAAAGGTGACATACAGTGAATTGATTCAATAAGTTAGGTTCTGTGATATCTACACTGTAGGTATTTGTGGATTTGGTAAGCTCAAATATACTCCAGGAATATATTTATATGGTTTTTATCATGCTAGAAAGTTGCTCGACACTCTCAGAAATAAAGGTACATGAGCTGTCACTGGGGCAGTACCTTTTCAAAAGACACATATTTGTACCCAGAGAGTCCACGGTGGTACCTCAAAGGTGCATATTAGTGCCCAGATGTACCTAAAAAGTAGGGCTGGACAATAATTCAATATCAATATATATCGCGATAGTTTTTCTTTCAATAACGGTGATATGATTTTTAAACCCTTTTCCAATATTTCCATATAAATTTGCATATATATATATACTAGACTAATGCAGTGGTGTGGAAGTGGTTCTGCTTTTTAAATTCCGATAATATTAGTTTCGGCGCTCTGCAAAGTGTGCCAGAGAGTGTTGCTGACTAGCGGCGGCAACACATCAAATCTGCACCCGATAAAACATACTGAGAGTCAGAAGATGAGGCAACATAAAAGTTTAAGCCAACTTGTGGCCTCACCATCACCACCATCCACCTCCCCGACACCGAAACCAGCGGTGTCAGAAGAGAAGGCAATGAAGCAAACACAGATGGCTATGAGGCGCCGTGTAGGATTTAAATCAAACTTCGCTTATCAACACGTGCATATACACCTATAAATCACTCGCATATACACCTATACTATTGAATGCTCAAAACATGTATGAAATCTGCGCATATACATATAAACTTGATGCATGCATACACCCACATATGCATATAAACTGGACGATCCTTGCATATACTCCCACATTAACACACGCGCATACAAACTCGATCCTTGCATAAACACCCAAATTAACACTCACATACACAAACTCGCTGCATGCTGGCATATAGCACTCGTGCAAACTTACAAAATAAAACTCACAAACATATTTATCAGGAATCAGGTTATTGCAAAGCTGATGAAATAGAAATAATGTGATTAATAGAGCTATTAAATCTGTTAAATAATGAAAACGTGTTATATAAAATAATAGTCTATATAAACAGACTATATAAAATATATTAGAGATATTTATGTTCAACCTTTTAATTTAATTAGGTAATTACATACACCAATATAAATAGACAGATAAAACCCTTAAAGGACCTTCAAGATGAAAAGCAATTAGAATTATGAATATACTCAAACAACTCTTCTATTGCAAATATTAATGCAGCCTTTACTCTTTTTGTTTTTTCTATTATTATAGTTATTATTCCTTTTCTATGTTTTTTTACGATGTGGATGTCATAATTGTAAGATTTTGGTAATATTTTGATTGTTAAATATTCAGCATATACAAAAAAAACACTGATAAAAGTTTCTGTTCATCACGTTGGTCAAGCTAACCCCCACAAACTGTCTAATATATATATATATATATATATATATATAAATAAGCTGAGACTGAGAGTTTTATTTATTTGATAGTTTATTTCACATTTCTTGCTTGTAAAGGCTAAATACAAATAAAAAGTGAAAAAAAAATTTTGTGCTGTTTTTATTTTTTAAAAAAAAGTTATAAGAGTCTGGAGGTATTATCGACTTTGCAAATTCACTTTGCAGACATTTGTAGGTAGTCATCTATTGTGTGCGTTCTTGGCAGTTTTTCCTTTCTTTTTAATATTGTCCATATCGATATCGGAATTATATCGCATCGACCGAAATTAAAAAATATATCATGATATAAATTTTTGCCATATCGTCCAGCCCTACTAAAAAGTACCTTTGAGGTACTATTAAGGACCCTACAGGTACAAATATGGACCTTTTGAAAAGGTACTGCCCCAGTGACAGCTCATGTACCTTTATTTCTGAGAGTGTAGAATCAGAAGTACCATATTGACCATATTGGAAATGGTCATGAATATTAGTGAGCTCTGAGCTGCAGCTATTCAATTCAATTCAATTCAATTCATGATTATGTAGTGCTTTTTACAATATAGATTGTGTCAAAGCAGCTTAGTTCTAGTAAAGTCCAGATTTCAGAGTTGAAGTTCAGTTTAGTTTAAGCTAGTGATTGTCTGCTTTCTCTAACATACACACACACACACACACACGCACACACGCACACACGCACACACGCACGCACACAGTGCTCGGAAATAAACACATGCAAAATAATCATACCTAATTTTTCACATATTATTTTTACAAATGTAGTAGATGCCTTGTTAAATATTTTCAACTAAAGTGATGGAGGTTTATTTTAGCTAGAATAAAATATCTAATATAAATAGTAACCTATTTTACTTGTAAAAAGAGTCGTGTTTGCGAATGAAACAAATAAATAAATACATTTTAAACAACCTTTATAAATTAATATAAATCAATGAATAAATAAACAAATACATACATAAAGTGCATTTTCAGTCTCAAAACATTTGTAAACAATTGAATAAAAAAATACACATTTTTTTAAACCTATTTTGTTCCAGAGATTTGCTGTGGATAGAATAAATAAATCAATAAATCTCTTGTGAGGTTCAACTATAGTTGGGCTGTTCCCTATAGTATCTATCTACACTGTAAAAGAAACATCTGTTAATGAACAGTTTCTGTATTTTGTGATTCACAAGTGTTTTCGGTTTATTTCCAGTTGTAAATTGCATTATGAGAGTTTTATTTCTGCTTTGTTCACTTCTGATGTTGAGAATTCAACTCCACAATTTAACAGAGTGACTTTTATTGCCATTTTAGTAGTTTAAACTAATATCATGTATAAAAAATAATAACAAATAGAGAAATAAGACTGTAAAATAACAGAAAATGTGCTGCAGTTTATTACAAGGTGTTTGTAGCTTAATATACAACACCAACCCAGACAATATAGCAATGCAAACTATTACAAATGTTCATAAAAGTCACTTTTTGTTTTACTTTTCAAGGGTAAAAATTGCTGGAAGAAAGATCAAACTCCCATAATGCAATTCACAAGCTGAAATAAAAGTGAGAAAATAAAACCGTGAATTACAAAATACGGAAAACTGCAAACAGTAAACACACACAGAGGGGATACCTGAAAATAGCTTCATCTTTCAGCCTGTATTCGGTTTTCTTTTTTTGAACTGATGTGATTTGATCAGCATTTCCTTCCTTTTGCAGACAGATGTGATCAGTATTATCACTGTAATCTACAGTTCCTGGATCAGTCCAGACTCTCAGAAACACACAGAACATCGGCAGCAACACGTATTCACGCAAAGACGTGCAAGAAAGAGATTTACGTCTTATTATAATTTTATTATAAAATGTAACCACACTATTATTATGATTTTAAAGTTAATTTAATTGTAAAAAAAGTCAGGATTGTCAGAAATTGAATTTCTGTGTGTCAATTTACTGACAAAACAACAACAACATAAACTTATATATTTAATCATAAACATAATCATATTTATAATTGTGTTATATTATAATTGTATTTTATAAACAATTATATTATATAAACAATAACAATGTGATCATTGTTTTTTCTTTTTTAAAAATAAGTATTTTCGAATAATTTCAGACTGGAATAATTTCGAATGTAAAGAAAAAAACATATTTAATATATGTTTAATCATAATCATAGTTTATCTTTTGAAGATAATATAGATATATTAAACATTTATAGATGTATTAAATAAATAAATATATATATATATAATTTTTTTATATAATTTCACACAAACAAATTTTGAAATAAGAAAAATAAACTTAAATAACAGAAGAAATGTTGTCATTATTACTACTGTGATTTATTTTATATATTTATGATACTTTTGATTATTATATTATGATAATCTTTATGAAGTGTACAACTCTCAAAAATGTGAAGAAATTATTTAAAGATACAATAAATATATTCATAATTAAAATATTTTATATATATATATATATATATATATATATATATATATATATATATATATATATATATATATATATATCAAATATTAATATAAAAATGGACAAATATGACAAAACTTAAAAGGCTCAAATATTTTCTTGTGTAGAAAACACAGTCTTCCTCTGCTTGAAGACCTCTTAATGAGAGAAAACAACAGTACTATTACGATAATTTTAGATTTACAAACACAGTTCAGCGAGCTCTACCAGATGCTGATATATTTAATAATCAGTATGTTTTTCTTCATTTAAAGCACTGATGTCATTCATGCACTCATCTCCATCCGTCTTCACCTTATCCACTTTCTAAAATATGAAGTTATTTAAAGATACAGTAATAATAAACATATCAATAACTTAAAAGGCAAAAAATATTGTCTTTTTCTTTTTGTTTTTAGAAAATACAAACGGTGACGTCTTCACCTTCTGCACTTTCTAAAGCTCTTGTTTTTCCTCTCGATCATTATTAATCAGATTGAAATCATTTAGGAAATAATAAGAATAAAACATGATATTTAATATGTATTTAATCGTAAATAATCACTACTGTATATTTTAAAACATAAACAATTTTGAATATTTTCAGACTGAAATAATTTATGATATAAGAAAAAAAACTGATTATATTTAATCATAAATAATCATTATTGTTTATATATATAAAAAAAAAAATATATATATATCCCTGGTCTGGTGGATAAGTGCACTGACATATCGCTCCATAGTGCTCACGGCGACCCTAGATCGATTCCCGGCTCGAGTTCCTATGCAGATCCTTCCCCTCTCTCTGCTCCCAATACTTTCCTGTCTGTCCTGCACTATCCTATCTCAATAAACCCCTAAAAAATAATTATAAAGCACAATGTCATTCATGCGCTTTTCTCCATCAGTCTTCACCTTCTGCACTTTCAAAAATATGAAGTTATTTAAAGATACAATAATAATAATAAAGGCTAAAATATTGTCTTTTTTTGCAGTCTTCCTCTGTTTTTTTTTTTTTTTTTTTTTTTAGTTTATTTGTTTACAGGGTCAATGCACATAAGGGTTGGTCCGATAGACGATGGCATCATCCATCGCCGATGGCCTATAGACATCACGATACAGAGCCGGCATCGCCGATCCTCCGCCCCGCCCCTGTCGCAAACCCGCTGTGAAAAATACACACTCAGGCTCCGTTTACACTAATACAGCTTACTTTTAAAATGGCATTATAGAGCGAAAATGATCCACGTCCACACTGGTGTTTCATCTAGCATTTCTGAACAGCCCTCCATCCACTGAAAACACACATCACGTGACCACACCCACACACACACAGACAGCCACAGACACACACACTGTTATGCACTCGTCTGAGCTCCAGATAACAGTGTACGTCGAACAGCTTATCAAGGATTTATCACTGGATTGCCCAGTGAAAGCAAACCTCCGCAAACACAGCGATGACGTCACATTCGCCGCGCGCACTAGGCCCAATAACAGAAAGCTGATTGGCTATCGCATGCTGGTCTCATTTGTAGTTGTAATACCGCAAATTACATTAGGACTAGTGAAGTAAAGGGCTACAACACCACGAAAACCAAGCAACAGCAACAAAAAAGAATTTAAATGAGCATTAGATGTAGAAAAAATAAGACCTGTGCAAAATATTTAAGACCTAGAACAGCCAATTTAAGACTTTTTAAGGCCTTAAATTTAGATTTTTAAATTTGAGACTTTTTAAGACTTTTTAAGACCCCGCAGAAACCCTGAGCGCAGCATAATAACATAAAACACACTATCATATATAAAATACAATTAAAAACGCAAAAAAACAAAAACAGATTGATGGCAGCAGAAAAGGACAAAAAAAGCCAAAGACAAACTGTATAAATAAGTGTCAAGAATACAGTATTAATGCTGATTTGTCAATGACCAATTTTTAAAATGAAACTGAAAAGACGGAAAGTAAGTGATCTTCTTATTGTTGGTGGGATGGAGCTCCATTCCCTAGCAGCTTTCACTGAAAATACCGACTGACTGAATTGACTTTTTTTGAGAGGACTAACACAATCCCCTCTTTCACCACCTCTGGTAGTTTGGTGAGCAGTTGATCTAACTTTCACAAACTGATTTAGTGGTGAAGTCGGGTTATGTAGGGTCTTAAACATTAAACAAATATGTACCTATTTAATTACATTTTCCCAACTAAGCAGGTTATGTTTCTTTAAGATTAAACAATGATGAAATTGAACTGATATCTTATCAAGGGTTTTAGTTTTAGTTTAAGTGTTTTAGCAAACTTGCTAATTCTCCTGTCCACATTAGGCTTGACAAAATGGAAATATAATAATACTTATACACAACATTATAATTCTTTACATGAAATTACTGAAGTCTAAAGCAAAGGCGACATGATCCAACAAACTAATAGTACACTATTTGTGCAAACACAGCTGTTTTGTTTATAACCACTTTTTAAGAACGCTACTAAAAATACTGATATTACTTTCTGATTTTAGGCTAACGGGTAAATCATTCCACAGTTTGGCTCCCTTAACAGAGAAAACTGATTGACCAAATGAGGTCTTACACTTAGGCACTAGACAGTCACCATTAGCAGTTGCTCGTGTGACTCTGTGAGAGGTTTGATGCCTACTGATGCCTACTGAAAACAGCACTGGAACATGATTATTTAAGCATTTAAAAACCAATTTAAGATAATGAAATTTAATAAAACTATCAAAACTAAAAAGGTTATGTTTACATAAAACATCACAATGATGCCATCGCACAGGCTTTAAGTCTTTTAACTGCTTGTTTATATATTGAGTCAATAGGCTTCAATGTAGTTAAAGAGGCTTGTGACGATGATGTAATGCAATATGACAAGTGAGAGAATATCATTGTGTGCATGTTATAATTTTGCAGTATAATGATTCAAGTGGCTTCAGAGTAGTAATGCTAGCTTGGGACCAAGTGGTTAAACAATAAGTGATATGAGAGATAATCATGGAGTGATAATAGATTAGGGCAGCCTCACAAGACATCTGATCGCGAATAAATCTAAGGCTCCGTTTACACTAATACGTTTTCGTTTTAAAACGCATAAGTTTTGCTACGGTCACGCCATCCGTCCACACTACGCCGGAGTTTTTGAGCCCCGAAAACGGAGCGTTTTGGAAACGCTGAAGAGGCTGTTTTCATTCTAAAACGCTGCTGCTCTGTGTTAGTGTGGATGGGGGAAAACGGAGACATCTGAAAATGGAGGTGGGGCTGCAGACATTCACCTCTCTGATTGGGGCTTTTTCCTCAATATTAAAGGGTCACGAAACACCAAAACACATTTGTTGAGCTGTTGACAGTCATATCTGTGTCCCACGCTGCTATAAACACTATTAGGACACATATATTGCACTAAAAAGTGAAAATTGGTTGTTTTTGCGTTATTTTGAGCAAATTCGTTCTTCCGGTTTGAAACGAATTTTTGAAGCTGCGTCACGGCCATGAGATACTTAGGTGTAAATCCAGAGTGGAGAGTGGCTGTCTGTCTTTTCGAGAACATTGTGTTGTATCTGAGTGTGCGGCATTAATTCATGAGAAAGACGTGCTTCAAACCAATCAGCGCGCTCTATTGTGTATGACGTGAAACTTCATTAATATGCATGATAGCTCCGGAGACTGTTTACCTGTTTACACTGTACAGACGGCAGAGAGACGCCACGTTGTGTTGCTAAAACAAGTGAAAGAACAAGAATTTGGAGACATGGGTCGTCTGTGTTGCGTTTATAAGTGTGCTGCAACGAAGGTTTTGTTTTCATTTTCCCTCTATGAGAGAGCTGCTGGACTCACGTGTGGATTACAGCGCACGCGACAGAAACGCGTTTGTAAGGAACATTTTTACCCGAGAGTTTTTCGCATCTGGAAATGATGAAATCCGGATTTGCCGCTCGTCTCCTTTTAATAAAAAGACACAGCTCCAGTTTGATTGTCTGTCTACAGATTTGGTAAGTGTTTGCAGTGCTGTGCCCTTTGTTTTACCCAGATTGCAAAGTTAGTTCGTGGTCAGCAGTGCTCTTTCAGTTTTTAAAGACATACCATAGTCACAATGATTTAGTTACTAAGTTTACAGTATGTTAATATCACTGCAATATTATAGTACAATATTATAGACTGAAAGATCCGCTGTAAATGCTGCTCTCTGAGTGTAAACATGTAAACACAAACTATTCCCATCGTGCAGGATTTTCACTGCATTTTGTGACAGGATTGTCTATACACACACGGCTTTCTGACGCTACCTACCGAGTACATAAATTACAGAGAAATGCGGAGGATTTTTTTTCTCTCATTCGCCATGCTGTATCAAATCAGCCTCTGTGTGTTTGTTTTGCCTGTGAAACTTAGCGCGTGCTCAAATGGAAACTCCCTTCTATGCAAATCCTACCCTCTTTCCCTCCCCCGACACTCCCACACTCCCAGAGCTGGACACGCCCAACTTTCCTGACTTTTTTCAAAACAGAGGTGTGAAAACACCCTGCTGAGACAGGGGGTTTTGTGGCCCTTTAAGTAGCCTACACACAGTTCAGTCTTACATCCTCTCCGTGTAAGTTCAGACCTCGCAAGTTTGATATGGAAAACAAACTTCCGAGTGTGTACTTTATAAAGTCATTCACATCACCCTGGCTATGCTGTTTCACTATCTTAAAAATAAAATGAAAACATGATGTGAGGAACTGCCTATTTTCATTTTAATATAGCATATAGCAACAACAGACATCAAAAATGTTGAGGTGTCGTGTAGCTGCATGATATGAGCGTCATCTTCAAGCTTATTTATAACAAAACGGAGCCTATAACATTACTGCCTCCTTTCATTTTCATTGAAAATACGAAACACCCTCTCTCTTTCACTGAATATTCGTTTTAATGATCAATAATGGCCATTATAAAAGTATAACGTGCAATAAGTTTATACAATAGAGAAAATAAAGGCAAACAATCAGTCAGATGTGGAGAATCGGTGTCCGCGGTTACATTAATTAAGATATTAATCTAACTTATCTTTGCGCTCAGCCAAAACACGTTACCTGAGAACAAGTAATAGATTCAAAAGACCAAAGTCGGGGAATATGTCGTCAGATATGGACAACAAGATGAGTTAAATATCTTGTTTAACAAATATAGTGAGATTAAATCCAGCGGTAGATCCATGATGAACAGTCCGACATGCACAGCTCTCATGTGGGTGTGTGTGTGTGCTCAAAGCACGTTGCAGTGCATGCCAGAGTGTGTGTGTGTGTGTGTGGTCACGTGATGTGCGTTTTCACCGTTTTAGTGTAGACGGAGAGCTGTTCAGAAACGCTTGGTGAAACGCTAGTGTGGACGCCGATCGTTTTCATTCTAAAACGCCGTTTTAAAACTAAAACGTACTAGTGTAAACGGGGCCTAACGTTTGCTAAACTGAATCTGACCCGGTTACAAACCTTTTTAACCTGTGACTTAAATGATAGTTTTGAATCGATCAAAACACCAAGGTGCTTGTACTCAGATACAACTTGTAATCCTTCCCCTGATACAAATACATCTGGGACTTCACTTAACCTATTACTCTTAGGAAAAGAACATACACACTGTTTTAGAGATGTTCAACTGTAAACAGCACTGTTCTTACCAGGCTGAAAGATGTACCAGCGATTCTGTGAGTTTGTTTGCAACCTGCAACACACTACTACTATGAATAAATATAACAGTATCATCCGCATACATTTGTATATTATTATTAGTTTGAAGACGTCTTAATGAGTGAAAAACAACAGAACTATTACTATAATTTCAGATTTACAAACACAGTTCAGCGAGCTCTATCAGATAATAATCAGTATTTTCTCCCTCATTTTAAAGCACAATGTCGTCCGCCCAAATAGCCTAGTGCAGGGGTGCTCAACCCTGTTCCTGGAGATCTACCTTCCTGCAGATTGCAGTTGCAACCCATATCAAACACACCTGCCTGTAATTATCCAGTGCTGTTCAGGTTCTAATTGATTGGTTGAGGTGTGTTTGATCAGGTTTGGAGCTGAACTCTGTAAGAAGGTAGATCTCCAGGCTGAGGGTTAAGCACTCCTTGTCTGGTGGATAAGTGCACTGACATATGGCATCATAGTGCTTACGGCGACCAGAGATCGATTCCCCAGCTCGAGGTCCTATGCAGATCCTTCCGCACTCTCTGCTCCCAATACTTTCCTGTCTGTCCTGCACTATCCTATCTCAATAAAAGGTGAAACCCCCCCAGAAAATAATTATAAAGCACAATGTCATCCATGCGCTCTCCTCCATCAGTCTTTACCTTCTGCACTTTCAAAAATAAGAAGTTATTTAAAGATACAATAATAATAATAAACATATGCATCAATAACTTAAAAGGCTCAAATATTGTCTTTTTGTTTGTAGAGAACACAAACCGGCGCCGTCTTCACCTTCTGCACTTTCTAAAGCTCTTGTTTTTTCTCTCGGTCGCTCCCTCTTTTTCCCCCCTTTGGAAATCGATGCAAAATGCTTTATAAAAAACCAATACTCATCTCCCTGTAGCGCCTGCGGTCATCCTTTCTCATATGGTCTTGCAATTCTTCCAGCTAGAATTTCACCATGCGCCTGCAGGCAAACGCTGTTTTTCATCTGCACTTTTTTTAAAAAGCAATTAAAATGCTGCCTGTTTTTCTTTTCTTCCTCGTCTCCCCCACTCTCTCTCTCTCTCTCTCACACACACACACACACACACACACACACACACACACACACACACACACACACACACACACACACACACTTTTGTCAGTCTCATTCAGAGCAGTGAACACACTACTGTTATTGTTATGATAGTTTTATAATATTGAGAGACAAACCTTTGCTAAAAGTGAGTCTTAAGAGTGAGACGTATTTAATAATAAATAATCACTATTTTGTTTCAAACAAATATTTTTGAATATTTTCAGACTTAATTTCTAAAATAAATAAATAAAATTTTATATTTTTTTCATATTAAACATTATATTCAATGTAAATTTAATCATAATCATTAATTTCATTCATTCATTTTCTTTTCGGCTTAGTCTCTTAATTAATCCGGGGTCGCCACAGCGGAATGAACCGCCAACTCATCCAGCATATGTTTTACGCAGCAGATGCCCTTCCAGCTGCAATCCATCTCTGGGAAACATCCATACACACTCATTCACACACATACACTATGGACAATTTAGCCTAGCCAATTCACCTGTACTGCATGTCTTTGGACTGTGGGGGAAACCGGAGCACCCGGAGGAAACCCACGCGAACGCAGGGAGAACATGCAAACTCCAAACAGAAACGCCAACTGACCCAGCCGAGGCTCGAACCAGCGACCTTCTTGCTGTGAGGTGACAGCTCTACCTACTGCGCCACTGCATCGCCGTATAATCATTAATTTCTATAAAATAAATATTTTTGAATAATTTCAGACAAATAATTTCCTGAAAAAAAACTCTATATTCAATATATATTTTAATCAGAAACAATCATTATTTAATATTTTTTTTTTATATTTTTTATAATTTCAGACTGAAATAATTTCTGAAATAAGAAGAAAAAAACATATTCCATATATATCATAACTATTAAATCAAGAATAAAAAATGAAATAGTTGAAAATCTATTATTATTTTTTTCACAGTTAATTTAATACAATATATATATATATATATAAATATATATATATATATATATATAAAAAAATATATAAATATATATATATATATATATATATATAAATTTATATGTATACAGTATATATATATATATATATATATATATATATATATATATATATATATATATATATATATAAACTCAGAGTTAGCAAATCATAATAATATTTTCTTAAATTCTAGAAAATAACAGTACTGTTAATATGATTTTATATTTACTTTGGTAAAAACGTCAAATATTGTAATTGTTATTGTAAAATTGTAAATATGTACAAATGATCTGAATTATCTTTGTCAAAAATTACTTTATACACTCAAAAACATTCATTTACATTACTCATTTATTTACTTGTTCAAACTACTTATTTAGAATAAGCTGAATCAACACAATTCTTGAGATTTCATTGGGACAACTTAATTTTTTTATGTTCAATCCACATAATATTTGTTAAAAGTATTAACTTAACTTAATTAAAATAAATTAAAATAAATAGATTTCAATAATAATAAAATTCATTTATTCATTTTCTTTTTGGCTTATTCCCTTTATTAATCAGTGGTCGCCACAGCAGAATGAACCGCCAACTTATCCAGCATATGTTTTATGCAGCGGATGCTCTTCCAGCTGCAACCCAGTACTGGGAAACATTCATACACACTCATTCACACACTCCTTCACACACACACACACACTACGGACGATTTAGCTTTCCCAATTCCCCTATAGCGCATGTGTTTGGACTGTGGGGGAAACCGGAGCACCCGGAGGAAACCCACGCCAACACGGGGAGAACATGCAAACTCCACACAGAAACGCCAACTGATCCAGCCAAGGCTCGAACCAGCGACCTTCTTGCTGTGAGGCGATTGTGCTACCCACTGTGCCACCGTGCAGCCCTTTCCCCAAAATGTGTGTCGAAATAAGATTTGTCACCCAAAATCATTCCATTAGCTGAAACACAGAGAAAGTTGTGGTCAAATTAAGACTTAAAATCAGCCCAGAGTGGATGAAAATGACCCAACAGCACACAAGGATTAAATGAGTAAATGTAAAATGTCTAAAACATTATAAAGAGGTTTCACTTTTGATGATTGCAGATGCAGTGTAAAATTAGACACCCACACACACGTCCTGCTAGTTCAGACAGACACTTCCTGTGAGGCTGTCTTCCCTTCCTGTGCTCTGAGATCAGATGAAGTAACAGTCCTGAAGTTCACATCACACACACTGATCCAAAAACAGATCACATGTGTGTCACTGCATGCAGACAACACACACACACACACACACACACACACACACACACACACACACACACACACACACACACACACACACATACACACACACACACACACACACACACACACACACACACACATATATATAATCTAATCCTGCAAATGCATGCATGAGATTTATCAAATATGCATGACTGAATGCATGATTGACAGGTCAGTGGGCGGGTCCAGGATGCATCAGAATGAATGAATTTTTATGTTGAATAAATAAATAAATAATATATTGATTTGTTCAACAATATATAATGACAAAATTATTTGCCCTTCTGTAAGATTTTAATTCTGTCAAATATTTCCCACTTTTTCTCCAACACATTTTCAAAAACTGAATAAATACAGAATTTATTTACTACTTTACTAATAACTCATTTATTTTGTCTTTGCCATGATGACAGCACATCATATTTGACGAGTTATCTGGGAAATAATTGAAAAAGAAATACAATTTTCACAAAAGGGAGAATAATTTGGTCTTCTGCTGTATATTTATATGCATATTATTATTATTATTATTATTATTATTATTATTATTATTATTATTATTATTATTATTATTAAATAATTAATGTTAAATAATATATAATATTTCAATAAAAGCTACATTAGTTACGTAATAGTATCCAAATTAATGCAGAATGTATATGACACAACAGAATACAATAATTTTACACAATAAAATAATAGTACTAATAAATAATACAACAATATTATTGTTATTATTATTATTATTATTAGTGTTATTATTATTATTATTAGTGTTATTATTATTATTATTAAATAATTAATGTTAAATAACATATATTATTTCAATAAAAGCTACATTAATAATAATAATAATTCCTTACATTTATATAGCGCTTTTCTGGGCACTCAAAACGCTTTACACATAGGGAGGTAATCTTCTCATCCACCACCAATGTGCAGCATCCACCTGGATGACGCGACGGCAGCCATATTGCGCCAGACCACACACCACACACCAGCTGATTGGTGGAGAGGAGACAGAGTGATGAAGCCAATTATGATATGGGGATGGTTAGAGGCCAGTAGGCAGATTTGGCCAGGATGCCGGGGTTAAACCTACTCTTTTTCGAAGGACATTCTGGGATTTTTAATAAATCAGTTTTACGTCTCATCCGAAAGACGGCACTCACTG
Source organism: Danio kyathit (assembly GCA_903798195.1). NCBI lineage: Eukaryota > Metazoa > Chordata > Actinopteri > Cypriniformes > Danionidae > Danio > Danio kyathit. The sequence goes on along the minus strand of LR812536.1, from coordinate 3,708,150 downwards.
AGCAGTATAGAGTCCCCGTCACTATACTGGGGCATTAGGACCCACACAGACCGCAGGTTGGGCACCCCCTGCTGGCCTCACTAACACCACTTCCGGCAACAACCTAGCTTTCCCATGTGGTCTCCCATCCAGGTACTGACCGGGCGCAGCCCTGCTTAGCTTCAGTGGGTGACCATGTGAGAGTTGCAGAGAGGTAGCTGCCGGCTAAATTAGTTACATTAGTTACATAATAGTATCCAAATTAATGCAGAATGTATATGACACAATACATTAATACAATATTGTTGTTATTATTATTATTATTAAATTATGTATTAAAACAACTGAAAAAAAATGCTAAAACAAATTTATTTTTGTCTTTGCCATGATGACAGTACATAAATTTTACTAGTTATTTACAAAAAGAATTACAATTTTCACAGAAGGATTAATAATTTTGTTATCACCTTTATATTTATATGCATATTTATATGTGTACATGTTACTATTATTAATATTATTATTATTATTATATAAAAGCATTATATAAAATATATAAAGCATTATATAAAATTACATTAATTTAAATTATATATAATATTTTAATACAAATTATATTAAAGTTACTTAATAGTATCCATATTATTGCAGAATGCATATGACATATCAGAATATATTCAGTTAATACAGAATTAAAAATTATATCACCAAAAAAAAGTTAATAAAATTAAGCCAATATGGGAGTAAATCTTCAGTTATAGATCACATGAAAAAACACTTTATTCTTTAAAATACTGAAATTCATTTTTACATAAAAGCATTTTTTTGTAAAATATTTAAAGAAGATGTAAATGATTGCATTTACGCATGCATGATTGACAGGTCAGTGGGCGGGGTTCAGGATGCATCAGAATACACTAATATCATATCACAAATCTCACAAAAAATAATAGTCACAAACTGATTTGATGCCCTAAAATTAGCACAAAAGTAATCTGTAATGTCTAAACAGAAATTAAAAACAGATGCTAACAAGTTCTGATTCAAGACCTCTGTTTTTGTGCAGTGTTTTTCTCTTCTTTCTTTTCAAAAATATAAGAGAATTCTAAAAAAATCTGCTATTTGTTCCAGTCATCCCCACAAGTGATGCAGCTCAACTCTTTTTGTCTTGCTAGTTACGCAAGTCCCTCTCCATTGAGATAATCCCCTTTTTCCTTCATGATGCATTCAAAATACTGAATGCATCCTCTCATTGATTAGGGCCGTCACAATAATCAATATATTAACTTACCGCACAACACATGCGCATGAGCTCAATCATTTTTGGTGATGCAATATATATCGCCCATAAATGAAAACCATTTCTAGCAACATTTTAGCTGATTGTGCAACATTTTTATCTCTAGTGGAGGTGTCAGCATGGTAAAAAAAACACTGTAGTATTTACTATACATTACTATAGTACATCATGTAAATATATTTTCAGAATGACTATAATTTAATGAAATATTCTTAAGGATAAAACATTATGCGTTCTTTGGAAGAGTGGACTTGCATCATAATGCTATTATATAAGCATCTTTAAGCTTAGATAAAATCAATAATGAACACGATGCATATTAAACATGTTGTTTTCCGAGGAGTTGATCTGTATTCTGCATTGATCTGTTGATCTGCAGTAATTGAATAATTCAATATAATTAATCATAATTAAGTTATAAAATGGTGCAATTTCTTATGCATGAATGCTTTTAAACCGCTCACACAGTCACAGGCCTCAAAAACACTTGCAAAAGTGTCAATTATAATCCAGACATTTGTGCAACATCTCCATCTCTCTTAGAGGTGTCAGTATGGTTAATAAACACTAAAGTATGTACTATAAATTACTATAGTACAGTGTTTCCTCTAGGATTTTTTCCAGCTGTGGCGGCAGGCTTTTTTTTTTTTTTTTTACACAGATCTGCCAACTATTTTAAAGACAAATATTACACACAGTATCAAGTCAAGATCGCATTAATGTAATATGAGCATGCGAATCTCTTTGCTTGCGCGCCGATTTCTTCTGTTCGTGCACAGAACTTCTTGCACGCACTCAAATATACTCTGCTCAAGTGCAGATCTTTATGTGCGCTGACTAATAGACACTGCTGAAGTGTGATTTAGTGCGTTTTTGTGTGTTTTGCGACATTAATGCGTCCTGAAGTAAAGTGAAACGGCTATAAACTCCAGCAAGATAAAGTCATTGTATGCAGAGCCAATGACCTTTATCAATAAAGTATACTTATGGAAACTGTGTTCATCTTAACTGAAAGCTACGCCGTGTTTGCTGGCCTCACACATCACACAGCTGTCAGTCAGCATGTCACCTTAAAGGGTTGAACAAATAGCGCACAGCACTACGGTTACAGAAAAGTTTGTGCTGTTTAATTCACTTACCTTTCAATATGTTTTAGTGCGATTATAACCCGCTATAAAAAAAACACGACTGAATGTTTTAAATGCGTTGTAATATAGCCGTGGCGGGATGAATTTTGGTGTGGCGGCCTGCCACGGAAGAATGAATGTAGCAGAAACCTTGTAGTATATTTTCATGTGGGTGTCTGACGACTGAAAATAGATCTAGGAGCAGCCTTCGTTATGGTTTACCTTGCACTTTTGTGTTAACATTTATTATTATTTATTTAGGATATGCGTTTTCACATTCTGATTTCTCATTATTAAACTGTTAAAATGACTATAATTAAATGAAATATTCTTAAGAATAAAACATGTGTTCTTTGGAAGAGTGCACTTGCATTATGATATTATATTGCCATTCTGGCATTATATAATGAATCTAAAATGGTCTTGAAATGACAATAATAACGTTTATAACAATATATTTTGGTGCAATATATCTTACAACTGTATACAGTTGAAACCAGAATTTACATACACTAAAAAGGAGGAACATAACCACTTTTTTTTTTAAATGTCTGATGGTAAATCATACTAAACGTTTACTGTTTTAGGTCTGTTAGGATTACCCAAATCATTTACATTTGCTAAATGCCAGAATAATGAGAGAATTTGTTTAGAGAATTTTGTATTAATTTCTAGACAGTCAAAAGTTTACACACATTTCCTTGGTATTTGTTTAGCTTTGCTTTTAAACTGTATAACTTTGGTCAAATGTTTTGGGTCTCCTTCCACAAGCTTCTCACAATAGTTTGAAGGAATTTTGGCCCATTCCTCCTGATAGAATTGGTGTAACCGAGTCAGATTTGTAGGCTGTCTTGCTCACACAAGCTTTATAGGATTGAGCTCAGGGCTTTGTGATGGCCACTCTAAAACATTCACTCTGTTGTCCTTAAAGCACATTTTAACTAATTTGGCAGTATGCTTGGGGTCATGGTCTGTTTGGAAGACCCATTTGTGGCCAAGTGTTAATTTCCTGGCTGATGTCTTGAGATGTTGCTTCAGTATTTCTACATAATGTTCTTTCTTCATGATGCCATCTATGCTGTGAAGTGGACCAGTCCCTCCTGCAGCAAAACAGCCCCACAACATGATGCTGCCGCCCCCATACTTCACAGTTGGGATGGTGTTCCTAAGCTTGTAAGCTTTCCCCTTTGTCCTCCAAATGTAACACTGGTCATTATGGCCAAACAGTTCAATCTTAGCTCCATCAGACCACAGGACATGTCTCCAAACATTAGTCTTTTTCCCAGTGTAATTTAGCGAATTGTAATCAGGCTTTTGTGTTGATTCTGGCTTGTTGATTTTCCCATGTTGTCACACAAGGAAGCAGTGTGTTTGAGCTTTTCCTTAAATACTATTCTACAGTTGTGCCTCTGATTAACTTAAATGTTGTCAATTAGCCAATCAGAAACTTCCAAAACCTTGACATCATCATCTGAGCTTTTCCAGAGGCAGAATAATCTTATTGTATGTAAACTTGACTTTCAAGAAAAGTTATAACAATTTCTCAGAAAATATCTCTCTCATTATTCTGCTATTAAGCAGAACAGAAACAAATGTGATAATGCTAACTTACCTAAAAGAGAAAAGGTTTAGTCACATTAACATCTGACTTTATTAAATGGTTATGTGCCTTTTTATACAGTGTATAGAAACTTCTGCTTTCAACTGTAGATATCGTGACAGGCCTATCATCGAGTACGTGATTCAAAATGACTATGCTAATTATAATCCAGCAATTTATTTATAAAAGCTAATTAATCAAACTAAAAGTAACTCGTATTACATTTATCAACTCAAATATCATTACTTAATGTTTTAAAGTGATGCGTTACTTTACTCATTACTTAAAAAAGTAATATTATTAGGTCACTCGTGTTACTTGTAATGCATTACCCCTAAAAACACAGCTCAGGATCATTAGCTCCTGTTCACAAGTGCTGATCTCTGTCAGAAAAGCGCACAGAATGAGCATGAAACTTTCATATGTCCTGTCAGTTGAGCAGACTGAGCTGCGGGGAGATGAATGTTCACACATTAGTTATAGAGCGAGTTTCTCTTCCCGCTCTGCATTATTAAGGGATCAATCTATTAAAAGACACCATCAACTTAAGCTTCTTTAACTGGACTCTCTTAGCTGTCAGCTGGAAGCGCTGGGAGAGTGTGTGTGTGTGTGTGTGTGTGTGTGTGTTTGCTTTCCCACTTGTCAGAGTGATTAGTGGAAGTAGGTGTTAATGTGCGCGGATGGTCAGTCTTTTGTTGACTAATAAAAGCATGAATTTAATGCTGGAAGTCACTCTGAATGGCATTTCTTAACGCTTAAGATGTGATATTATTGCATTAGGGGCGGCACAGTGGCTCAGTGGTTAGCACTGTCACCTCACAGCAAGAAGGACGCTGAAGTTTGCATGTTCTCGCCGTGTTGGCGTGAGTTTTGTCCGGGTGCTCTGGTTTCCCCCACAATCCAAACACATGCGCTATAGGAGAATTAATGAACTAAATTGGCTGTAGTGTATGAGTGTGTGTGTGAATGTGAGTGTGTATGGGTGTTTCCCAGTATCGGGTTGCAGCTGGAAGGGCATCCACTGTAAAAAAAAAAAGCATATGCTGGAATAGTAGGCAGTTCATTCTGCTGTGGCGACCCCTGATAAATAAGGGACTAAGCCAAAGGAAAATGAATGAATTATTGCAATACATGTAAACTACCAATGATAAATTTATTTAATCAAAAATCTAGTAAAATGTGCAATAATATTACTAATCAAAATTGCTCATTTTGAAGTGAATATATTGTAAAAATTTAATTTCTTTGACTGATTAAAAGGCTAATTATTTTAGCATAATTACTCCCATATTCATTTAGAAATCATTCGAACATGCTGATTTGATGATCAGGAAACATTTCTGATCATTAATAATATTGAAATCAGTTTTTGGAGACCACAACTTATGCAAACATGAAAAATTGTACATGAAATACTTTTATCTCAATGTTTTGAAATGGTAAAACAACAGTGTAGAAAATGCAGGAAAAAACAAAACAAAAACATAATGGTTTAACTCCAATTTAATTTAATTTAACGTAATTTTTGAAACCGGTTTTATTAATATGTTTAATAATTTTAATTACTTTTATGTGTTATACTTAGTTTGTGATTATTCTCTTATCAATTCTCATTAAAAAACAAAAAGAAAAATCACCAAAAATGCATTTGTTTAGCTGTGCTTTTAAATTAAATTAAATTCAATTAAAAGTTAATTTAATTAAATTTTTAAACCTGTTTTAATAATATGTTTAATAATTTTAATTACTTTTATGTGTTATACTTAGTTTGTGATTATTCTCTTATCAATTCTCATTTGTCTAGATGTGCTTTAAAATCAAAGTTAACTTAATGTAATTAATTTAATTTTTAAACCTGTTTTAATAATTGTAATTATGTTTATTTGTTAAACTTAGTTTGTGATTATTTTATCTAATATCTAAAAACAAAAAAAGAAAAATCACCAAAAATAGCTGTGCTATTTGCTTTATTTAAATTAATTTTTAACCTGTTTTAACGCATTTGTTTAGCTGTGCTATTAAATTAAGTTAAAAGTAAAGCTAATTTAATTGAATTTTTAAACCTGTTTTAATAATATGTTTTAATAATCCTAATTACTTTTATGTGTTATACTTAGTTTGTGAATATTCTATCTTATTAATTCTCATAAAAAAAAAAAAAAAAAAAATATATATATATATATATATATAAAAATAACCAAAAAATACATTTGTTTAGCTGTGCTTTAAAATTCAATTCAATTAATTTCATTAAAAGTTAATTGAATTTAATTTTTAAAGCTATTTTAATAACATGTTTAATAATTTTAATTACTTTTATGTGTTATACTTAGTTTGTGGTTATTCTCTTATCAATTCTCATTAAAAAAAATATAAAAAAAAAAAAAAAAAAAACAAATCAACAAAAACGCATTTGTCTAGCTGCGCTTTTAAATCAAAGTAAAGTTAATTTAATTTAATTAATTCAATTTTTTAAACCTGTTTTAATAATTGTAATTATGTTAATTTGTTATACGTAGTTTGTGATTATTTTATCTAATATCTAACAAAAAAAAAGAAAAATCACCAAAAAATACATTTGTTTAGCTGTGCTATTTGCTTTATTTAAATTAATTTTTAACCTGTTTTAATAATATGTTTTAATAATTTTAATTACATTTATTTGGTATACTTAGTTTGTGAATATTGCATCTTACTAATTCTGATTTAAATTAAAAAAAAATAAATGTAAAAAAAAATAAATAAAAAAAAAATAAATAAACCAAAAACGCATTTGTTAGCTGTGCTATTAAATTAAGTTAAAAGTAAAGCTAATTTAATTGATTTTTAAAACCTGTTTTAATAATATGTTTTAATAATTTTAATTACTTTTATGTGTTATACTTAATGCAACGCAGTGGCGCAGTAGGTAGTGCTGTAGGCTCACAGCAAGAACGTCGCTGGGTCGTAGGTTCGAACCTCGGCTGGGCTGGGTCAGTTGGCGTTTCTGTGTGCATGTTCTCCCTGCGTTTGCGTGGGTTTCCTCCGGGTGCTCCGGTTTCCCCCACAGTCCAAAGACATGCAGTACAGGTGAATTGGGTAAGCTAAATTGTCCGTAGTGTATGAGTGTGAATGTGTGTGTGGAAGTTCCCAGAGATGGGTTGCGGCTGGAAGGGCATCCGCTGCGTAAAATCGTGCTGGATAGGTTGGCGGTTCATTCCGCTGTGGCGACCCCGCAAGGGACAAAGCCGACAAGAAAATGAATGAATGAATGTTATACTTAGTTTGTGAATATTCTATCTTATTAATTCTCATTTAAAAACAAAAAGAAAAATCACCAAAAATACATTTGTTTAGCTGTGCTATTTGCTTAATTTAATTATCAAAAATCTTCTAAACCTGTTTTAATATTATATTTTAATAATTTTAATTACTTGTATTTGTTATACTTAGTTTGTGATTATTTTATCCTATTAATTCTCATTTAACAATGTACTCTGAATTCCCATAATGCATGTAAATGTGCAATATAAATAAACATGCTTAAAATCATCACACAATACTGACTGATTAAAAGACACTGGAGATGCATGGCTCAAAGTGATAAAAACATCAATTATGTTTAATGCCATCTTTAAGTGAACAAACAAATCGAAGAACTGAACACTTCACAGCCACTTCCGCAACATAAATATACAAAACACTCTCAAACTATAATAAATCACGATAAAAATAGTCTGCACAAACTGCAACACTCGTATTGCATCCCAACATCTGAAGCTCAATCAGCAAACTGAACACAAACTTTCAGTTCGGTCTCAGTACTCAAAAAGCTTTTTATTATCAGTTCAAATGCAGTGAAATGCAATACTATAGATCTCTCTCTCTGATCAGGAATCAGAATAAATCTAACTCTATGATGAAAGCAATGATTGCATTTCTCTCCTAATAAAGTCACAATCCCGGGTCACAGTGAATGGCTATCATATTCAGACGTCATCAGAACATATAATTAGCCTCTAATTGAGCAACCTCCGTCAAACACAACACCAATATCACACATACAGTCTGAAATAGCACGCCTAAATATGTCTAATTTAATACCAGTTTTACTTATAAATGATCAAAGAGCAAACCAAATCATCATCACTGAGAAATTGATAAATACTGTAACACCACTTTATCGAGTTCAGACTTAGAAAACGACACTGTAAAAAAGTCTGGGTTCCACACAATTGATTTGTGTTGGGACAACATGAAGGTATTAAAGTTAACTTATTAGTTTTGACAAATTTAAGTGCATTAAACATTAAATATTTAAGCTTTCCCCCATAAAAACTCAAGTATTGTGTTGTTTCAGCTCATTTTAAATAAGTAGTTTGAACAAACAGCAAAAGTCATGAGTGTACACTGTACAAAATGCTGGGTTCCACATAATCAATGTGTTGAAACAACATGAAGGAATTAAGTTAACATTAGTTTTTACAAATTTAAGTTGATTGAACATAAAACAATTAAGTTGTCCCAAAGAAACCTCAAGAATTGTGTTGTTTCAGCTCATTTTAAGTAAGCAGTTTGAACATACAGCAAAAAATATTGTTTTGAGTGTAGTTTGTCAAGATAAATGTAAGTCACTTTATTTTAAGGTACAATTCTCATTATCAGCAAACCATTAACTATGACTTTTAGCTCAATAAACTACTTATTTGCTGCTTATTAATAGTTATTAAGGTAGTAGTTGGGTTTAGGTACAAGGTAGGATTTGTCCTGTAGAATAAAATCATGCAGAATACACTCAGATTTGTTCAAATATAATATGCAATGTAATGTGTATTTATATAGCGCATTTATTGTGTATGGTCATACACCCAAAGCGCTTCACAATCATGAGGGGGGTCTCTCCACACCACCACCAGTGTGTAGCATCCACTTGGATGATGCAACGGCAGCCACAGGACAACGGCGCCAGTGCGCTCACCACACACCAGCTATTGGTGGAGTGAAGAGACAGTGATAGAGCCAATTCGGTGGATGGGGATGATTATGAGGACATGATGGGTAAGGGCCGATAGAGGGACTTTAGCCAGGACACCGGGGGTTACACCCCTACTCTTTACGAGAAGTGCCATGGGATTTTAAATGACCACAGAGAGTCAGGACCTCGGTTTAACGTCTCATCCGAAAGACGGCGCCCACTGACAGTGTAGTGTCCCCTTCACTACACTGGGGCATTAGGACTGCAGGACCGCAGGTTGAGCGCCCCCTGCTGGCCTCTCTAACTCCACTTCTAATATGTTTTAATAATTTTTAAACCTGTTTTAATATATTTTAATAACTTGTATTTGAACTTAGTTTGTGATTATTTTATCCTATTAATTCTCATTTAACAAAGTACTTTGAATTACCATGGTGTATGAAGCGTGCAATATAAATAAAAGTGCCTGCAAATCATCCAGCTTGATCTCACGAGAAAACGTAAGTGTTTGTTACGTTTTGTCAGTTTAGTGGCTAATACTTCCCTATTAAGAGGAATGACCCTCTCGCTCTTAGTACCCTACTAAGGTGCTTGGATGAGATCAAAATCTGGCTATCGCACAATTTTTTATCTTTAAATGAGGATAAAACAGAGGTGATTGTCTTTAGCCCTACTGACAATGTTCAGGCCACTTGCCTAGATCTGGGCTGCTTATCTGCCTTTAGATCCCCCCCGTGTCCGCAATCTGGGAGTCATCCTTGATGAGTCATTGAAACTAGACAAACAGATCAGTTCGGTTATTGGTTCCAGTTTTTATCAACCTAGTTTGCTGTCCAAAGTCAAACATTTCTTAAATCCCCACCACTCTAGAGATGGCTGTCCACGCTTTTATTACATCACGGTTAGACTACTGCAATGCACTTTACTGTGGCATTTCGAAATCACAAATTTCCCGCCTTCAGTTGGTCCAAAATGCTGCTGCTAGATTTATTTGTAATAGTAGAAAATATGACCACATTACCCCTCTTCTAAGGGGCCTCCATTGGCTGCCTGTCCAATTCAGAATTTATTTTAAAGTGCTTTTACTGGTATATAAATCCCTCCATATCCCTCCCAATCTAGCCCTATCCTATCTCTCAGAGCTGCTTCATCCTTACACTCTTGTGAGATCTCTTAGGTCAGATGATCAAAATCTTCTTTTAGTTCCTCAGTCCAGACTGAAACGTAGAGGGGACAGAGCTTTCTCTGTGGCGGGTCCTCGTTTGTGGAACACCTTGCCCCTTGATATTACGATGGCTCCATCACTATCTATTTTTAAATCTCTTCTTAAAACGTACCTTTTTAGCTTGGCTTTTTAATTTTATTTTAATAGTCCTTGCTACTGCTACTTTCTTACATTTTACAGACGTTTCTCTTGTCTTATTTCTATGTTTTGTATTCTGTCTTTTTATTTTTTGACTTGTCTTGTGTACAGCACTTTGATCAGTCTTGTGACTGTTTTTAAATGTGCTCTATAAATAAATTGAGCTTGAACTAATTCATACAAATTCGTATGAGTTCAGTCATACGAAAATGTACGATTTTAAAAAAGAGATGTGGCACCTAACCCCAACCGTCATTGGGTGATGAGCAAATCGTACTAAACTGTACGAATTAGATCGTACGAATTAGCCACTAAATCATAAAGTTACGAATTGCCGTGAGATTGCGTTGAATCATCACACAATACTAACTAATTAAAAGACACTCGAGATGCATGGTTCAAAGTGATAAAAACATCAATTATGTTTAATGCCATCTTCAAATGAACACCATGAATCGAAGAACTGAACACTTCATAGTAGTTGGGTTTAGCTATAAAGTCGGATTTGTGATGTAGAATAAAATCAATCATGCAGAATACACTCAAATTTGTTAAAACTTATTTAAAATGAGCACAAGAAAGAACACAATTCTTGACCTTAAATTGTTCAATGCACTTAAATTCGTAAAAAACTAATAAGACATTAATTCCTTCAAGTTGTCCCAACACAAATCAATCGAACCCAGACTTTTTAAAAGTGTATGTACTTTATAAGTACTAATAAACTGCCTCTTAATATCTTAATGCCTCTTAAAATCTTAATAATAAGCATGCCACTAGTTAATACACTGTGATAAATGCTGGGTGCACACAATTCCCAATTTCAAATCAATTAAGATTTAGTTTATTTTAAGTAAGTAGTTGGAAAAAGTAGCAAAAATCAAAGTGATTGATTCATAAAGCTGGATTTATACTTTCTCCTGGCGCTGCATCGCGCGCCTCCGCTGACTGCGCGCGCACCTCGCGACACCGACGAGGCTTTTATACTTGCCGCGTTCGCCATTGTGATATTCTTTAAAACGACAGGGGGCGGTGAAAGGAAACTGACCGTGAAGTCAGACAGATAAACAGAGAAGTAGAAAGTTTCCGGAACTACGTCATATCATTAATATAATTCACGATTTTTTTAACTAAGTATTTGTATTGTTTTTATAAATTATTTTAATGATCATAAGGATCTTTTTAACCATTCAAGATTTTTTTTTTTTTATCAAATTTGATGCATCACTTGCTTTTGTTCATATATCGGACAGTTTGACCTATTAAAGTTTATTAAAATATTAATGACAACTGAACATGGGCTGCTCTACAAATATATTCTTTATTATGGCAAGAATAAAAGCAAAAAAAAAGCACACTTAATAAAAAAAAAACTGATGTTTTTATAAATTAAGCCCACTCCACAAATCACAGATTACTGTCTGGCTAGTTTCTGTCCTATACTTATGCTAAAAAGGCAATAATAGTTCAAACATTTCTGACCACCACCATAAAGCCAAGAAAAACAGGGCATCAGTATAAACTGACAGGTATTCTTTCCAGTTATCAAAGAAATAATTTGTTCTTTAATTTTAGTTTTGTAACTATTAAATTGTTTTAAATTCAATATTGTAATATACCTGTGAATGGTGGAAAAACATGTTTCTGTAACTGTGTACCTGGGTCTCCACTTTTACCATGGCCTCTTTTGGTTTTAACAAACTTATCCCTCAGGTTTTTCCAAACTTTTTAACAAAAACTTTCCTTCTTTCCCACGGCTGTTGCAATTTCCTGCCAAGAATTATTGATCATCTGGTTATCTCTGTGATCAGGGATTATAAAGATGTCTGTACAGTCGTACCGTTTCAGACAAAATCTCTTCAAAGTGGTTCATATTCAACTCAAACCAAACAATCTCAAAAAATGCCGTGCGCACCGCCAGCCGAAATGATGTCGCGCGCACCCAAAGCAAACATCCGCAAACTCCGCGATGACGTCAGATTCGCCGCACGCACTCAAGCGAACTAGCGGACGCGTAGAGTATAAACCAGGCTTTAAAGTGAGGAAGCCCATTGGCTTAACAGTAACACATTGACTTTACTTAAAAGTAAAGTAAACCTTTTGTGACTTCAAACTGTTAAATTGGCTTAATTTGAATAATTCTGCTAATCGTTTTAACTTTTTTTAAATAGTCAACTTATTGCTTTTTTACAGTGTAGTGAGAATTAATACTTAAAATAAAGAGTTATCTGAATATATACTGAAATAAAAACACCCCACCAGTATTTAAGGGTTAAATCTAAAAACATAATTAATGCACACCATTCCCATGTTTTACACAATACACAGATATTTAAATTGAGCTAAAACAACACAATTCTTGAGTTTTTATGGGGGATAACTTAAATGTTTTATGTTCAATCCTTATAAATTTGTAAAAACTAATAAGTTAACTTCATTCCTTCATGTTGTGTACACTGAAAAAAATGATCAAAGATGATTCCTTGGATTTACTAAATGTCTTTGCATTAAGTGGTTGTAAACAATTTATTTGGGCTGAATTCAAACAAATAAATTAAGTTGAATTTCATTAAATTGAAATTGTTTGTTTAAATTCAACACAAATAAATTGTGTGCAACAGTTTTGCAGACATCATTTTTTTCAGTGTAGTACTTTGTAAGTACTAATAAACACCTGATATCTTAATAATAAGCACTAGTTAATAGTGAGAATTAGTACTGAAACTGAAGAGATATCTGAATATATACTGAAAATAAACATCATAACACTGTTTAAGGGTTTAAGCTTAAAACATAAATAATGCACATCATTCACGTTTTTCTGCATTTGTGTTGGGACAACATGAAGGAATTAAATTAACTTAAGTTTACAAATTTAAGTGGATTAAACATAAAACAATTAAGTTGTTCCAAAAAAATCAACTTAAGAATTGTGTTGTGGGTAAATAAACATAATAAGCTTCAAACATAATCAATACACCACCATTTATGTCTTCTACATGCAATAATAATAATAATAATAATAATAATAATTGCTGTTTGTTCAAACTACTTATTTAAATTGAGCTGAAACAACACAATGCTTGGGTTTTTGGGGGACAACTAACTTATTATATGTTCAATCCACTTAAATTTGTCAAAACGAATAAGTTAACTTAATTCCTCGACACAAACCAACTATGTGGAACCCAACATTTTTTTACAGTGTAGGAGTTGGGTTAAGGTATTAGGTAGGATTATTGATGTAGAATAAAACCATGCAGAACATCCAAGTACTAATAAACACCTGATATCTTGAGAATTATTACATAAACTAAAGAGATATCTGAATATATACTGAAAAAAACATCCCAGCAGTATTTAGGGGGTTTAAGCTTAAAACATAATCAATGCACACCATTCAAATTTTTCCACATTTGTGTTGGGACAACATGAAGCAATTAAATTACCGTAAGTTTACAAATTTAATTAAAAATAAAACAATTAAGTTGTTCCAAAAAAAAAACAAACAACAACAACAAAAAAAAAACCTTAAGAATTGTGTTGTGGGTAAATAAACATAAGCTAAAAACATAATTAATGCACATCATTCATGTCTTCTACATGCAAAAAAACGATGTTTGCTCAAACTATTTATTAAAATTGAGCTAAAACAACACAACACTTTGTTGAGTTTTTGGGGGACAATTAAATTATTGTATGTTCAATCCACTTAAATTTGTCAAAACGAATAAGTTAACTTCATTCCTCAACACAGATCAACTGTGTGAAACTCAGCATGTTTACAGTGTAGTAGTTGGGTTAAGGTATTGATGTAGAATAAAATCATGCAGAACATCGACTTTATAAGTACTAATAAACATCTGATATCATAATAATAAGCACGCTACTAGTTAATATTGAGAATTAGTACTTAAATTAAAAAGTTATCTGAATATATACTGAAAAAAATATATATCCCAACCTTATTTTAAGGGTTTAAGCTTAAAACGTAAATAATGCACAACGTTCACGCTTTTCTACATTTGTGTTGGAACAACATGAAGGAATTAAATTAACTTAAGTTCACTAATTTAAGTGGATTGAACACAAAACAATTAAGTTGCTCCAAAAAATTCAAGAAATGTGCCGTTTCAGCTCATTTTAAATAAGTAGTACAAACAGCACTTGAGTGTAGTGAGAATTAGTACTTAAACCAAAGAGTTACCCGAATATACACTTCAATAAAAACCTCCCACTATTTAAGGGTTTAAGCTTAAAACTTAATCAAATGCACACGTTTTCTAAAATACAAATAAATGCACAACACACACACACAAAAAGCCAAAATGCACATAAAAACGCACAACTTTCTAAAGGCATTGCTGAGTGAACACTTTTACATAACAGCACACACACACACACACAGAGAGAGAGAGAGAGAGTGAGGTCAGAGGTCTTACCGTGAGTCTGGGTATTTGGTAAGCGTGGCCAGGCTGCTGGTGTACATGTGTCCGCCCACATCGATGTGCACTGGCGCGTTGGCTTTGGTGAGCTGCGCCGGCAGAGGAATCCCCTGAGCGGCCAGAGGAGAGACCGGAGACCGGGTCAGAGACAGGCGCGACATGCTTCTCCCTTCCTGGAAGCAGACAAACGGGAAAGCCATGGAGAAAAATGATGCTGCCGCTGCCTTCACGCTGCGTTTAGCGTCTCTCCCACATTGAGCGTCTGCGCGACTCTTTATCAGATCCTTTTCTCATCTGCCCCATCGCGTATTTAGCTTACAAATTATTGCCACGGCTCTAATGAAGTATGTTTGCATCTTTTCACTGGTGCAGCCCGAGGGTAGGATACAAGGATGTTTATTAACGCTGCAGAGAGAGCGAGCGAGAGAGAGAGAGAGATATATGCGAGGTGTTCGCCTGCGGGGATGGGGAAGGAGAGGGGGGGGATTAAAAAAACGGCAAGTTTCTAATTAAAGGTCGTGTTATGTGCTAGACGTGATATCCTCCGACACTTCAGCAACCAATCTGAACATTTGGGAAACGAGGGCATTGTGCGCGTTCACGTGAAACACCAGGCATCACTTCTGAACTACAGTGTTAGTGAGGTTCACCATCACTCTATTTACACTCATACTTAATCCTAAAATTACTCTTATGGTAAAGTTTGCATGATATTCTAATTAAATGGACGCTCATGTAAAGGTTTGGTGTGCAGTTTTGGCATGCATTTTACACTTACTAGTGCAAACGCTCAGATTAAATTCATAGACTTTAAGAAAAAGCAATGCACTTAATCTTAAATTACGCACATCTCTTTTTGGATTCTTGCGATTCTCATGGGGGTCCTGAAGAAAGTTTGCATGATATTCTAATTAAATGCATGCGGATTTAAAGGTTTGGTGTGCCGTTTTGGCATGGATTTCACAATTGGATGTGCAAATGCTTAGATTAAATTCATAGACTTTAAGAAAAGCAATGCACAAATCTACAAATTCTAGTGATGTTCATGATCACTCTACACTTACAAACTGCCAGACTCACAATCATTAATGTACTTCATCTTAAAATTGCTCTCGTGGTGGTCCTAGAGAAAGTTTGTCAGATATTTTAATTGAATGCATGTCGGTGTACAGGTTTGATGTGCAGTTTTGGCATGCATTTAACACTTACTCGAGCAAATGCTCAGATTAAATTCATAGACTTTAAGAAAAAGCAATGCACTTAATCTTAAATTACGCACATCTCTTTTTGGATTCTTGCAATTCTCATGGTGGTCCTGAAGAAAGTTTGCAAGATATTCTAATTGACTGAATGCCACTGTAAAGGTTTGGTGTGCCGTTTTGGCATGGATTTTACACTTATTAGTGCACATGCTCAGATTAAATTCATAGACTTTAAGAAAAGCAATGCACAAATCTCTAAATTTTAATGAGGTTCATTATCATTCCACACTTATACACTGCCAGACTCACAATCATTAATGCACTTCATCTTAAAATTGGTCCTAGAGAAAGTTTGCATGATATTCTAATTAAATAGATGCTCATGTAAAGGTTTGGTGTGAAGTTTTGGTATGCATTTTACACTTACTCGAGCAAATGCTCAGATTAAATTCATAGACTTTAAGAAAAGCAATGCACTTAATCTTAAATTACGCACATCTCTTTTTGGATTCTTGCAATTCTCATGGTGGTCCTGAAGAAAGTTTGCAAGATATTCTAATTGACTGAATGCCACTGTAAAGGTTTGGTGTGCCGTTTTGGCATGGATTTTACACTTATTAGTGCACATGCTCAGATTAAATTCATAGACTTTAAGAAAAGCAATGCACAAATCTCTAAATTTTAATGAGGTTCATTATCATTCCACACTTATACACTGCCAGACTCACAATCATTAATGCACTTCATCTTAAAATTGGTCCTAGAGAAAGTTTGCATGATATTCTAATTAAATAGATGCTCATGTAAAGGTTTGGTGTGAAGTTTTGGTATGCATTTTACACTTACTCGAGCAAATGCTCAGATTAAATTTATAGACTTTAAGAAAAGCAATGCACTTAATCTTAAATTACTCTCATCTCTTTTCACATTCTTGCACATTATGGTGGTCCTGGAGAAAGTTTGCATGATATTCTGATTAAATGCATGCAGATTTAAAGGTTTGGTGTGCCGTTTTGGCATGCAATTCACAATTGGTTGTGCAAATGCTTAGATTAAATTCATAAGAAAAGCAATGCACAAATCTACAAATTTTAGTGATGTTCATGATCACTCTACACTTACAAACTGCCAGACTCACAATCATTAATGTACTTCATCTTAAAATTGCTCTCGTGGTGGTCCTGGAGAAAGTTTGTCAGATATTTTAATTGAATTGCATGTCGGTGTACAGGTTTGATGTGCAGTTTTGGCATGCATTTAACACTTACTCGAGCAAATGCTCAGATTAAATTCATAGACTTTAAGAAAAGCGATGCACAATCTACTGTACAAATTTTAGTGAGGTTCACCATCACTTAACTTAATGCACCTTATCTTAAACTACTCATCTCTTTTTACATTCTTGCACTTCTCATGGTGGTCCTGGAGAAAGTTTGCATGATATTCTAATTGAATGCATGCTGGTTTAAAGGTCTGGTGTGTCATTTTGGCATGCATTTTACACTTACTCGAGCAAATGCTCAGATTAAATTCATAGACTTTAAGAAAAAGCAATGCACTAGGCTTGCCACGATAGACGGTGTTGACGGTGTTACCGGTTTTAAGACGCAACACCGGTGACATCACTTTTCCACCGTGACACCGTGCCCTCATTTTTTTAAGTATTCCTTTTTTAATTCAATATTTATTTAAATTAAATGGAAAATATAATTCCAAATAATTTACTTAAGACGATAGCATGCAGTAGGCTGTAGTTAAAATCGGAACATAGCTACATTGCTTCATATGTCATTTATCATGTGAGGAGAACAAGATGAGTCGAATTTACAGAAAAAGAATGGCGGAGGATTTAGTGTCAAAACGCAAAGCAAAAGCGCCTTATTTAAAAAATCCCGCGACCATCATCTCACAGTGTTTAGTGATAAATAATCTTATTTTTTATTAAACTGAAAGTGATTGCCGCGCCACTGACAAGCCAACTGCAGAGAAACAAAGCAACCTCGCCGCAACCGCAGTGATCACTTTTTCCGAAGTTCATCTGTTCTTTTGTGCACTTGATTATTATGAGTTTAATGTTAAAAAAATCAATAATGAAAAGGCCGACAAGAGTGTATCCTGTGTGTGTGCGCGCGTCTTCACTGAAGTCTCTCTCTCCCAAAACCGAAAGTTGCTTTGTCTGTCTGGCAATATTTCGGCTTTTAATCGAATGAAAAGTTAATTTAGATGAGCCTATATTAAAAACTTGCAGTAAAGTAAATGTGATGTGCGGCCACACATCGAAACTAAGGTGTGATCTCATCTCTCTCTCTTGCTGTCATCCATGATAGACGACAAACAAGTCAAGTCGCCTAATAATTATATTAATTTTAATAAAATGTAAACCAAAATAAACAATTCATTGCATTTTTCGTTTGATAAAAAATATAGGAAAACGAAAAAAATCAAAGGATGGCTAGTTTGTATTCATGTGTTTTAATATTAATGAAAATATGCTTAGCCTATTTAAGCGTGGTTATATACACTACCAATAGGCAAGCCATTGAAAAAAAAATATTTTACTGTGTACTGAGTTATAATGTATATTTTACAATAAAAACTAAATGTAGCATGTGTCGCTGTCATTTAAAACACGCAATTCATAACACACCCCACCAGAGCTATCTATAGTCTATCTGTAAACTTACAGGGAGGTGTTGGCCAAAAGTCATAGCTACTGCGCACCACGTTATTGAACTCCAATATCTCTGAGGGAGGCACGCGCGCGGTGACCGCACAGTGATGTTCAGCTCTGATGAGGCACTTTTATTTAGACTGTAGTAGATTTTTTACATAATGTTCCATTACTTAAAATTTCTTTCATTTTTTTTATTCATAGTTTATATATAAATTGAGTGCTAGCTTGTTTAGCTGTGATCATTATGCAAGGATCATATTTCATATTCAGTTTATTCTTCAGTAACCTATAGATTCGTTAATAATGTATTTTATAAACGAAGTGTTTATAAGGACTAAGCTATTAATATATAATACATTAGGCTAAATAATACATAAGACATTGAAGTCAGCTAGGACAGCAAAAGACAACTAAAGTAGGTTCCCCCTGTTGGCAAAGGTAACCAAAAAGTATCTTTGCGTGTGCGCAACAAGCTGCGCACCCGAGAGAGTGTTCAACACGATGGGGAACATAGTGTGCCTCAAGATCCCATCAGAGATGGTCAACATGGGTTTCCTGGCAAAGACCATGTAGACTGCACTGTTAATAAAAAAATGCAGTGTTTTTGTTTATTTTATTTTTTTTTAAAGACTGCCGACCTGTCATTTTTGTAGCCTAATGTCATTTGGAAGTTTTTTTATATTTGTTTCTTGTTCATTCCTTTAATCTTATTTAAACTTTGTGCTATTTAATCACTTATCTTTTTATTTTATTTTCATATTCGTTTTAAAAATATTCTAACATAAGTAATAAACGTTCTATGGTTGTTATTTGTTTGGTTCCAATTTTCAGTTTTATTTCAGCCTGTAGCATTGTTGTTGTTTTTTTCATTATGTTAATAAAAGTTCTGTGTTTAATAACAGTGATTTTTTGTAGTTTGACGCGAGTTGCCAATTCCCGAGAACTGAAAGTGAAAGTATAATACGCACGCATTTATAAGCTATTTAAAAGCAGAAAAAAAGAGGAAAAGAGGAAACGCCCACCCCCACGGTGATACCGGTATTACCGGTGTTGTCACATGTCGATTAACCGGTGGGGAAATTTCCTCATCGTCACAACCCTACAATGCACTTAATCTTAAATTACGCACATCTCTTTTTGGATTCTTGCAATTCTCATGGTGGTCCTGAAGAAAGTTTGCAAGATATTCTAATTGACTGAATGCCACTGTAAAGGTTTGGTGTGCCGTTTTGGCATGGATTTTACACTTATTAGTGCACATGCTCAGATTAAATTCATAGACTTTAAGAAAAGCAATGCACAAATCTCTAAATTTTAATGAGGTTCATTATCATTCCACACTTATACACTGCCAGACTCACAATTATTAATGCACTTCATCTTAAAATTGGTCCTAGAGAAAGTTTGCATGATATTCTAATTAAATAGATGCTCATGTAAAGGTTTGGTGTGAAGTTTTGGCATGCATTTTACACTTACTCGAGCAAATGCTCAGATTAAATTCATAGACTTTAAGAAAAGCGATGCACAATCTACTGTACAAATTTTAGTGAGGTTCACCATCACTTAACTTAATGCACCTAATCTTAAACTACTCGTCTCTTTTTACATTCTTGCACTTCTCATGGTGGTCCTGGAGAAAGTTTGCATGATATTCTAATTGAATGCATGCTGGTTTAAAGGTTTGGTGTGTCATTTTGGCATGCATTTTACACGTACTAGTGCAAATGCTCAGATTAAATTCATAGACTTTAAGAAAAGCAATGCACAAATGTTCACCATCACTTAACAATGCACTTAGTCTTAAACTACTCTCATCTCTTTTTACATTCTTGCAATTACAGTGGTCCTGGAGAAAGTTTGCATGATACACAATCATTAATGCACTGCATCTTAAAATGCTCTCGTGGTGGTCCTGGAGAAAGTTTGCCAGATATTATAAATGAATGCATGACGGTGTAAAGGTTTGGCGTGCAGTTTTGGCATGCATTTTACACTTACTAGTGCAAACGCTCAGATTAAATTCATAGAGTTTAAGAAAAGCAATGAACAAATCTCCAAATTTGAGTGAGGCTTAGCATCACTCGCCTTACACTGTGAGTCTCACAATAATTCATGCACTTATTCTTAAATCACTCTCATCTCTTTTTGGAGTTTTTTGGAATTTTACACATGCAAAAAATACTTTTACTTAGATCTTGTCTTGTTTCTAGTCCAAATATCACAGAACTTTTAAATCAGGAAACAATTTCTTGATACGCAAAACATAATGTATTGTTTTAAGAAATAATGCGTCAAAATGAAGTGAGTTTTTCCTCACTCCTCAGAAAAAGCTAAACACTCTGCAATGGGGTAACCAAAACAATCTTGTTTTTCCTTTTGACGTATGATTATTTTTATTAGTTTTAAGGAAAGATTCACTTAATCTTGACATTATTTCTTAAAACAAGACATTATGTTTTGCTTATCTAGAAAATGCTTCTTGATTTGCTTCTTTGATATTTAGATATTTGGACTAAAAACAAGACAAAAAATCTTAGTAAGAAAAGCATTTTTTTGCAGTGTACTACTTCTCATGGTGGTCCTGGAGAAAGTTTGCATGATATTCTAAATGAATGCACACCAATGTAAAGGTTTTGGCATGGATTTTACATTACTAGTGCAAATGCTCACATGAAATTCATATAGACTTTAAGAAAAGCAATGCACAGACCTCCAAACATTAGTGAGATTTGTTAGTGAGGTTCACGATCCCCTCACATTTACTGTACACACTGACAGACTTGCAATCATTAATGCACTTTTTTAGGAGCAATCTGGAGAACGTTTGCATGATATTCTAAATAAATGCAATCTAAAGGTTTGGTGTGCAGTCTTGGCATGCATTTTATAATTTACAAGTGCAATTGAACAGATTTCAGAAGCACTGCACAAATCTCTGAAGTTTGCAGAAACCTGACATCTACTCTACTTTTCTGCTTATTTTTAAATTTAAGATTGTCTTTTTTACTCACTAGTGAAATGGTTAAAATAAATCCATATATGAGAAGCAACGCACAAATCTCTGAATTTTAGTGAGGTTTGTTAGTGAGGTTTATGATCGCTCGACTTACACTGTGAGACTAACGATCTTTAATGCCTTTTTGGAGCAATTTGAGTTCTTGCACTTCTCAGGGTAGTTCTGGAGAATGTTTGCATGATATTCTAAATAAATGCATGCCAACGTAAAGGTTTGGTGTGCAGTTTTGGCATGCATTTGATAACGTATTATGCAGTTGCGCCGATTATGTTCACAGACGCTATAAGTAGCAATGCACAACTCTCTGAATTTGAATTAAAAAGCATTCACACTGAACTCTGCTCTACTTTACTTTTCAGCTTATTTTTAATTTTAAGGTTGTTGTTTTTTTTGTTTACATACTAGTGCAAATGAATAAAATAAATCAACAGACTGTATGCAAAGCAATGCACAAACCTCTGAATTTGAATCAAAAAGCATTCACACAGAAACCTGAACTCTGCTCTCCATTACGTTCAATTTAAGAGTGTCTATTCATACAGAAACCTGAAATCGGCTCTATTTTTCTACATATTTTTAATTTTAAGATCGTTTTTTTTACTTACTAGTTCAAATGCTCAAAATAAACCCACAGACTATGCGAAGCAATGCACAAAGCTCCGAATCTGAATCAAAACACCCACTCTACTTTATAAACTCTCCATTTTAAGGTGTTAATTATACTTGATTACGTTTTGGTGCAAATGCTCAGCATAAAGCTTTACTCAGAATAAATTTACAGCAATGCAAAAATATCCGACATCTAATCAAACAGTGTTCACACACACACATACACTAACTCAAATCCGTTTCACTTTCTTCCTGAATTTTGCTTTAAGACAGAGATCAAGCTTATTAATCAGGGTTTTGCTATTAGTAAAATATCACACAAGCTCACTTTCATGACTAAACATGTCAAAATGAAATGTACAACCATCACGAAGACTAGCATTCATATTAGGTTATTAAGCAAACTTCAAAAAGATAATTATCCATTAATGCATAAACAAATGCTCGTCAATCTATTCTGACATGCATGAACTCCCATAAGCAGCAATGCACAAATCTCTGACTTCGTATTAAGCATTCACACATAAATCTACCATCTGCTCTTTTTACTTTTTTTAAGATGGTCTTTTATTACTCTGCCCAATCCCGAAGGCTTGTTTATGCAAGTCAAAACTTTACCTCACAACGCCCGGAGATCACGCAGGGCCACATATGCTTCATGGAAATACGACTAAACATATTCCAGTTGTCATAAGAAAGAACGGCTCCATTGTGAACCTGGAGTTCAAAGGGATTTCAACGACAAGTTCCTCCATGCAGTGGCTCATTTGTGCGCCAGTTATTTTAACCATACATGGTAAACAGAAGGCGGTTGTTAAAGGCTTCGCTCTGTTTCAGCGCTGGAGGCGAAGGGCTCCAGGCGGGCGGCAGAATTTTCCAGGGTGTTGCCACCAAGCCCTGAGCGCTAATGTTCATTTAATACACAAGCAGGATGATACATTACAGATTCCATTGAAAGAAAAAAAAAAGACTTAAGACGTTTGGCATATGAAGCTATCCCTCATCTCCATATAGCTACAGGCGTTGTAACCAAAAGCCCAGATATTAATGCTGAGGGAATACAGTGGATTGGATCTAGCCTTTCTCTCCCTCTCTCTCTCTGTTAGTAGGAGGGAGCAGGTAGAAGAGTAAAGTACATTGTTAAAGTCACAGCAAAAGATGGTCAAAATTAGTGCAAAGATATTCAAAATGACGCCTAATTTATGATTATATTATATATTTATATATATTAATATTATTTGAGAACATTCTGTAAGTATTAGTGTCATATAAAAGCTTCCAGGCTATAAAAACTCACTATTAACTTACCCTGGGTGTGGTTTCAGAGATTTATTAGTTCTTTTATTTGATGTTGAACACAAAAGAAGATATTCTGAATTAAGTTAAAAACATAACTATTGACTTTCATAGTAGGATAAAGAAATACTATGGAAGCTGATGGGTATAGCTTTCCTCAAAATATCTTATCTTGTGTTCAGCAGGGAATAAAAGGAAGTCAAATTGGATTTGAACTTGAGTAAATGACACAACTTTTATTTTAGAGTGGACTACCACTTTAAATGGGGGCTTACATCCATGCAAAATTAGCTGGAAAATCCATATTAAACCTGTAGCTTCATTGAGTACAGTCTAAGCTCGTTTTATAACAGTTATCAGTTCAGATACTAAACTTTGGGACGGTTTCATTTCATTGAACGTTTATTTAAGTGTTAAATTAACACTCGTTTTCAACATTTATACTTTAGAAAAGAGTTCTTTAGCTTCATATCTTCAGGGGGTTTAGTCTACTGCTATAGCTAAATAGCCTTAAAAACGGAACTGGTTCCCAAAATAAATCACCAGATGGGAACATACTGTGTTACTAATATTCTGTTACTATATAACTTTTAGCTTTATTTGGTGAGATATCCTAGCACATCTTGTTAGCAGTGAAACTTTGCGACTCTTCTTTCCATTCAATCCAAAAATAAACACGTTTGTGTTCAACTCTTAATGGCGGACTGTCGGTGAAACCGATGATGGAGGAGAGATCGGCGAAACTTGGATATACAATGAAATCTTTTCCTGTTTTCTTTCTTTCTATCTTTCTCCAGTTTCAGGTCGGTGCCCTACGGGTTAAAACTTCAATTCGGATCATTTCACAACATGGCGTCTCACTCCCAGCGATAAAGCTTCAGGTATGAGGCATATATATGCATGCATGCATGTGTATTCCGCGAATAATAATAGCTAGCAGACTCTCAATGCCTGGAGGCTGTTTAAATAGGGTTAGAAATGCGAAAATCGCAAGCGATTTAGTACGCGTTGTCACGGCGCAGCACACACACACACAATAAATCAGCATCACATCAATGATCTAGTCTACATGGAGGTGAGATTTGACAGGAAACGGTACCGTTTCAAACATCGTAGGTGTCCGGAGTCCGGTTCAATCGGCTCCCAGATGAATGTTCGCGTCTCTCGCTCAAGTTTCTATCCGAAAAAGCTATATTCCCTTCCTGTCCGGAGTGAAAAACCCCGTCAAACTGCATTAAAGCGCAGTGCTGCTGTTGTGTGGACGCGTTCAGAGCGCAAACGCGCGCAGGACTGTCTTACCTTCTCCAGGAGACCAAGCTCTCCTTCCCCCTCTTGATCTTCTTATTTCTCAACACAAGCGTGTGTGTGTATCAGGCTTTTTTTGGCCACGGCGAATCTGCTGCTTTGCTTATGGGCAGAAGGAAGCCAATAATCCGTCTCTGAATCAGAGCAGAGCCGAAAGAAGAATTCTGGCTCCGGGCTGCGCAAACGCCTCTGGGGCCACACAGGATTAGAGGACAATTAACTCAAACCCGAGCACACTCATTGGAACAGATGCAAACCTGATATTTCTCCCCCCTCCTTGATTGTTTCAGCTGGAAAAAATAGCTCTAAAGTTGGGCGCATAACGGTTTACGCATCAGGCAAGTGTCACCGCGCCGTTCCTGAGACTTTGGAGAGGCAGAAAGGCTGATTTTAATCATTGTCATTTCGTCTGATGTAATATTCCCCCAGGCTCTTTCACAAAGGCAACACATTTTCCTTCCCCTGAACGAGTCGGAGTGTGTCTTTCCGCGCGCGCGCGCGCGCGCTACAGCGGAGAACTTGTTGATAAAGTGGCGATAAAAAGACGCGTGTTGTTTTTTACGACGCCGAAATCTGGACGCGGCGCTCAGGCAACTCCTCTCCGCGCTCTAATGTCTGCGAGAATTGTAATGGCAAATTTCCTGGAGGCCATTAAAAGCGAATGACGTCTGGACATCATTCACTGTGCGCCCGCGGCCAAATGCGCCATTTCAATTATTGCGCACGGCTAGATGGAGGCGTCTGCTCCAGGATCTCCCCCTACACATAAACACACACACACACACACTTCTCAAGCTGGATTTTCATTTATTTAACGGCAGGCAAACAAATAAAGACAGTTGTGTCGGGCTTCAGCTGCGCGTAGGTACTTGATTATTTATTTATCTGAATGTTTGTTTATTTGCGTGTAAATAAGTGTGAATAATTGATGTTGCGCTGAGACCCGTAATTACTGGAGCTCTCTCACATGCAGGACTGACTGATGATGCAGGAGGAGGCTTTTCCTGATATTTGGCGCCCACCAGTGTCGGTTTGGAGGAACCACAGTTGCACACTTTAAAGAGTGTATATTATAAAAACAAAAAAGATACAGTTAAAGACAAAATTAATAGCCCTCCTGTGAAATTGTGATTCTTCAAATATTACAAGTGATGTTTCACAATGTTCACATTATTTATATATATTTTTGCGTCTAGTCCAGAATAAAAACTATTTTCTCAAAAAGTTTAAAAACTGAGTCAATAAAGTCAATATTAATGAGCCCATTTAATTATTTTATATTTTTAAAAAGTTTATCTGGTTTCATACTTGTGTTTGTGTAAATTAATTTTTGTTTTATTCTGTAAAGTACTCAAATAATAATCATATAAAATATGTGCTCGTGGCAATACAGTTTCACCAGTAAGTACCTCTTAACACACAAAATGCATAAAATGAGATTATTTTCCATTCAAGAGTTCGCACTTAGATATTGTTTGACAATTGTTAGCAGGTTTGGCATGCTGTCCCGGGAGAGAACCCTGAGCTCGGAGATGATTGAGCCCAGGGCTCCCGCCTGGTCGATAGAGCATGTGAGGGGAGTACGAGATCAGGTGGTTCTCGAGAGCTCCCCGTGGTAAAGGAAGAAAGGGGGAGAAGGGGTGGATGGGGGGTTTCTTCGGAAAAACAAAGATAAGGGAGAAGTTTTTAGCTAGGCTATTTATAGCGAGTTTGGATTAATCTGATTGGCTAACTAATGATAGTAAATGAGATCAGCTGCAGTCAATCATATCACGTGCTCCTCTCGAAATTTGTTTGTGAAACTTCACGAAGAGCTGCTGAATGAGTAAATCTGAGCCATGCAGGTATCCACACACACGCATGCACATACACAGATGTTGTTATTGTTGGTTTACGAGAACTCCATAGGCGTAAGGTATTCAGTGGTGGAAAATCATACTCAAGTAAAAGTACCATTACTTGCCTAAAAATGTAGTGCAAGTAGAGTAAAAGTTGCAAATATTACTTAAAGTACAAGTAAAAGTAGCCCTTTTAAAAATACTCAAGAGTAGCGAGTATTACACTGTAAAAAGATGATGCATTTACATGTCATTTGTGGATGTGTGTAAACGTAACATTCTGTAGTGCATCTAGTTATTGCCCAGCAGGCACAGAATGTCATAAGACCAGGGGTGTCCAAACTCAGTGCTGGAGGGCTGGTGTCCTGTAGAATTTAGCTCCAACTTGCCTCAACACACCTGCAAGGATGTTTCTAGTAATCCTAGGAAGAGCTATATTAGCTAGACCAGGTGTGTCTGATTGGGGTTGGAACTAAACTTTGCAGGACACTGGCCCTCCAGGACCGAGTTTGGACACCACAGCATAAGACGCTAATATAAGGTTATTAGGTCAGGTATAAGATTTAAGTTGTGATGTCCGGTGACCAAAACTAGCCAGTGTCTAGGACAACAACGACGTCCAATAACGACGTCAAATGACGTTATTTGGTTGATTTTAGGTTGTGTTGGAAAGTGACCAAAATCCAGTGTCGAGCCAACATCCTAAACCAACGTCATATTGATGTCAAATACTGACATTTATTGGTCAGGTACGGCAACCAAAATCCAACATCTGATAGACGTCATAGTGGTAACATCCACACAACGTCAAGCTGTAACATCATTAGACGTTGATATTTGGTTGGACGTTGGACATTGACATCGACCTGACGTTGAGTTCTGATGTCAACCCGATTTTCATTTCCAAACAAGATGCAACATCAATCTGACCTCATGTTGGCGTCCTGTGCCTGCTGAGTTTTTATGGCCATTTCAGTCATCATACAGTAAACATCCCATTCCACCACATCCCAAAGGTTCTCTATTGGATTGAGATCTGGTGACCGTGGAGGCCATTTGAGTACAGTGAACTCATTGTCATGTTCAAGAAACCAGTCTGAGATGATTCACGCTTATATACAGTTGGAGTCAGAATTATTAGCCCCCCTTTGAATTTTTTTAAATATTTCCTAAATGATGTTTAACAGAGCAAAGAAATTTTCACAGTATGTCTGATAATATTTTTTCTTCTGGAGAAAGTCTTATTTGTTTTATTTCGGATGGAATAAAAGCAGTTTTTATTTTTTTAAACACCATTTTAAGGTCAATATTATTAGCCACTTTAAGCTATGTTTTTTTCCGCTAGTCTCCAGAACAAACCATCATTATACAATAACTTGCCTAATTACCCTAACCTGCCTAGTTAACCCAATTAACCTAGTTAAGCCTTTAAATGTTACTTTAAGTTGTATAGAAGTGTCTTGAAAAATATCTAGTCAAATATTATTTACTGTCATGACAAAGATAAAATAAATCAGTTATTAGAGATGAGTTATTAAAACTATTATGATTAGAAATGTGTTGAGAAAATCTTTCCGTTAAACAGAAATTGGGGGAAAAAATAAACAGGGGGGCTAATAATTCTGACTACAATTGTATAATATATATGTGTATGTGTATATATATATATATATATATATATATATATATATATATATATATATATATATATAAATAAAAATTGAAAGTGCATCAGTTGTTATATTGTGATTTTTTTCAGCATGCCTGATATATTCGGTCAGCTTTTTTGAGTTTTTGTGAGGACAGCTGTTTGCTGCTTGTTTTTGCATTCATGCAGAAGACGTAGAAAAATTATATGCATATTTATCAGATATTATATCGGCATCTTCATCTTAAGGAGATATTGGTTATCATATTAGTAGATAATTCCATATCGGTGCATCCCTAGTTTCTCTTTCTTTTAAAAAAAACCCCAAGATATTTAATTAAGTGTTACCAAAACTGCTGTTGCTCTTTTGTGACCCTTTAATCTTTTTGCATTTGATTGCAATTAAATCAACTCCTTTTCATGCATTAATTCAAATTCCATTGTTCCGTATTCAATTCAGCTCAAATTCACACTCATGAACTGCAAGCACATCAGTAGTTAAACGTCGATTTTTCTCATCGGGTCTGATATATTTGTCGAGCTTATGTCACGAAAATATAATTTGTTCACTGTATGTGTTTGCATTCATGCAGAAAAATAATATGCATATTTATCAGATAATATATCAGCTAGCGGCCTTTAAATTCAATTGATCTTTATTTGTATAGCGCTTATACAATGTAGATTGTGTCAAAGCAGCTTCACATAAAAGATTATAGTGAATTGAAGCAGTGTCAGTTCAGTTTCCAGAGATTAAGTTCAGTTCAGCTCAGTTCAGTGTGAGTTAATAATCACTACTGAGAGTCCAAATACTGAATAGCAAATTCATCGATGCGCAGC
Source organism: Danio kyathit (assembly GCA_903798195.1). Classification (NCBI taxonomy): domain Eukaryota; kingdom Metazoa; phylum Chordata; class Actinopteri; order Cypriniformes; family Danionidae; genus Danio; species Danio kyathit. The sequence continues at coordinate 3,678,951 of LR812536.1, read as the reverse complement.
TCTACAGATCCTGAACCATGCAAGCCAGTGGCCACAGCAGCTGTTCAGAATACGGCCTGGTCCAGGATTATGAAAACCTAGGAATCATCTCGTCGCTGGTCTCGGATCGCATCAGTGGCGCTGCATAGTCTGAGGGCCTCGGGATGAGTACCCCCAGGTGGAAATACAGAATAAGGAGAATAATTAGCGTAGCTGCTGTTCATAGTGTATATAAACGAGATGCAAAAACCTGCGTGGGGCACATCATGCGTCATAACCCCTAAGTGATGCACAGAGTGTATGCTTTGCTAAAAAGATAGGTTTTTAATCTAGTTTTGAACTAACAAACTAGATTTGAACTAAATCTAAAGAGATCTTGGTTATCATATTAGTAAACAATTCCATATGGGTGCATCTCTAATTTCTCTTTCTTATATAAAAAAGATATTTTAATTAAGTGTTACAAAAACTGCTGTTGCTCTTTTCTCACCCTTTAATCTTTTTGCATTTGATTGCAATTAAATCAACTCCTTTTCATGGATTAATTCAAATTCCATTGTTCTGTATGCAATTCAGCTCAAATTCACACTCATGAACTGCAAGCACATCAGTAGTTAAACGTCGATTTTTCTCATCGGGTCTGATATATTTGTTGAGTTTGTGTCAGGAGAGCATCAGAAAGTCTTCTTGTGCTGCTGTTGTTCATCTGTCTTTGATGCATCCATCGCTTTGGGCGACTGCAGCGCCTATAAAAGCAATAAAAACCAATGATGGCTTTTCAAAAATTAACACGGCGTCTCCATACTGATGAGGAAACATGTCCAATCCTCGCTTAGTCTTTCAGTAAATGTCACGGTGATGAATGCCATATTTCCAGCATGCCATAATCAACTGTTTTTTGATATTCTGAATAATGCTGCTTTTGAATTATAGCCAGCGAAAGGAATAATCAGTCAAATATGGGAATTGGCGTGGCGAGGGGAGGGCGTGTATGTAAATGAGCGCATATGCATTAATGCATGACCCTATAAGAATAACAATCAGGCCTGGCGGCGCTAAAGCAGGTGTCGTTTATAGTGACGCCGGCGGACACACACACACACGTCTCTATTCTCAGCCTCTATTCTCATCTCCTGTTAGTATTTCATGCTTATCTGAGCCCATTCTCTGGCCTTTTTATATCACTGTCAGAGAAAAACATGCATGTGTTGGAATAGCTGTGTGTGTGATTGAGGTTATTCACAAGAGATTTCTTATTGAGACATGTTTCTTCATGTTTTAAAGGGGACCTATTATGCAAAAATCACTTTAATAAAGCGTTTAAACAGTTGTGTGTCAGCAGTGTGTGAATATCTCCAGCCTTTAATGGTAAAAATTTATTAATTCTATCTTAATCAGACTAATAACTAATATTAATCAGTATATTAATGCAGAAACACTTTGATTGACATTCTCCCTTTGTAGGAGTCATCAGAGGGGGTAAGCCCCGCCCACTAGTGGCCATCACTCCCTCATTAGCATAAACAGCTCTGAGAAGCTCAGAAAAAAATCATATATTAGAGTAAAAGTTGAAATTATGACATAATAAGTCAACATTGTGACATTAAAAGTCATTTATGAGATGCAAATGCATAATTATGACACAATAAGTCGTATATGAGATGAAAAGTTGGGATTCTTACATAAAAAGCTCACATTGTGACATTAAAAGTCATTTATGAGATGAAAAGTCAAAAGTATTGTCAATAATTAGATGAAAAATTCTTAATTATGACTCAAAAAGTTGGAATTATGACAGAAAAAAGCCAACATTATGAAATTAAAAGTCATTTATGAGATGCAAATCCATAATTATGACAAAATAAGTCATCTATGAGATGAAAAGTTGGAAATTTTACAAAAAAAAAGCTAACATTTTGACATTAATAGTCATTTATGAGATGAAAAGTCAATTGTTCGGTGAAAAATGCATATTATGACTCAAAAAGTTGGAATTATGACAGATAAAGCCAACAGTATGATATTAATAGTCATTTATGAGCCGAAAAATGCATAATTATGACATAATAAATTGTATATGAGATGAAAAGTTTAAATTATTATATAAAAAAACTAAAATTTTGACATTAAAAGTCATTTATGAGATGAAAAGTCAAATGTTTGGTCAATAATGAGGTGACAAATGCATATTTATGACTCAAAAAGTTGAAATTATTATAGAAAATGCCAATATTATGACATTAAAAGTCATTTATGAGATGCAAATGCATAATTACGACATAAGTCATAAATGAGATGCAAAGTTGGGATTATTATGTCAATAATTATATGAAAAATGCATAATTATAAGACAAAAAGCCAACATTAAGACATTAAAAGTAATTTAAGAGCAGAAAAATGCATAATTATGACATAATAAATCATATATATGAAAAGTTGGAATTCTTACATAAAAAGCTAACATTGTGACATTAAAAGCCAAGTATGAGATGCAAATGCATAATTATGACATGATAAGTCATACAGGAGTTGAAAAGTTGCACTATTACATAAAAAGCTCACATTGTGACATTAAAAGTCATTTATGAGATGAAAAGTCAATAGTATTGTCAATAATGAGGTGAAAAATGCATAATTATGACTCAAAAAGTTGAAATTATGACAGAAAAAAAACAACATTATGACTTTAAAAGTAATTTAAATTAATTTAAAAGTAACATATATATGATGAAAAGTTGGGATTGTTACATAAAAAGCTCACATTGTGACATTAAAAGTCATTCATAAGATGAAAAGTCAAAACAAGCATTATGTCAATAATTAGATAAAAACATAATTATAACTCAAAAGTTTGGAATTATAATATAATAAGTCAACATTGTGACATTAAAAGTCATTTATGAGATGAAAAGTCAAAAGTATTGTCAATAATTAGATGAAAAATTCTTAATTATGACTCAAAAAGTTGGAATTATGACAGAAAAAAGCCAACATTATGAAATTAAAAGTCATTTATGAGATGCAAATCCATAATTATGACAAAATAAGTCATCTATGAGATGAAAAGTTGGAAATTTTACAAAAAAAAAAGCTAACATTTTGACATTAATAGTCATTTATGAGATGAAAAGTCAATTGTTCGGTGAAAAATGCATATTATGACTCAAAAAGTTGGAATTATGACAGATAAAGCCAACAGTATGATATTAATAGTCATTTATGAGCCGAAAAATGCATAATTATGACATAATAAATTGTATATGAGATGAAAAGTTTAAATTATTATATAAAAAAACAAAAATTTTGACATTAAAAGTCATTTATGAGATGAAAAGTCAAATGTTTGGTCAATAATGAGGTGACAAATGCATATTTATGACTCAAAAAGTTGAAATTATTATAGAAAATGCCAATATTATGACATTAAAAGTCATTTATGAGATGCAAATGCATAATTACGACATAAGTCATAAATGAGATGCAAAGTTGGGATTATTATGTCAATAATTATATGAAAAATGCATAATTATAAGACAAAAAGCCAACATTAAGACATTAAAAGTAATTTAAGAGCAGAAAAATGCATAATTATGACATAATAAATCATATATATGAAAAGTTGGAATTCTTACATAAAAAGCTCACATTGTGACATTAAAAGCCAAGTATGAGATGCAAATGCATAATTATGACATGATAAGTCATACAGGAGTTGAAAGTTGCACTATTACATAAAAAGCTCACATTGTGACATTAAAAGTCATTTATGAGATGAAAAGTCAATAGTATTGTCAATAATGAGGTGAAAAATGCATAATTATGACTCAAAAAGTTGAAATTATGACAGAAAAAAAACAACATTATGACTTTAAAAGTAATTTAAATTAATTTAAAAGTAACATATATATGATGAAAAGTTGGGATTGTTACATAAAAAGCTCACATTGTGACATTAAAAGTCATTCATAAGATGAAAAGTCAAAACAAGCATTATGTCAATAATTAGATAAAAACATAATTATAACTCAAAAGTTTGGAATTATAATATAATAAGTCAACATTGTGACATAAAAAGTCATTTATGAGCTGAAAAATGCATAATTATGACACAATAGATCATATATGAGATAAAAAGATGGGATTATTACATAAAAAGCTCACATTGTGACATTAAAAGTCATTTATGAGATGAAAAGTCAAAAGTATTGTCAATAATTAGATGAAAAATTCTTAATTATGACTGAAAAGTTGGAATTATGACAGAAAAAAGCCAACATTATGAAATTAAAAGTCATTTATGAGATGCAAATCCATAATTATGACAAAATAAGTCATCTATGAGATGAAAAGTTGGAAATTTTACAAAAAAAAAGCTAACATTTTGACATTAATAGTCATTTATGAGATGAAAAGTCAATTGTTCGGTGAAAAATGCATATTATGACTCAAAAAGTTGGAATTATGACAGATAAAGCCAACAGTATGATATTAATAGTCATTTATGAGCCGAAAAAATGCATAATTATGACATAATAAATTGTATATGAGATGAAAAGTTTAAATTATTATATAAAAAAACTAAAATTTTGACATTAAAAGTCATTTATGAGATGAAAAGTCAAATGTTTGGTCAATAATGAGGTGACAAATGCATATTTATGACTCAAAAAGTTGAAATTATTATAGAAAATGCCAATATTATGACATTAAAAGTCATTTATGAGATGCAAATGCATAATTACGACATAAGTCATAAATGAGATGCAAAGTTGGGATTATTATGTCAATAATTATATGAAAAATGCATAATTATAAGACAAAAAGCCAACATTAAGACATTAAAAGTAATTTAAGAGCAGAAAAAATGCATAATTATGACATAATAAATCATATATATGAAAAGTTGGAATTCTTACATAAAAAGCTAACATTGTGACATTAAAAGCCAAGTATGAGATGCAAATGCATAATTATGACATGATAAGTCATACAGGAGTTGAAAAGTTGCACTATTACATAAAAAGCTCACATTGTGACATTAAAAGTCATTTATGAGATGAAAAGTCAATAGTATTGTCAATAATGAGGTGAAAAATGCATAATTATGACTCAAAAAGTTGAAATTATGACAGAAAAAAAACAACATTATGACTTTAAAAGTAATTTAAATTAATTTAAAAGTAACATATATATGATGAAAAGTTGGGATTGTTACATAAAAAGCTCACATTGTGACATTAAAAGTCATTCATAAGATGAAAAGTCAAAACAAGCATTATGTCAATAATTAGATAAAAACATAATTATAACTCAAAAGTTTGGAATTATAATATAATAAGTCAACATTGTGACATAAAAAGTCATTTATGAGCTGAAAAATGCATAATTATGACACAATAGATCATATATGAGATAAAAAGATGGGATTATTACATAAAAAGCTCACATTGTGACATTAAAAGTCATTTATGAGATGAAAAGTCAAAAGTATTGTCAATAATTAGATGAAAAATTCTTAATTATGACTGAAAAGTTGGAATTATGACAGAAAAAAGCCAACATTATGAAATTAAAAGTCATTTATGAGCCGTAAAATGCATAATTATGACAAAATAAGTCATCTATGAGATGAAAAGTTGGAATTATTGCATAAAAAGCCAACATTGCGACATTAATTGTCATTTATGAGATGAAGTCAAAAGTATTGTCAATAATGAGGTAAAAAAATTACATAATAATTATGATTAAAAAAGTTGGAATTATAACAGAAAAACAGCCAACATTATGCCATTTAAAGGCATATATGACATGAAAATCCATAATTAAGACAAAATAATTCATATATGAAATGAAAAGTTGGAATTATTGCATAAAAAGCTCACATTGTGACATTAAAAGACATTTATAAGACGAAAATGCATAATTATGACACAAAATATCATATATGAGATGAAAAGTTGGGATTATTACATACAACATCTAACAATGACATTAAAAGTCATTTATGAGATAAAAAGTCAAAAGTTCGAGGTGAAAAATACACAATTTTGACTCAAAAAGTTGTAATTATTATAGAAAAAGCCAATATTATGAGATGCAAATGCAAAATTGTGACACAATAAGTCATATATGAGATGACAAATTTAGATAATTACATAAAAAGCTCACATTGTGACATTAAAAGTCATTTGTAAGATGAAAAGTCAAAAGTATTGTCAATAATGAGGTAAAAAATGCTTAATTATGACTCAAAAGTTGGAATTATGACAAAAAAAAGCCAACATTATGACTTTAAAAGTAATTTATGAGCTGTAAAATGCATAAATATGACATAATAAGTCATATATGAAATGAAAAGTTGGAATTATTGCATAAAAAGCTCACATTGTGACATTAATAGTCATTCATAAGATGAAAAGTCAAAAGTATTGTCAATAATGAGGTAAAAATGCATAATTATGACTCAAAAAGTTTGGAATTATGACAGAAAAAGCTAACATTATGACATTTAAAGTAATTTATGAGCTGAAATGCATAATTAAATCACAAAATACATATGAGATGAAAAGTTGGGATTATTACATACAACATCTAACAATGACATTAAAAGTCATTTATGAGATGAAACGTCAAAAATATGGTCAATAATGAGGTGAAAAATGCACAATTATGACACAAAAAGTGATATATGAGATTAAATGCTATAGTTACGACATAAAAAGCCATAAAACTGATTCTTTTCAGCAGTATGATATAATGTAGCACATCCTATGTATATTGTGCTGCCATCTTGTGGCTGATGTTCATCATTACAGTTACCCTTGCTGAATAAAAACAGAGATTTTTTTATTTATTTAAAAATGTACTGGCCCAAAGCTTTTAGTGGTAATGTTTATATGATATGCTTATTGTATATAATGCTTAAGTCTTGTTGCTGTACTCTTAAATGGATAGTTCACCCCAAAAAAAAGCAACAGTTACTCACTATTTACTGGTTCCAAGGTTTTATGGAGTTTCTTTTTTCTGTTGATGAAAAAATAAGATGTTTTGAAGAATGTTGTAACCCATTGACGCCCATAATAGAAAATCAAATACTATGGAAGTCAAGGGTTACAGGTTTCCAACTTTTTTCACAATATCAACAATGAAAAAACTCAAACCGGTTTGGAATAAGTGGAAGGAGAGTAAACAATGATATTTATTTATTTATATATATATATATATATATATATATATATATATATATATATATATATATATATATATATATATATATATATATATATATATGGGCAATTCCATGCAAATGTCAACCTTGCCATGAAAAAAATTAAGTTTTCAACAAAATATCGAAACAGTTTCTATGTTTTTTGTGTAATTAAGTATTTTACAGTACTTTAAACATACTCAAAAATGTCTCTGTCATTGTTTTTGAACAATTTATCTTGCTTTACCAAAGTCACACGAATGGCAATTTCACATCGGTCACATCCATAACGCAGAGGTGTCACATCCATAACGAAGCTTTTTCCTCATAAATGCAAAAATATTACATAAAATAAAATCAATGATGTTTGTTTTATAGAGAGCCAACCCTTATCCTGTTGATTAGCATAATTTTTTATTTGACAGAATTTCTACTAAGTATGTTGTATACTGTAAACTCACAGACTTTTTTCGTCACATCCATAACGCATGTTTATTTTCCTCATTTAAAGTACAAAACATGTTTACAGACTGATATTTTTCTGATCTTATAACTCTGTGGTCAGTAGTTTTGTAAAATATAAACAGATGGTTCAATATAATGTTAATGTAAAGTTTTTATGTGAATTTATGTTTTCAGTTTTTACTGCAAATGTCACATCCATAACGCTGGAATTGCTATATATATATATATGCGCCCGAAATTTAATCTATGCGACCTCATAATATATTTGTGAGCATTTGTGCGACTGCATATAATGGTTGTAGTGCGCATGTTTCGATTTTTTCTAAAAACGTGCTGAATCGGACTTCCCTGCCGCTATATTGCTTCATATTAGCTGTCAATCACTCAAGGCTTTCCGCTGTCAGAAAAAAGGGAGCTTATAAGGGCGACAGCCGAGATCAATCGAGGGTTTTCGAAGAAGGTGCCCGAATCTCGATGCGTTGCATTCACTGCGTGTTCAGCGCAAATGTCCGCTAAATGTAAAATCTAACACTGTACACATCGCCAAAGAAGCTCGCCTTTACTAAGTTTAAACTAAATCTGCGGCTCATAACAAAGAACGGTATTGCGCCGGTGGTCATCACAAGAATCCTGTTCTGCCCCGCTCATATATTGGGTCAGCTGACTTGCCTGCTTTTCCACAAACACAGAAAAATGAAAATCAGCGCATAACGAGACCGAGCATTTAAAATGACACAAACCGAAACCAAAACTTTTAAAGAGTGGTAGAAGTGAGACTTTTCTTACTTTCTTTTGTCCATTCTTTCTTGATATGTATATTATTTTTCTATTCACTGATGACTGCTTTGCAGCTTTCAGCATTGGATTGAATGATTTATTATAATCTTACGTTTGTTTTGTAGCAGAAATATTATTTATTAAATTGACATGCATTTAAAGACAGTAGTGCAAAATAAATATTTCTTACTGCAATGCTTCATTTTTGTTTTATGCAAACCATAAATTTATTCTTCATAAAGTAACAGCAGGACCTTTTACAGTACATAACTCGCATTCAAGCACATTCAAGGCAGCATGATAATGAGAAATGTTATTCATTGTAAGTATTATTGACATCATCGTCATCGTTAATATTTTATAATTATTAGACATTCAATTTGGAATTATTGCACAGATATCAATGTCATTACAGCATTAGTTAGTTACTTGTTTCTGGTTTTTGTTAGTCCTGATTGATGTTGTTTTCAAATACAATAAATCCCTTAATATACAATTTGCAGTGGTGCTCATTCATTTTTGGTGGGTGCTCCTAAATTTTTTCTGGTGCTCCTAAATTTTTGAAGTTGGGAGCACCGGCGCTACCAAGTAAAAAAGTTAATTTCGAGCCCTGTTTATATATATATATATATATATATATATATATATATATATATATATATATATATATATATATATATATATATATATATATATATATATAAATTACATCCATTGTGAATTAAATTGATCAGTTTTTGTTCACTGCATCTTTGGTCAAGCCTTCTTTGATAAAAAAAAAATAAAAAATATCATCAACCCCAACATTTTGAATTTGAGCAAATGTGGTTACCTTGAATATTCTCTCTGAAATCACATAGAAATATGACTTCAAAACAACATTAGCACTATTTAATTGACTGTGAACAATTGTGTACTTTGGTAGTCATTGGATGCTAGAATGATTTCGCTATTTAGAATTTGCAAACAACAGTTTTCTGATAGTAGGCTGTATTAAGGAGCCGAATGTCCGAATGTGCAAATATAAAAGCAAATTTACCCATCTCTACTTTAAATATTCGCTATGAAATCCCATGCAAGTATGATTTCAAAACAACATTAGCACTATTTAATTGACTGTGAGTGTGAACAATCCTATTTTACATTTTTAATTCACAAAGCTTCCAAGAATTTAAAAAGCTCCACATAATGATAAATAATGTAATGACTGCTGTTTTTACATTGGGTTATGATTGCCTTTTGTTATGGATATTAAATAGTTTGATCACCACATTGAAATGGTTTTATGATTTCCCCATTTAGAATTTGCAAAGAACACTTCTGAAATTAAGGGGAAACTCTGATCATGCGAATATAACCAACTCTACCCCAATATTGACCATTTTGAGATTGAGGTAAAGTTGGTTTTATTTTCACACATTCAGACTTTCTCCTTAATTAAAAAGTATTCTTTGCTAAATTCTAAATAGTGAAATCATATAAGCAGCCACCGACTACCAAAGTACAAGTTCACAGTCAAATCAATGGTGTTAATGTTGTTTTGAAGTCATACTCACATCTGATTTCATACCGAATATTTAAAGTATCATGGTAAACACTATAGGGAGCGTGTCACAAGTTGTCATTGAACGAATGTGCGAATATAAAACCAACTTTACCTCAATCATTTTGAGGGGCATAAACAAAAACAACGGTCTTTAATATAATTCCTGCTTTACATTTTTAATTTAGCTTTCAAAAATATAAAAAGCTCCACATATTGATAATGTAATGATTGCTGTTTTAACACGTTGTACCTTTTGTTACAGAGGTTATCACCACATTGAAATTGTCTTTATGACTTTCCTATTTAGCTACAATTTGCAAAGAAAACTTCACTGAAAGTATATCATTAAGGAGAGTCCGAATGTGTGAATATAAAACCAACTATACACCAATTGGCATATATGATTTCCCTATTCATATAGTTGAATTGTTTAATTCGTTTGTATGGTTAATTTTTTATTTTTGTTAATTAAAAAATTAAGCCTTGTGCAACATAAAGGGCACATATTTATGTCTATCTAACATATTTTTGGCTCAAACTATAACAGAAGCAAAGAATTTAATTGGTTTGAAACCGAATGTCTAATGAATGTCAAACGTCAAACTAACTTTACCGTCTAATGAAACGTCAAACGTCAAATTAACTTTACCGCGGCAATAAACCCTTCTCTACACTTATATTATAAGGAGAAAGTCCGAATATAAAACAAACTTTACCCCAATTGTGATTTTCCGCCACAGATTCTGCACATGGAGCAGGATTTCGTGTTGTTTTGAAGCCAGTGGATTCCTCAAACTGTGACCGGACCATTGAATGTCTGACCGCGGGGTTCCAGGACTCTCCAGCCGGGCGTCTCGTCACCCGCGGCGGCGTCTCTCCTCCAGCACTCCCGCTCCTCTTATTACTGGCGGGCAGACAAAAAGTTTGTCTGGAAAATTTGATCTGAAATTATCCTGTCGCCTCCGTGATGACTTCAAGCGTTTATGTAGGTCTGAAATGAATGGTTAAAAACTCTGCCGTTATTAGGCCTATATCCGCCTTATTTGTATGCTAAGAGCTGACGCGGCCATTTGCAAATTGAACCTGCGAGACATCCGGTGCAAAGTTAGCATTAGTTATTGTAGCTAGACAAAAACTGTTGGAATGGATGACAATGTTTACCGTGATATTTAAGATAAATAATTAAATAAATAAATAAACAATTCTGACTTTTTCTAGATCAGCATATAGTAAGCTATTAACCTATATTCTAGGTAAATGTATTTCTTAATTAGCCTGTCTTGCAATTTTTTATGTAGCCTATAGCTAGTGTCACAATTCCAAGTTTATAACCTCTGTGTTTACATCGTAAATTTTGAGTTTACATCTCACAATATCAATTCAATTCAATTCAATTCAATTCATCTTTATTTGTATAGCGCTTATACAATGTAGATTGTGTCAAAGCAGCTTCACATGGAAGATTATAGTGAATTGAAACAGTGTCAGTTCAGTTCAGTTTTCATAGATTAAGTTCAGTTCAGTTTAGCTCAGTTCAGTGTGGGTTAATAATCACTACTGAGAGTCCAAACACTGAAGAGCAAATCCATCGATGCGCAGCTCTACAGATCCCGAACCATGCAAGCCAGTGGCGACAGCGGCGAGTAAAAAACTTCACCAATTGGCGAAAGTGAAGATTTAAAAAACCTCGAGAGAAACCTGGCTCAGTTGGGCACGACCATTTCTCCTGTGGCCAAACGTCTTGTGCAGAGCTGCAGTCTAGGCGCATGAAGCTGGACCTCAGCGAAGACTCGTCTCTCCCTGGAGCGTCACAGGGGTCAGTCTCAGGCTCTCACTCCACGATGACCACCACAGCAGCTGCTCAGGATACGGCCTGGTCCAGAAAACCTTAGGATCATCTCGTCACTGGTCTTGGATCGCATCAGTGGCACTGCATAGTCTGAGGGCCTCGGGATGAGTACCCCCAGGTGGAAATAGAGAATACAGAGAATAATTAGCGTAGCTGCTGTTCATAGTGTATAAAAACAAGAAGCAAAATCCTGTGTGGGGCACATCATGCGTCATACTGCTATGTGCTACACTGAGTGTACGCTTTGCTAAAAAGATAGGTCTTTAATCTAGTTTTGAAGAGCGAGAGTGTGTCTGAGCCTCGGACATTATCAGGAAGGCTATTCCAGAGTTTAGGGGCCATAAATGAGAAGGCTCGACCTCCTTTACTCGACTTTGATATTCTAGGTACTACTAGAAGCCCTGAGTTTTGAGATCTTAAAGAGCGGGTTGGGTTGTAGCGAGACAGGAGGTTGGTTAGATAAACAGGAGCTAGATTATTTAAAGCTTTATAGGTAAGGAGTAATATTTTAAATTAAATACGAAACTTAACAGGCAGCCAGTGTAAGGAGGATAAAATTGGGGTGATATGATCATATTTTCTAGATCTGGTAAGAACTCTGGCGGCTGCATTTTGTACTAGCTGAAGTTTGTTAATGGAGGATGCTGGGCAGCCAGCAAACAGAGCATTACAGTAGTCTAGCCTAGAAGTCATGAAAGCATGGACTAGTTTTTCTGCATCTGATATAGATAGCATACTTCGCAATTTAGCGATATTTCTCAGATGAAAGAAAGCAGTTTTTGTGACATGGGATATATGATTTTCGAATGTTAAATTGCTGTCTAATATCACACCTAGATCTTTTATAGTAGAGCTAACGCTAACTTTGCATCCCTCTAATTGCAGGTCGAGTTGTGAGAACTGCTGTGTACAGGATTTAGGCCCGATAAGTAATAATTCTGTTTTGTCTGAGTTTAAGAGAAGAAAATTGTTTGTCATCCAGTCTTTAACATCTTTAATACACTCAGTTAGCTTAGACAGTTCAGGCATCTCATCAGGTTTAGTTGAAATGTATAATTGAGTATCGTCTGCATAGCAGTGAAAGTTGATCCCGTGTTTTCTAATAATGTCTCCCAGGGGAAGCATGTATATTGTAAACAGCAAAGGGCCTAAAACTGATCCTTGAGGGACCCCGTACTTTACTGGCCTGACTTGTGAAAGCTGTCCATTAATATTCACAAACTGGTAACGATCAGCTAAGTATGACCTAAACCATTGAAGGGCCTGACCTTGGACACCTGTAGAATTTAAGCGGTCTATGAGAATATTGTGGTCAATGGTGTCAAAAGCGGCGCTAAGATCGAGTAGAACTAATAGTGAGACGCACCCTTGGTCAGCAGCTAAGAGTAAATCGTTGGTTATTTTTACTAATGCGGTTTCTGTACTGTGATGAGGCCTGAAGCCTGACTGAAACACTTCAAAAATATTGTTTGTCTGCAGAAAGGAGCATAATTGGGTAGAAACAACTTTTTCTAGTATTTTAGACATAAACGGAAGATTTGAAATAGGCCTATAATTAGCTAAGTTGCTCGGGTCCAGTTGTGGTTTCTTAATAATAGGCTTAATAACAGCTAGCTTGTAAGGATTTGGAACATGGCCTAAAGATAAAGAAGAGTTGATAACATTAAGGAGAGGTTCTCCTATAACAGGTATCAGTTCTTTCAGTAATTTTGTTGGAATTGGATCTAACATACATGAAGCTGATTTAGAACTATTTATAACTTTATCTAGCTCTTCCTGTTCTATGATTTTGAAGCATTGTAGGTTATTTTGATTCAGTGAAAATATTTCTGCATCTGGAGTATGAGGTGGTGCAGAAAGTTTAACATTTTCTATTTTCTGTCTAAAGCCTTCTATTTTATCACTGAAAAAATTCATGAAGTCATCACTACTGATTTGCGGTGGGACATTTTGTTCCAAAGATGATCGATTATTTGTTAGTTTAGCAATGGTGCTAAATAAAAATCTAGGATTGTTATGATTATTTTCAATCAGTTTGCGGAGGTGCTCGGCCCTGGCAGATTTAAGAGCCCTCCTATAGCTGGACATACTGTCTTTGTACGCAATTCTAAAAACCTCTAAATTAGTTTTTTTCCATTTACGTTCTAGAGCACGGGTTGCTGTTTTGAGAGCGCGAGTATGATTATTGTACCACACAGTACTGACTTTATAGATACTGTTTAGGCCTATATTTCAATTCCAAGTTTTATCTCGCAGTTCTGAGTTTTTAATCTCCCAATTCAAAGTTTATATCAAACAATTCTGACTTTATAGCATTTTATATCTAGCAGTACACAATCTATATTACTAGTTATAGAAAATTCAACTCACAATTCAAAATTATGTCAAAACTTTGATTTTTTTATTCATATTCCCCGCTGAAAAAGTCCAACCAGCCTAGGATGTCAGGCTGGGAGATGACCAGCTAAAACCAGATTGACCAGCCAGGCTAGAAGCCCAGCCAAAACCTGCTATGTCCAGCTTAAACCAGGCTGGTCAAGCTGGTTTTAGTTGTTTTTAGCTGATCATTTAGACTCAGATGCAATCTGAGCTGCATGCAATGCTTTATAATGGGCTCACATAACCCCAACCTTAACACTAACCCTCACAGTGACCTCACTAGCTCTACTGAGTGCATTGTCTGACATTGCATCTCTGAGCGATGCAATCTCAGCTTGCATCATAAATGCTGCATCCATCCAGATATTGAAAACCCTGCTAAAACCAGGCTAGTGGACCAGCTAAAACCAGCCAATCAGCGTAGGCTGGTTTAAGCTGTTTTTTTCAGCAGGGTTATGAGGTAGTTTATATCTTATACTTTACAATTACAAGTTTTCATGCACCATTTTCGACACTATAAAATGCTAGGTTACTTAAGCGCAAATGTGAGTAAAATATGGACAAAACCTACACTGTAAAAACAATCCTGGTTGCCTTAAAGTTTTCAGCTGAATCAAATTAAAAATATGAGTCCATTAAAATTATTATATATAATATGTTAAACTGACTTAAAACAGCTTGCATAACTTATAAAAACAAGTTAGAACATGATTAACTTCGTTTAATAAGTTACAATGAGCTAAAACAAATGCTGTCAGGACTAATTGATCCTTTTACAGTGTAGGCTATATAATATTTTAAATTAATTTATAGCCCAGATGTAACTCAATTTTTGGGTTTATCCACATTTTACCCAGTTTTCCATTTGAAATACCCTGACATTTTTAGCTTCCAATTCTGTTTATATATTTAATTTTAAAGTTTATATCCCAGATTGCTGACTTTTCTGAATTTAGAGTTTTTACATCTTGTAATTTAGACTTTATATCTCACACATCTTATTAACAATGTCTGTAATTCTGAGCAAAAAGGTTGAAATTGTGGATAAACAATTACCATTATATATTTTTTTTGTTCACCCAGTGGCAGTAACTGGTTTCCATCATGATTATATTAGATATTACTGGTATAAATAGTGTCATATTATTATTATAAACCCAAACACCTATTACTACACAATGTTATTCTTCTAAAGTCTATTGAAACACATTGACAGAAAACGGCTTCAGCATGTCAAATAAAGTGGATGTATTTATAAAGGATGTTTTTCTTTCAGCGGGTCATTTGTCAAAGCTCTGAAATTCAGTCAGATGAAACAGCGGGTTGCTGAATGCAGCTTTGGCATCATAAAATATCTCATAAATGGTTTGAAGACGCAGAGTAAATAATCCAATTAGGCGTTTTGTGAGCTGACGGTGTGTTTACCATGAAGACAGGTTCATATTTGTGTGTGTGTGTGTCCTCAGGATCTGATGTGATTTACTCGCTGATTCACGTTAGCAGACAGCAGATCATCTGAAGCAGCTGCTGTAAAATCAGTCAATGCGTTTGCTTTTATTGTGCAATGTCAGTAAAACATGATTTAGTGTCTCCTCTGCTCAGAGATTTACACAGAAATGATGGACAACCAGAAATGAAATTCATATCTGAGTGACACCGACTAGTCAATAAGGAGAAAAATATATAATATACTAAAAATACATGCTTGCATGTATTGATCGTTGTTAGTGTGGTTCTGAGTTAATATTTATTAGGATTTATTGAAACATTTTGATTAAAAAGTTTAATATTTATGCTTTAGTTATGTAAATTATTTACAATTTAAATATGAAAAATATTTAAAAACATGGCGTTCATGGTGGCACAGTGGGTAGCACGATCCCCTCACAGCAAGAAGGTTGCTGGTTTGAGCCTCGGCTGGATCAGTTGGCATTTCTATGTGCAGTTTGCATGTTCTCCCATTGTTGGCGTGGGTTTCCTCCGGGTGCTCCGGTTTTCCCCACAGACCAAACACATGCGCTATAGGGGATATGGGAAAGCTAAATTGTCCTTATGTATGTGTGTGAATGAGTGTGTATGGGTGTTTCCCAGTGATGGATTGCAGCTAGAAGGGCATGCGCTGCGTATAACATATGCTGGATAAGTTGGCGGTTCAATCCGCTGTGGGGACCTCTGATAAATAAGGGACTAAGCCGAAAAGAAAATGAATGAACAATTTAAAACATTATAATACTTTTTGACTAATACTTAAAGGTAAAGATAAAAAATTAACTCACTCTAAAATATGCTGGGTTGTGTTAACCCAAAATTGGGTCCAATATGTACAAACCCAATATTGGGTTAATTTTTTAAAATTTAATGTAAATATTTTTTTCAACTCAACTATTGGGTTTAACCATATTGAATTGACCCAACATTGGGTTAACACAGCCCAGCATTTTTAGGGTGCATATTTATTAGGAATGTCCAGATCCGATCAGGTGATCGGAAATCGGGCCCGATTACATGGTTTCAGACTCGATCGGAATCAGAATCAGACCTACCAATCAGGACTCAAATATATATGTATGTATATATACAGTTAAAGTCAGAATTATTAGCCCCCTTTTGAATTTTTTAAACATTTTTAAATATTTCCCAAATGATGTTTAACAGAGCAGGGAAATTTTCACAGCATGTCTGATCATGTTTTTTCTTCTGGAGAAAGTCTTATTTGCTTTATTTTAGCTAGAATAAAAACAGTTTTTAATTTTTTAAACACCATTTTAAGGACAAAATTATTAGCCCCTTTAAGCTATATATTTTTTTCGATAGTCTACAGAGCAAACCATCCTTATACAATAACTTGCCTAATTACCCTAACCTGCCTAGTTAACCTAATTAACCTAGTTAAGCCTTTAAATGTCACTTTAAGCTGTTTAGAAGTGTCTTGAAGAAGACTTACATCACAACCTGCC
>LR812536.1:3634292-3654292 GCA_903798195.1 Danio kyathit | reverse complement strand
AGCATTTTGGTACAGTCCGGGCTGAAACCAGGGGCTTGTGCGCGTGCTCTTCCGGTTGCGCGCAACTGCCCCATCTCCCCAAAACTCTCACCCCTCACCGCTCTTCAGTTCGCGTGCACATCATTCAACCCCCCCCTACCCCCCCCCCCCCCCCCCCCCCCCCCCGCTCTTCCCCCAACTCATCCAAGTGGATGCTGCACACTGGTGGTGGTGTGGAGAGACCCCCCTCATGATTGTGAAGTGCTTTGGGTGGGTGTATGGCCATACACAATAAATGCGCTATATAAATACACATTACATTACATTACAGTACTGTAAAAATATGAATTATTGTTATACAGTGTCATAAAAAATGCCGCTATATTAATGTGCATATCGCACTTCCGGCCAGCCGTGTATCCCATCTAGACTTTACCGTCTATATAAGGTCCCAGGGTTGACGGTGCATGTCAAAGCACAAACCAAGTATGAAGACAAAGGAATTGTCTGTAGACCAGTGGCGCCCCCAGAAAATTTTCTTAGGGGTGGCCTGAAGAAATCTTGGAGTGGCACAAAAAAAAAAAAAATTAAATTCAGTGTTATGTTATATTTCTGTTTCTGGTAAATGGAATAATGTGATTTTAATTTATTTAATTCATTACTCTTGAAATATTGCAATTAGGCGACGCAGTGGCGCAGTAGGTAGTGCTGTCGCCTCACAGCAAGAAGCTCGCTGGTTCGAGCCTCGGCTGGGTCAGTTGGCGTTTCTGTGTGGAGTTTGCATGTTCTCCCCGCGTTCGCTTGGGTTTCCTCCGGGTGCTCCGGTTTCCCCCACAGTCCAAACACATGTGGTACAGGTGAATTGTGTAAATACTAAATTGTCCTTAGTGTATGAGTGTGAATGAGTGTGTATGGATGATTCCCAGAGATGGGTTGCAGCTGGAAGGGCATCCTCTGTGTAAAACATATGCTGGATAAGTTGGCGGTTCATTCCGCTGTGGCGACCCCAGATTAATAAAGGGACTAAGCTGAAAAGAAAATGAATGAATGAATGATAATTACTCTTGAAATATTGCAATTAATTCCTAAAAAATCAATAAATCAGAAAGATGAATGCAGCAATGTACAGAGACATCCTGAATGAAGACCTGCTTCAGAGTGCTCTTGACCTCAGACTGGGGTGACGCTTCATCTTCCAGCAGGACAATGACCCAAAGCACACCACCAAAATATCAATGCAGTGGCTTCACAACAACTCGGTGAATGTCCTTGAGTGGCCCAGCCAGACCCCAAACCTAAATCCTATTGAACATCTCTGGAGAAATCTGAAAAAGGCTGTACACCGTCGCTTCCCATCCAACCTGATAGAGCTTGAGAGGAATGGGCAAAAATTCCCAAAGACAGGTGTGCCAAGCTTGTGGCATCATATTCAAAAAGACTTGAGGCTGTAATCGCTGCCAAAGGAGCATCAACAAAGTGTTGAGCAAAGGCTGTGAATACTGATGTACGTGTGATTTTACAGCTTTTTTATTTGTGATAAATTTGCAACGTTTTCAAAAACTCTTTTTTCACATTGTCATTATGGGGGATTGTGTGTAGAATGTTGAGGAAATAAATCAATTTAATCCCTTTTGGAATAAGGCTGTAACATAAACAAATGTGGAAAAAGTGAAGCGCTATGAATACTGTCCGGATGCACTGTACATGTGCATGTATGACAGGAGGAAACCCTTTATAAAATACCATGGTATATGATGATATACTGGATGATTTCTATATTCATGTACTATGGTATTTATAGAGTATACTTCTGAATGTGTGTTAAAACAAATGTTGTATTTTGTAAAGAGTGGTAACCTCCAAAATAAGCTATTTCTACCTGATTTACACATGATTTTCTATATATAATATACAATGTTGTATATATGTATTATATACAAAAGTCTTGTCGTCAATCCCAGTTGTAAGAGCAACTAATAATAACTTGACTTCTAGTTGATCATGAAAAGTGTCAGAAGGTGGATTTTTCTGATGAATCATCTGTTGAACTGCATCCCAATCATCACAAATACTGCTGAAGACCTACTGAAACCCACATGGACTCAAGCTTCTCACAGAAATCAGTCAAGTTTGGTGAAGGAGAAATCATGGTTTGGGGTTACATTTAGTATGGGGGCGTGCGAGAGATCTGCAGAGTGGATGGCAACATCAACAGCCTGAGGTATCAAGACATTTGTGCTGCCCATTACATTACAAACCACAGGAGAGGGACAATTCTTCAGCAGGACAGCGCTCCTTCTCATACTTCAGCCTCCACATCAAAGCTCCTGAAAGCAAAGAAGCTCAAGGTGCTCCAGGATTGGCCAGCCCAGTCACCAGGCATGAACGTTATTGAGCATGTCTGGGGTAAGATGGAGGAGGAGGCGTTGAAGATGAACTCAAAGAATCTTGATGAACTCTGGGAGTCCTGCAAGAACGCTTTCTCTGCCGTTCCAGATGACTTTATTAATCAGTGATTTGAGTCATTGCAGAGATGTATGATGCAGTCCTCCAAGCTCATGATGGAGTCAGACACAATATTCATTCTGTTTCCACTGCAGCATGACTTTATATTCTATACTGGACATTATTTCTGTTCAGTGACGAGACTTTAGTCTAAGCAAAGTCAGACCTTACTGTCCTAATGAAATCATTCAAAATCAAGGCATGATCATATTTTATTTTGGTCAAATAAGCGTCATCTAGAGGCCTTTGCCTTTCATATAAGACACTTCTGATACCAAATGATCAACTAGAAGTTGAGTTATTATTTGTTCTTCCTAAAACTTGGACGACAAGACTTTTGTCAGGTAGTATATATATATATATATATATATATATATATATATATATATATATATATATATATATATATATATATATATATATATATATATATATATATATATATATATATATGTATATATATATATATATATATATATATATATATATATATATAAATGGATGTATAGGTACACATGTATTGATGTTGTATATACTATATTCTTAAAAATACCTTTGAGTAGCATGTAAATAGTCAATTAATATCAGAATAATACACTTAAAGTACCATGTTTTGTTTATACATGTGCTGTACCGTTCCAGTATTCATGAAAGTATCCTAAAGTACCATAGTATATGAACTTTACTTCCACGGTGCACTCAAAATACCATAGTATTACCTTCTATGCAAAGGATACCTTGCTAACATGTTATGTTTTGTAAGAGCTATAACACAACAGGATCATTTGACTCTCACAAATGTCACTTATTTTGATGTTTATCATGTAAATACAGTCCTCTGATCTTAACAGGTGTGACAAAACAAATCAGTGAGCTCATGTCAATCACTTGATGTCATAAAGGATAGCACCGCCCACCCTGACAACCCAATAGTCGAAAATACACCACATTTGCTTCCATTCAAAAGTTTGGGGTAAATGAGTTTTGAAAAATGTAGAAGGCTGTATTTGATCAAATATGCAGTAATTAAAAAAAAAAAAAGTGATTAGAATTCAAAACTGATGTCCTTTACGTGAATATATTTTAAAAGTAATTGATTCCTGTGAAGCAAAGCTGAATTTTCATTATCATTATTCCAGTTTAAGTGTCACATGATCCTCCAGAACTCACTTTAATGTTTATTTGATTTCATTCATTTTCCTTTGGCTTAATCCCTGTTGCTGTAAAATTGCTGTAAAATTACCGTAACGACTTTACCAGTCAATTAAAAAAATGCTTGTATTTGTAAACATGTAGAGGGTCAGTGTCACACCCCCGGTTTGATCACGCTGCCTTTTGTATATGTTTTCATGTCACGAGTTCATGTTTTCATGGGCCATAGTGCGCCCTCTACCGGAGAAATTTTGCAAGAATTTTCTTTTTCCTAGTATTTTTATTTTTTGCTGTTTAATCCCTGGCTGTTTTTTGTTTCCTCCCTTGTGTGCAGAACTCTTATGACCAAGAGACTTTTTTTTATTTTTTATTTTTGAGAACCCTCTCGGTGCCAGCGGAGGCCCTGAAGGTTTTTTGTTGGTTCGTTTTGGATATTTTTATTTTTGGCTGGGATTTGTGGTCCTGTTTATTCTTTTGTTAAACAATAAACTCTTTTGATTTGAACCTGCACTTGTGTCCATCCAGTCCCATCCTTAACAGTCAGTTTTTGTTCATTATTTATTTATTTTTAATTTTTGCATTCATACAGATGCTTTTGTTCAAGAGACAAACCAAAATACTGATCTCTAAAAAAAAAAATGTTGTCACTAGCATCTGAAAGCAAAAAATATTGTCTTTCAGAAATAATCAGTTTAGTTTCTTTATTATTCAATCTAAAATTTGTGAGAGCAAAACTAAGTAAATTTATATATATATAAAAAAAAATAATAAAGGATTGCAATTGAAAGGTTTTGTTAAATAAATAAAAAAAAAAATACTGTAATTGATTTCCCAGTGATGTGTTGCAGCTGGAAGGGCATCCGCTGCGTAAAGCATATGCTGGAATAGTTGCCAGAACATTCCATTGTGGCAACCCCTGATTAATAAGGGACTAAGTCCAAGGAAAATGAATGTACTGTAATTGATAATTCTTTGCATTGCAAAAAAAAAAAAAGAGAATCTCTTGCCTTTTTATGCAATTAACACAATTTTCATTATGCACCTTTGAAATTTGTGGATCTGAAATCTTTGCTTGAAAGTGCAAATGTTTTTTTGCTAGCACACTGGCTCAATGGTTAGCCGGTTCATTCCGCTGTGGCGACCCCTGATAAATAAGGGTCTAAGCTGAAGGAAAACGAATGAATAAATAAGTGAATGAAAGTTTTGCTTGCGAGTTAAAATGTTTTGAACCTAAAGTGTACTGGAACTCAGTGTGCGGTGTTTGATGGCTGAAATGTTCAAATCATTTCTTTATACAAGATAATCTTTTGTTACATTTGATCAAAACCCCCAAACTCTTAAACAATAGTGCATCTGTTTGATAGATTATGCAGGGTTTTCACACACTAACTTGTTGAGTCACACCATTTTCTTTTAGTGGCAAATAATAGTGTTGAATCTCCCAAGAAGACGAGATAGTGTAAATGTGGATTAGTCTACACTGCAAAACAATGCTTTTCTTTGTCTTGTTTCTGGTCCAAACATCTAAAAAGTCTTAAATCGAGAAGCATTTTCTAGACAAGCAAAACATTTGGTCTTGTTTTGAGAAATAATATAACCAGATTAAGTGATTTTAAGGCATGAATTCTAGTCAAAGATATTTCACCCATAACATTCTATTATACTCTACTCACTGACTTAGTTTTTCTTTTCAGTACCATGGAAGTCAATGACCAGCAACTGTTTAATTTGACTGAATTAAGAAAGAAAGTGACGGATTCAGTTTTGAAGCAGCGTGAGGGTGGGAAAAGTTTTGTTTCAAAGATTTTACACTCTAAGAAATGCTGGGTTATTTAAACCCAAACTGGGTAAAATATGGACTGACCCAAACACTGGGTTAAATTTGGTTCTATTAATTTACTTTGTACATTTATACTTCTGTGTGCTGAATGTGTTGCTCTGCAATAACACTTCCCAAATGCTAGCCGGCAGTAGATTCTTATGTACCTCTGTGTCGAGTTTCTTTGTGGGTGTTTTGTTTTTTCTGGAGGCTACAAGTAGCTCAAACTCGCTCATTCAGAGGCAGGAACTGCCGGACGTGCAACAACTTTAATCATAAGGTAAACACAAAACAAAGGTTTCCATCTGGAGCTCCTTCACGGGACTCCATACTTGTAGACACTTGCTCTATCAGGCTCTCAGCTTTGGCCACGCACATCACTGCTACCAAGCCGACTAATCACAGAGCTTGCGCTATGTGTCGTTGCGACATGTACTTACATTTTTTGAGAGGCACGTGTCGGCATCTGCCATGGCGAGGGCCATGCGAACGCGCAAATGTTGCGCCGGACCATATGCTTGGTGCAGAAGTATAAATCAGCCTCAAGTCAGTTGACAGCAAGCTGGCCTGGTCGGCTGAAGTCTATATGGCGCCCTCTGGTGGATTTACTCGACAAGAGGAGGCTCGAGAGAAATTTGAGATCATCAAAAAGCGTACACAGCAGCCTCTGGTGGACTTGCAAAAACAAAAACTGTGAGCAGATGTACCTCCGGTTACGTATTTCATTGTTTCCAGAAATGTAGACCTGGGTACTTATACACAATTCGCTTGGGTTGTTTTTTGAGTGTAGCTTTTTTTGGTCATTTTTATTCATTTAAAAATATTAGTTTTATATTATTTTATTTTTAATAGTTATCTTATTTGTGCATAATGTAAAACTTACTTAATCTTTAACTATATTGGTCATAATCTTATGTCAAAAGAAAAAAGCAAGATTATTTTGCTCACACCATTGGCAGATTTGCTTGTTTTAAGAAAAAATTCACTTCATTTAGACTCATTATTTCTTAAATCAAGACTATATGTTTTGCTTGTCTAGAATATGCTTCTTGATTTAAGAATTTTGAGATGGTTTGGACTAGAAACAAGACATAAAATCTAAATAAGAAAGCATTTGTTCTTGCAGTGTAATTTCTCAGATCCTAGCAGACAGCGCACATGTAATGCTTCAGCACGGGCTCCAGCACAGGCTTCAGTACAGGTCTTTATAGGGTTTGGAGTAATTAAACATCAAATAATCCATATAGTAGAAGTCATATGCCCGCTGGCGCTCCGAAGCGTTCAGCTGCGAGAAATAATGCTGCGTAATCTGCGTGGAAGTTCTGGCCGCTTTCGGGTTCCCGTCCTTAAAAGATGGATACGCCAGGTTCTCCGGCGCCCTGATTTTTCGCAAAAGAAAATTGGCGTCTTCTTCTAACGTTTCCACTTTCCCAATAAAGTCATAGCGGAGGTGACAAGGGCTACAAAGCTGATTGGTGGCTTCCCAATGGATGTCCATTCCAACAGGCCGATGGACGTCCAACAGATAGTGAATAAACTCTCGAAACGTGACACCGCTTCCCGTTTTCAGTGCCGTCTGCGATGCATTCACTCGGTATTTTGATATGATTGGTTTTCCGAAAACAGGATGGTAGTAGGAGTTAGGACTTTCGAATTTATCCCGAAACGCAGACACGAGTCGCTCCATAGGCTCGCGCACGAATAGGACTTTAGTGTAAGTTTCCAAACGCTTCGTTATACCCTGCCGATCAAAACTATCAAGTCGTTTCAGATGATTATCGTAATGTACAGCGACGTGATTGATGTCCTGCGTTGAGTTGGCGACTCCAGCGAGCACCATCAGGACGCGCTTCCAGTTGGAGCATCCCGCTTTCGGGACTTCGCAATACAGAAGCTTATGTCTGTCCTCAACATATATGCGCGATACATGATGTGGCGTTATCGTCCGGGAAATATTACTGCGGTATTTCCCGCAGACTTCACGTATGATGCGTTTGCGGGCCTCCTGAACGTCTGACAGCCGCCGTGTGTTCTTTTCTGATGACAATAATAATGATGATGATGAAGTGTTTGTGTGAGGCCGCAGTATGCCGCTGGTTTTTAGGAGTTTTCGGTGGCGTTTGGTGACTTGTTGAGAGTCTTGCTCTCTGGATCCCGGTGTGGCTGACAGCTGTTTTTTCGGGGAGTTTGGCAGCT
Source organism: Danio kyathit (assembly GCA_903798195.1). Classification (NCBI taxonomy): domain Eukaryota; kingdom Metazoa; phylum Chordata; class Actinopteri; order Cypriniformes; family Danionidae; genus Danio; species Danio kyathit. The sequence continues at coordinate 3,646,641 of LR812536.1, read as the reverse complement.
GCATTGGTGAGATCGGCTCCACGTCGCCCTCTTCTGGCCGCTGCTGCTGGAGTCGAGCGGAAACGCTGCCCAGGATCTCACTGAACTGAGCGCACTGCTCCTTCACACAAACACAACACAAAACACAACATTCACTGTTAGATGCTTTACTGTATTTTTGCGGTAACTTACTGTTAACACAACAGCTCCTTTACAGTAACTCACCAGTAAATGTGTTTTACAGTAGCAGAGCCCTACCGCTATTTCATTGTAAAATGTAAAACAGCCATACCTCAACTCCTGTTTATGGTAAAATTCCCTTTACCACATTTTAATTTTACAGTACAACAATTTTAACAGTATGTTTACTGTATTTATTTACATTTTACACTAGCAGTGCTTTTATTTTTAGTATTTATTATTGAATTTACAGTAATAAACAGTAGCAGTACTTGATTACAGTAGAATACCGCAAATACCTAATATCCAGTAAGTTACTGTAAAAGGTTTTAAAATGACCCACAATGCAGTGCAAATTACAGTAGTGAACTGTAAAGAATGTATGTGGTGTTTTACTGGCCGTCTTACTGTAAGTCTTAAGCCTGGTTTATACTTCTGCTTCGAGTAATCGGCATGACCCACGGCTCAGACTTAGACTGTTAGGTTGGGGTTGGGGTTAGTGTAAGTTGACATGTAATTGCGAAGTTTCTTATAGTCAGTTGATATGTCTGTTATGTCTGTATATGTCTGTTGAGGGAGCAGTATCAGCAGATATTAAGCAGACGGTCTACTAATATTCACATGGACCATCAAAATAAAGTGTTACCAATTATTGTTTTCAGAAAACGTTCAGAAATCTTACATGTTATAAGAATTTTAGAACAAAATTGAGAGAAAATTTGAGAAATAATAATTTAAATACGTTTTTAATTATATATAATTTCTGTTTAACAGAGAGAAGATTTTATTCAACACATTTCTAATCATAATAGTTTTAATAACTCATTTCTAATAACTGATTTATTTTATCTTTGTCATGATGACAGTAAATAATATTTGACTAGATATTCTTCAAGACACTTCTATACAGCTTAAAGTGACATTTAAAGGCTTAACTAGGTTAATTAGGTTAACTAGGCAGGTTAGGGTAATTAGGCAAGTTATTGTATAATGATAGTTTGTTCTGTAGACTATTGAAAAAATATAGCTTAAAGGGGCTAATAATTTTGTCCTTAAAATGTCTTTTAAAAAATTAAAAACTGCTTTATTTCTAGCCGAAATAAAACAAATAAGACTTTCTCCAGAAGAAAAAATATTATCAGACATACTGTGAAAATTTCCTTGCTCTGTTCAACATCATTTTGGAAATATTTAAAAAAGAAAAAAATATTTCAATGGGGGGCGAATAATTCTGACTTCAACTGTATATTACAGACTAACAATAGAAAAATGTATAGGCACACAAACACCTTGATAATAAAACAGCATCACTAATATAAATGTTATTTTAGTTTAATTGATTGTGTTATAGTTTTTATTTATTTTTACCCTTTACAGGCTTATTTTTAGATTTTTTTTTCAATACAGTTATTATGATTCATTTTTGTACCATAAAGTTAAATGAAAATATAAAATATTATCTTGTCATTAAGCTGAAATAAACTGATTAAAAAGTGAAAATATAAGAAACCTAAAAATACTAAATCGATTGGAGTCATTAATAATCTTATTAATGTATTAGTAATCAATATAAATGCATTACTTTATGACAATAAAACTATTTGTATTGGTTAAATCAGCAATTTCTTTTCCAGATGTTATATATTATTAAAATACACCCCTTCCCCACATATTCTTAATTGTCATGTACATATAAGTATACAATTTTTTTTTATTAAAATATAATTCTTTTAAACCTATTAGTATATTATAATATAACATAAAATAAAGCTAAATATTATACACAAAAGATATAAAATATAATATGTACAAAATATTAACAATCTATTTTTTTGCTTTATTATTATTATTATTATTATTATTATTATTATTATTATTTTATATTAAAAATGCCTTCTGTTACATCCTGGACCACGCCTATTCCCCTAATCATGCATAAATAAATAAAAACAAGCAACATTTTAATGAAACATTCAATAATAATAAATATTTTTGCATTAGCGTCTTAAGACATTCATTTCAGTTGCTCAAATATACTATAGCTACTAAATCAGTTCATCACAGGCTCTGAGCGTGTGTTGTTTATCTACGCCATGAGGTGGCGCCATTACTCCGCCTGTTCTGAAAGAGTGTGTGTTTCTGAAGAGTGTGCGTGTGTTTCTCCTGCTCATCTGTGCTCTGCAGCTCTAATCCACTAATTGACGAGGATTTCTGCTTAATTCTCGACGTCACCTGATTTCCAGAAACACGTCGCCTGTGGCAAATATCAATTTAACCTCTCATTTGAATTCATTAAGGTGCAATAAAGTCAATGAATCGAATAATCATAAATCCGCTATTAACGAGGTGATTAGTTCATTATGGAGTCAGGGTTCATTTGATTAGAGACGGCAGGTTACAACCCAACAATCTGCCGAGTCCCCTGAGACAACACATGAGGCCAGGAGAACATTAAAAGCATGTTCATGGGTCTTAAAGTCTGCTTCTAGGGAAATCAGAGACGCATTTAGAGCTTCTAAAAAGGGGCATAATAGGTGTCCTCTAATGTTCTACTGAAGAAAAAATCCACCAACATCTTGGATGACATGTAGGTGAGTAAATGAACAGGAAATGTACATTTCTGGGTGAACTATCCCTTTAATAACACATGCAGAGACAAAACAGATGTGCAGGATCTCACCTGTCTGGACTGAGTGGTGCCTCTGAACTTCACACCTGAAACAGACAGAAAGAGAGAGAGAGAAACAGATAATATTCAGTGTGCATAATAGTTTCAGCACATTTTATTATCATAAAAACAAAGCCCTGCGCCTAATATGAGTCCTGTGACCTTTTATGTTGTTTGCAATATAGCTGTTGGTGAATGTAAAAGGTCAAAAAAGATCCAAATGCAGATAAATGGAGGTATTGTTTAGCAAAACAAAGAAGCAAAAGGCAATCTGACCAATCAGAGGAGAGTTTGAACATAGATCATTTTTTGACCAATCAGAGAAGAGTATGACTATTTAATCATAAATCACTGTGAGATCATAGCAGACTCAGCCATCCAAACAATGCAAGGAGAGGAGGACCAACTGACCAATCAGAGCAGAGTTGGACAATCTGACCAATCAGGGGAGAGCTAAACAATCTGATTAATCAAAGCAGATTTGGACTGATCAATTTGGATGTGACCAATAGGAGGGGTGCGAGACAATCTGACCAATCAGAGGACAGTATGTCTATTTGACCATGGATCATTTTATACCAATCAGAGAAGAGTATGACTATTTGACCAAAGATCATAATGAGATCATAACAGACTCAGCCCTCTGACCAATCTAAGGAGAGTAGGATCAACTGACCAATCAGAGCAGAGTAGCACAATCTGACCAATCAGAGCAGAGTAGCACAAGCTGACCAATCAGAGAAGATAAGCACAATTTGCCCAATCAGAGCAGAGTAACACAATAGGACCAATCAAAATGGAGTAGCACAATCTGACCAAGGAGGGCAGAGTAGCACAATCTGACCAATCAAAATAGAGTAGCACAATTTGCCCAATCAGAGCAGAGTAACACAATCTGACCAATCAAAACAGAGTAGCACAATCTGACCAAGCAGAGCAGAGTAGCACAATCTGACCAATCAGAGAAGATAAGCACAATCTGCCCAATCAGAGCAGAGTAGCACAATCTGACCAATCAGAAAAGAGTAACACAATCTGACCAATCAGTGCAGAGTAGCACAATCTGACCAATCAGAAAAGAGTAACACAATCTGACCAATCAGTGCAGAGTAGCACAATCTGACCAATCAGTGCAGAGTAGCACAATCTGACCAATCAGAAACGAGTAACACAATCTGACCAATCAGTGCAGAGTAACACAATCTGACCAATCAGAGCAGAGTAGCACAATCTGACCAATCAGTGCAGAGTAACACAATCTGATCAATCAGAGCAGAGTAGCACAATCTGACCAATCAGATCATAGTAGCACAATCTGACCAATCAGAACAAAGTAGCACAATCTGACCAATCAGTGCAGAGTAACACAATCTGATCAATCAGAGCAGAGTAGCACAATCTGACCAATCAGAGCATAGTAGCACAATCTGACCAATCAGGACAAAGAAGCACAATTTGCCCAATCAGAGCAGAGTAACACAATCTGACCAATCAGAGCAGAGTAGCACAATCTGATCAATCAGAACAAAGTAGCACAATCTGACCAATCAGAGCAGAGTAGCACAATCTGACCAATCAGAGCAGAGTAGCACAATCTGATCAATCAGAACAAAGTAGCACAATCTGACCAATCAGAGCAGAGTAGCACAATCTGATCAATCAGAACAAAGTAGCACAATTTGACCAATCAGAAAAGAGTAGCCTTGGAGTAGTGAGTAGTGCAGCTCCAGGAAAGGCAGGGTTTGGACAGACAGGATTCTTCAAGCAACTGTTTTAAGACACTGTGAGAAACCACGAGATTATGAGGAGATGCTTGAAGTGTTTCTTGACGTTGGATAAATGTAAATCCAGAAAACTAAAGAAGGAAACTTTAAAATAACAGAACAGAGGCTTTTAAATATTCATTTAAAGACTAAGATGAAAAAGAAAAAAGTGTGTGTGTGTGTGTGTGTGTGTCTCTGAGTACACTACAGTGACACACATAAAGGCCACATGCTGTGTTTTTCTCATTCCATTTAAACAATCTCAAGCATTTCAAAGCGCTTATTCTGTAATTATGGTGTGAATGAAAAACATTCACTAATTACAGCTCTCTGTGTGTAACCATGTGACCTTGTTTCAGACATGTAATTGAGATGCGCGCGCACTCACACACACACGCACACGCACACACACACGCACACACACGCACACACACACACACACACGCAGAGACACACACACACGCAGAGACACACACACATTGCCCACGTGGAATTTTCATAATATTAAATACTTCATAACTTGCAGTGCCTGAATAAAAAGAGACCAGAGACCAAAAAAAAAATAAACCAATAAATAAAATTGTAAACATGCTGGGAATTTAATATTATAAAGCAATAATAAAATACAGTTGAGTAATAATAAAATGAATAAACAAACCATGAAATGAATAAATACAAATAAATAAATAAATTGATAAAAAAAATTCTAACAAATAAATACAGAAATATAAATACATTCATGAAAAATTATTCTAACAAAAATCTTCTCTTCTTAATAATTACGAATTATTATTATTACTATATAAATATTAATTATAGATTTTTATGATCAATTATTATTAAATATTAATTATTATATTATATTATATTAGAATATACACCCACCGGCCACTTTATTAGGTACACCTGTCCAACTGCTTGTTAATGCAAATTTCTAATCAGCCAATCACATGGCAGCAGCTCAACGCATTTAGGCATGTAGACATGGTCAAGATGATCTGCTGCAGTTCAAACTGAGCATCAGAAAGGGGAAGAAAGGGGATTTAAGTGACTTTGAACGTGGCATGGTTGTTGGTGCCAGACGGGCCACTCTGAGTATTTCAGAAACTGCTGATCTACTGGGATTTTCACGCACAACCATCTCTAGGGTTTACAGAGAATGGTCTGAAAAAGAGGAAATATCCAGTGAGCGGCAGTTCTGTGGGTTCTGTGGGCCTCGACAGTCACCAGAGCTCAATCCAATAGAGCACCTTTGGGATGTGGTGGAACGGGAGATTCACATCATGGATGTGCAGCCGACAAATCTGCAGCAACTGTGTGATGCTATCATGTCAATATGGAGCAAAATCTCTGAGGAATATTTACAGTCCCTTGTTGAATCTATGCCACCAAGGATTAAGGCAGTTCAAAGGCAAAAGGGGGTCCAACCTGGTACTAGTAAGGTGTGCCTAATAAAGTGGCCGGTGAGTGTATTTTTAAAATGTCAATATTATATTTATAATATTCATAAGCATCTCAAATTTTCCATGATCATCAAATCATGCTTTCTGGAGTATCGTGTGCCAGTAATGATGTGAATGAGTGTGTATGGGTGTTTCCCAGTACTGGGTTGCAGCTGGAAGGGCATCCGCTGTGTAAAACAAATGCTGGATGAGTTGGCGACCCCTGATTAATAAAGGGACTAAGCCAAAGGAAATGAACGAATAAAACAATGATCTACAAACACATGACATCTATTTCAATTTGCAATATTTACTTCATTTTCTTTTCGGCTTAGTCCAGGGGTGTCCAATCTCGGTCCTGGAGGGCCGGTGTCCTGCTGAGTTTAGTTCCAACTTGCTTAAACACACCTGCCAGGAAGTTTCTAGTGTCTAGTAAAAGCTTGATTAGCTGGTTCAGGTCCAGGACACCGGCCCTCCAGGACCGAGTTTGGACACCCCTGGCTTAGTCCCTTTATTAATCTGGGGTCGCCACAGCGGAATGAACCACCAACTTATACAGCATATGTTTTACGCAGCGGACGCCCTTCCAGCTGCAACCTATCACTGGGAAACATCCATCCATACTCATTCACACACATACACTACGGACAATTTAGATTACCCAATTCACCCATACCAAATGTGTTTAGACTGTGGGAGAAACCGGAGCACCCAGAGGAAACCCACGCAAACAAAAAAAAAAAAACAGCGATTTTCTTGTTGTAAGGCAGGGGTGTCAAACTCAGATCCTGGAGGGCCGCAGCCCTGCACATTTTAGTTCCAACCCTGCTTCAACACACTTACCTGCAGGTTTCAAACAAGCCTGAAGGACTCAATTAGTTTGATCAGGTGTGTTTAATTAGGGTTGGAACTAAACTGTGCAGAGCTCCGGCCCTCCAGGAACTGAGTTTGACACCTGTGTTGTAAGGGGATTGTGTTACCCACTGCGCCACCGTGCAGCCCCAATATTTACTCCATTTCAAATATATATTTTTTTATCAAATAAATGCAGAATTGGTGAGCAGAAGAGACTCAAAACATAATAAAAATCTGCATATAATAAGAATATGCAGCGATTATTCAATTAGCAGATGCTTTTATCCGACACGATACAATTAAAGCAAGTTACAAATCAAATCATAATGATAATTTGACTGCCTCACAGCTGTTTATTAAACGCACAGGTAGTTTTTGAGTGGATCTCCTGCTGAAACTCCCGCCGTGTGTTTTCTGGCATCAGTAAACAATTGCTGGTGTCAGGATTGAGCCACGGGACGAATAAATTACAGCGCACAGATGAACTGTTAATTGGTGCGCAGATAATTAAAATGCAGAAGAGCACTTGACCTATTGCTCATGAAGAACTGAAGCCTCGGCCAATCAGAGACATACCTGCACTGACTTCTTGTCAGACCACATGCATGCTGGGAAGGCTGAAGCTCTTCAGTTATGGTTGTTGCTAGAAGGGATACAGCTGTGGCCAGAACTTAATGAATTGTATTTTATTAACGTCAACCCCTATCCCAACCCTAAACCCAACCTCATAATGTAACAATGGTAATTATAAAGACTATTATTAAATTACTTATTAAATTGTATTTTATTAAAGTCTACCCCAATCCCAAACACTCACAATTATAATGAGTATTATTCAGATATTATTTATTAAATTACTCATTAATTGTATTTTATTAACATGTACTCCTACCCTAAACCCTCACAGTAATGTAGAAACAGTAATTATAATGAGTATTGTTCATATTATTTATTAAACTACCCATTAATTGTATTTTATTAACGTCTACCCTACCCTAAACCCTCACAATAACGTAGAAACAGTAATTATAATGAGTATTGTTCATAATATTATTAAATTACTCGTTCTGTTGTATTTTATCCACGTTTACCCCTACCCAAACCCTCACAGTAATATTAAAACAGCAATTATAATGAGTATTATTCAGATATTATTTATGAAATGACCCATTAATTGTATTTTATTAACATGTACTCCAACCGTAAATCCTCACAGTAATGTAAAAACTGTAATTATAATGAATATTGTTCATATTATTTATTAAATTACCCATTCTGTTGTATTTTATTTGTTTACCCCTACTCTAAACCCTCACAGTAATGTAAACACAGTAATTATAATGAGTATTGTTCAGATATTATTTATTAAATGACCCATTAATTGTATTTTATTAACATTTACTCCTACCGTAAACCCTCACAGTAATGTAAAAACTGTAATTATAATGAATATTGTTCATATTATTTATTAAATTACTCATTAATTGTATTTTATTAACGTCTACCCTACCCAAACCCTCACAGTAATAAAAAAACAGTAATTATAATGAGTATTATTCAGATATTATTTATTAAATTACTCATTAATTGTATTTTATTAACGTCTACCCTACCCAAACCCTGACATTAATGTAAAAACTGTAATTTTAATGAATATTCATTCATTCATTCATTTTCTTGTCGGCTTTGTCCCTTGCGGGGTCGCCACAGCGGAATGAACCGCCAACTTATCCAGCACGATTTTACGCAGCGGATGCCCTTCCAGCCGCAACCCATCTCTGGGAACATCCACACACTCATTCACACTCATACACTACGGACAATTTAGCTTACCCAATTCACCTGTACTGCATGTCTTTGGACTGTGGGGGAAACCGGAGCACCCGGAGGAAACCCACGCAAACGCAGGGAGAACATGCAAACTCCACACAGAAACGCCAACTGACCCAGCCTAGCCGAGGTTCGAACCTGCGACCCAGCGACGTTCTTGCTGTGAGGCAACAGCACTACCTACTGCGCCACTGCGTTGCCTTAATGAATATTGTTTATATTATTTATTAAATTAATCATTAATTGTATTTTATTTATGTTTACTCCTACCCTAAACCCTCAAAGTAATGTAAACACAATAATTATAATGAGTATTGTTCATATTATTTATTAAACTACCCATTAATTGTATTTTATTAACGTCTACCCTACCCTAAACCCTCACAATAACGTAGAAACAGTAATTATAATGAGTATTGTTCATAATATTTATTAAATTACTCGTTCTGTTGTATTTTATCCACGTTTACCCTACCCAAACCCTCACAGTAATATTAAAACAGCAATTATAATGAGTATTATTCAGATATTATTTATGAAATGACCCATTAATTGTATTTTATTAACATGTACTCCTACCATAAACCCTCACAGTAATGTAAAAACTGTAATTATAATGAGTATTGTTCATATTATTTATTAAATTACTCATTCTGTTGTATTTTATTTACGTTTACCCCTACCCTAAACCCTCACAGTAATATTAAAACAGTAATTATAATGAGTATTATTCAGATATTATTTATTAAATGACCCATTAATTGTATTTTATTAACGTCTACCCTACCCTAAACCCTCACAATAACGTAGAAACAGTAATTATAATGAGTATTGTTCATAATATTTATTAAATTACTCGTTCTGTTGTATTTTATTCACGTTTACCCCTACCCCAAACCCTCACAGTAATATTAAAACAGCAATTATAATGAGTATTATTCAGACATTATTTATTAAATGACCCATTAATTGTATTTTATTAACATGTACTCCTACCATAAACCCTCACAGTAATGTAAAAACTGTAATTATAATGAGTATTGTTCATATTATTTACTAAATTACCCATTTTGTTGTATTTTATTTGTTTACCCCTACCCTAAACCCTCACAGTAATGTAAACACAGTAATTATAATGAGTATTATTCAGATATTATTTATTAAATGACCCATTAATTGTATTTTATTAACATTTACTCCTACCGTAAATCCTCACAGTAATGTAAAAACTGTAATTATAATGAGTATTGTTCATATTATTTATTAAATTACTCATTCTGTTGTATTTTATTTACGTTTACCCCTACCCTAAACCCTCACAGTAATATTAAAACAGTAATTATAATGAGTATTATTCAGATATTATTTATTAAATGACCCATTAATTGTATTTTATTAACGTCTACCCTACCCAAAACCCTCATATTAATGTAAAAACTGTAATTTTAATGAGTATTGTTTATATTATTTATTAAATTACTCATTAATTGTATTTTATTTATGTTTACTCCTACCCTAAACCCTCACAATAACGTAGAAACTGTAATTATAATGAGTATTGTTCATATTATTTATTAAATTACCCATTCTGTTGTATTTTATTTGTTTACCCCTACCCCAAACCCTCACAGTAATATTAAAACAGCAATTATAATGAGTATTATTCAGACATTATTTATTAAATGACCCATTAATTGTATTTTATTAATGTCTACCCCTACCATAAACCCTCACAGTAATGTAAAAACTGTAATTATAATGAATATTGTTCATATTATTTATTAAATTACCCATTCTGTTGTATTTTATTTGTTTACCCCTACCCTAAACCCTCACAGTAATGTAAACACAGCAATTATAATGAGTATTATTCAGATATTATTTATTAAATGACCCATTAATTGTATTTTATTAACATTTACTCCTACCGTAAATCCTCACAGTAATGTAAAAACTGTAATTATAATGAGTATTGTGCATATTATTTATTAAATTACTCATTCTGTTGTATTTTATTTATGTTTACTCCTACCCTAAACCTTCACAGTAATGTAAAAACAGTAATTATAATGAGTATTGTTCATATTATTTATTAAATTACCCATTCTGTTGTGTTTTATTAACGTTTACCCTACCCCAAACCCTCACAGTAATACAAAAATATTATGTATTGTTGTACAGTTTCACAAAAATATATGCTATATTGAGAATCCGCAGTATTATGGCACAGATTTTAAAGATTCACACTGTTTAATTCAGAGGGCTCATCCCTATGACCCTATGAAGGGTGTAGGGGTCAAAAAAGCTTTTTGGAATGCACTTCTGTGTCATCTTAATGAAATGACCATAGGGGTGTGTCTTCATCACACATGCATTAGTTGACGCCCACAAAACACACTAGGAACATTGTGCAGGCTCATGTATCATTATGTAATTCTAATACATATTATAATTATAGGTGGGCAAAGATTAATTTTTTTAATTTAGATTAATCTAGATTAAAATGGCTCATTTGAATTCTGCCGAAGGCTTTCAGAATATGTGTGCTACCCAAATAATAAGTCTTTGAGAACGGGTTTCTCAAGCCAGGTGACGCATTAGACCAGGGGCTCATCTCCTGTTTCCAAAATGCATCACAAACTGCTTGAGAAACTGTTCTACTATGATAATTGGTGATGAAAATAAATGATGTTCAATAAGATGTACTTGTGTTTACTCACTGTTTATTCAGTTTAACATGAATGTTGAGCTGTAGGCCTACATAAACTCCAAACAGTGATTTCATACTTGCTTTTGATGTACGCACATACAGAAAATGCTGCTTCACAAAGGCAAGTTCACAGAGCCCTGACGGTGTCAAGCATTGAGTATGTTTACATGGGCAACAATACTTTAATACGATTTTAATATGATTAAAACAATACTCTGATTAAGAGTCTACCATGTAAACAGCGATTTTTGATTATTTAATGCGACTAAAGTCATAACTGAACTAAACAGAAATGGAATGGAATTGAGACGTGGAGTATGCAGATATTAGTGGCAATACTGACAAACTATTCCCGTCATGTAGGACTTTTCGCCATATTTTCCAACAAGATCCACACGGGCGGCTGTCAGTAAAGGACCGCACAGACACACAAACGCACACACACACACACACACACACACACACACACATCGCGAAATGCGGAAGTTTTTTTCTTCTCATTTGGCGTGCGTTATTAAATTCCATAACACTCTCACCTGTCCTTACACATTTATTTGCGTCTAATACCCCAGTTTGTCACGAAGGCATGAATTAAATGTTGGTGAGTTAAAGTGAAACTGCTCAACTGCAGTTAGAGTCAGGCATCCTGCTGATTTGATTCAGAAGGGCACTTCTTTCCCAGACGGCTCACCGGTCAGGTATACATCCGCGCTAAACTATCACGGTGAAAGTCATCATAGCTTGCGTAGAAAAGACCCAGCTCACAACCCATCTTTGAGAATAGATTAACGGCGATATTTTTTTTATCGCGCGATAAGAGTCTCACGTTAACGAAGCACGTTAACGCCGATAACGGCCCACCACTAATTATAATATTGTATTATTATACAATAATAATAATTAAACATAATTAGAATTATAA
>LR812536.1:3574292-3624292 GCA_903798195.1 Danio kyathit | reverse complement strand
TGTGTGTGTGTGTGTGTGCGTCTTTGTGTGTGTGATTGTGTATGATTGCATGTGTGTGTTTATGCATGTGTGTGTATGTGCATGTGCATGTGTGTGTTTGTATGCTTGTGTGTGTGTGTGTTATTCTGTGTGTGTTTGTGTATGTGTGCGTCTTTGTGTGTGTGTTTGTGTATGATTGCATGTGTGTGTTTATGCATGTGTGTGCATGTGCATGTGTGTGTTTATATGCTTGTGTGTGTGTTATTCTCTATGTGTGTGTGTGTGTGTGTATGTGTGCGTCTTTGTGTGTGTGATTGTGTATGATTGCATGTGTGTGTTTATGCATGTGTGTGTATGTGCATGTGCATGTGTGTGTTTGTATGCTTGTGTGTGTGTGTTATTCTGTGTGTGTGTGTGTGTGTGTATGTGTGCGTCTTTGTGTGTGTGATTGTGTATGATTGCATGTGTGTGTTTATGCATGTGTGTGTATGTGCATGTGCATGTGTGTGTTTGTATGCTTGTGTGTGTGTGTTATTCTGTGTGTGTGTGTGTGTGTGTGTGTGTATGTGTGCGTCTTTGTGTGCGTGATTGTGTATGATTGCATGTGTGTGTTTATGCATGTGTGTGTATGTGTATGTGCATGTGTGTGTTTGTATGCTTGTGTGTGTGTGTTATTCTGTGTGTGTGTGTGTGTGTATGTGTGCGTCTTTGTGTGTGTGTTTGTGTATGATTGCATGTGTGTGTTTATGCATGTGTGTGTATGTGCATGTGTGTGTTTGTATGCTTGTGTGTGTGTGTTATTCTGTGTGTGTGTGTGTGTGTGCGTTTGTTAGTCTTTGTGTGTGTGTTTGTGTATGATTGCATGTGTGTGTTTATGCATGTGTGTGTATGTGCATGTGTGTGTTTGTATGCTTGTGTGTGTGTGTTATTCTGTGTGTGTGTGTGTGTGTGTGCGTCTTTGTGTGTGTGTTTGTGCATGATTGCATGTGTGTGTTTATGCATGTGTGTGTATGTGCATGTGTGTGTTTGTATGCTTGTGTGTGTGTGTGTTATTCTGTGTGTGTGTGTGTATGTGTGCGTCTTTGTGTGTGTGTTTGTGTATGATTGCATGTGTGTGTTTATGCATGTGTGTGCATGTGCATGTGTGTGTTTGTATGCTTGTGTGTGTGTGTGTTATTCTGTGTGTGTGTGTGTATGTGTGCGTCTTTGTGTGTGTGATTGTGTATGATTGCATGTGTGTGTTTATGCATGTGTGTGTGTGTGCATGTGCATGTGTGTGTTTATATGCTTGTGTGTGTGTGTTATTCTCTGTGTGTGTGTGTGTGTGTGTATGTGTGCGTCTTTGTGTGTGTGATTGTGTATGATTGCATGTGTGTGTTTATGCATGTGTGTGTATGTGCATGTGCATGTGTGTGTTTGTATGCTTGTGTGTGTGTGTTATTCTGTGTGTGTGTGTGTGTGTATGTGTGCGTCTTTGTGTGTGTGATTGTGTATGATTGCATGTGTGTGTTTATGCATGTGTGTGTATGTGCATGTGCATGTGTGTGTTTGTATGCTTGTGTGTGTGTGTTATTCTGTGTGTGTGTATGTGTGCGTCTTTGTGTGTGTGATTGTGTATGATTGCATGTGTGTGTTTATGCATGTGTGTGTATGTGCATGTGCATGTGTGTGCTTGTATGCTTGTGTGTGTGTGTTATTCTGTGTGTGTGTGTGTGTGTGTATGTGTGCGTCTTTGTGTGTGTGTTTGTGTATGATTGCATGTGTGTGTTTATGCATGCGTGTATGTGCATGTGTGTGTTTGTATGCTTGTGTGTGTGTGTTATTCTGTGTGTGTGTGTGTGTGTGTATGTGTGCGTCTTTGTGTGTGTGTTTGTGTATGATTGCATGTGTGTGTTTATGCATGTGTGTGTACGTGCATGTGTGTGTTTGTATGCTTGTGTGTGTGTGTGTTATTCTGTGTGTGTGTGTGTGTGTATGTGTGCGTCTTTGTGTGTGTGTTTGTGTATGATTGCATGTGTGTGTTTATGCATGCGTGTATGTGCATGTGCATGTGTGTGTTTGTATGCTTGTGTGTGTGTGTGTTATTCTGTGTGTGTGTGTGTGTGTATGTGTGCGTCTTTGTGTGTGTGTTTGTGTATGATTGCATGTGTGTGTTTATGCATGCGTGTATGTGCATGTGCATGTGTGTGTTTGTATGCTTGTGTGTGTGTGTGTTATTCTGTGTGTGTGTGTGTGTGTATGTGTGCGTCTTTGTGTGTGTGTTTGTGTATGATTGCATGTGTGTGTTTATGCATGTGTGTGTATGTGCATGTGCATGTGTGTGTTTGTATGCTTGTGTGTGTGTGTGTATGTGTGTGCTTTTGTGTGTTTTCATACATGTGTGTATGTGTTTGTGTGTGTGCTTGTGTGTTTAAAAATTTGCCAAAGCTAGTAATAAGCGGATGTTTGCAGATCCTTTGGGGGAAAATATTCACAGAGAAACAGACCGACAGAAGGAGTCCAGGTACCGCAAAACTACTGACACAAGGGTCCGAAAAGTGGAGCTAGACTCCAGAGAACACAGTGTGTGTGTGTGTGTGTGTGTGTGTGTGTGTGTGTGTGTGTGTGTGTGTGTGTGTGTGTGTGTGTGTGTGTGTGACATTGACCTCAGGGCTTGCAGCCTCTCTGGCCATCTGTGCTGACCAAGCTCACACACAAACACACACACACGCACACACACACACACACACACACACACACGGTGACATTTGCAGCAGTTAAAGTGAAATTATTTGTGATTTCAGTCTGATCACATTCTAGTCAAAAACGTCCCTCTGACCTTTAAAGACGCAGAGATCCACACACACCTGACAGCACACACACACGCACGCACGCACGCACGCACGCGCACACACACACACACACACTGCTTTACATCGTTAACTTAAAGGAAAACACACTCAGCTGGACAACGAACAAGTAGCAAACCCCAATGAGACACAATATTTGTGTGTAAAGTGTGTGTGAAAAGTGTGTGTGTGAGTAGCATGTGTATGTGTACAACTAGGGAGAGTCCCTGGTAACCACATATTCAATTGTGTGTATTTGTCTGTGTGTATCAGTGTGTGTGTGTGTTTGCGTGTGTGACTTTGTGTGTGTGTGTTTGTGTACATCCGTGTGTGTGTGTGCCTCTGCAGCAGCCTCTGTGAGACCTGCTTTTCATGCACCATCAAACCTGTCAGCGCTCAGCCACAGATACTGCTCTATACCTCTATACACACACACACACACACACACACACACACACACACACACACACACACACACACACACACACACACACACACACACACACACACACACACACACACACACACACACACACACAAGCAAAGATGCACGCACACAAACAAACAGACACACACAATGTTGGGGTCAAATATTGACAAACCTCATATTTGGGTTAAAAAAATAATGGAATTTTTTTCATAATAAATATAATTAAAGTAATAAGTAAATTACAATTAGCGACACAGTGGCGCAGAAGGTAGGAGAAGAAGGTCGCAGGTTCGAACCTCGGCTGGGTCAGTTGGCGCTTCTGTATGGAGTTTGCATGTTCTCCCTGCGTTCGCGTGGGTTTCCTCCGGGTGCTCCGGTTTCCCCCACAGTCCAAAGACATGCGGTACAGGTCAATTGGGTAGGCTAAATTGTCCATAGTGTATGAGTGTGAATGAGTGTGTATGGATGTTTCCCAGTGATGGGTTGCGGCTGGAAGGGCATCCGCTGCGTAAAACATGTGCTGGATAAGTTGGCGGTTCATTCCGCTGTGGTGACCCCAGATTAATAAAGGGACTAAGCCGACAAGAAATGAAGTAAATTATAAATAATAAATAAATGCTGCTGTTTTAAAAATTTGAATATTCTAATGAGTATAACATTTAAATAAAAGTAAA
Source organism: Danio kyathit (assembly GCA_903798195.1). Taxonomy (NCBI): domain Eukaryota; kingdom Metazoa; phylum Chordata; class Actinopteri; order Cypriniformes; family Danionidae; genus Danio; species Danio kyathit. The sequence goes on along the minus strand of LR812536.1, from coordinate 3,620,381 downwards.
ATCCTCTAGCAAGCGTTACATTTTAATTAAACAAGATTAATATTAAGTATATTATTAAATAAAACATATGAAACTATTAAAAAAAAAATTGTGTGTGCGTTTGCATGTGTATGTGTGTGTTTGTGAGTTTATATACACACACAAACATACGGACACACACAATAGCTATGTTTTCATCCAAAAATGCGAATGAACTTTATGCGCAAAACTGGATTATCGCATAAAAGACGTGCGAATAACCTGCGTTTCCATCCAACGAGTCAAAGAGAACAAAATCGTCACTTCCTGATTAACTGGCGCCAAATATCAACAGTAAAAACTGAATTTGCTGCAGTAGGAGAAGCTGCGTCAATCTTTTCTTCATTTAATAAATGACTTGTGCCTCAGAAGGCAATCCTGACACTCAGTGAACGCGCGGTGGCGTTTGAAGGTGTCAGACGCGGAACACAGATGCTCTTGATTCTGGAGGTCATTAATAATATAATAACACTAATACTGAAACGGTAAGGCGTTTTAGAATGACCAAAACAACATTTCAGATGGTTTATAACGTGCTCAGCCTGCTGGTTTGTCCATTTACACACATTTTTATCATCACATGATCTCTTATAACAAAATCACATGACCTTTTTTAATGCGCACACTGGAATTTGTGCGGTAAAAGTGTTTCCATCGTAGTTTATGCGCATCTTTTCTTATCGAATAAAAAGTTTATCCTACTCAGTTATGCGCATGTGTTTTTTATGCGCATTTTCAAAATTTATGCGCATCATGGCGTTTCCATCAACCAGTTTTTTATGCGCACATCCAAAATAAACATAAAAATAGGTGGATGGAAACATAGCTATTGTTGGGTCAAATATTGACAAACCTCATATTTGGGTTAAAAAGATAATGAATAATAATTTTCCATTCATGACAACTTCAAATTTAAAATTTCCTCTAAAAAAGGCCACTTTTTTTGTAACCCAATGTTGGGTCAAATATGGACAAAACCAACATTTGGGTAAAAAAAATGATATACATTTTTTTATTATTATTTTTGAATCCAAAAATTGTTCCCAACATTTGGTTAATACAACCCAGTTTATTTTTAAGGATGTATTAAGTGCAGAATATATACAGCTGAAGTCAGAATTATTAGCCCCCTCTTGATTTTTTTTCTTTTTTAAATATTTCCCAAATGATGTCTATCAGAGCAAGGAAACTTTCACAGTATGTCTGATAATATTTTTCCTTCTGGAGAAAGTCTTATTTGTTTAATTTCAGCTAGAATAAAAGCAGTTTTTAATTTTTTAAACAAAATTTTAAGGTCAATATTATTAGCCCCTTTGATCTATATATTTTTTTTTTCGATTCTTTACAGAACAAAAACAATAAAAATAACTTGCCTAATTACCCTAACCTGCCTAGTTAACCTAATTAACCTAGTTAAGCCTTTAAATGTCACTTTAAGCTGTATAGAAGTGTCTTGAAGAATATCTAGTCTAATGTTATTTACTGTCATCATGACAAAGATAAAATAAATCAGTTATTAGAAATGAGTTATTAAAACTATTATGATTAGAAATGTGTTGAGAAAATCTGCTCTCCGTTAAACAGAAATTGGGGGAAAATAAACAGGGGGGGCTAATAATTCTGACTTCAACTGTATATATAGTAATACTCCAAAATATGCATTCAAAGCACTGATCAGAACTCAACATAAACAATACACTATACATTAATAAACACGACAGGCTAAGATACATGTGCCGATTAAGCCTAATTAGAGCATGAGTATTGTATTTGTATTTGCATTCAGTTCTGACGGGCTCAGAGGCGTTTAAAGTGCACTAGCGTGATTTACGAGACAAAAGTCTGAGCGCTGTGAAAAGTGTTTGATGGCCTGTAATTGTCACTCAGAAGCTCTGGATGGTTTCTCTCCGTGTGATGACTGTCTGACTGTGTCATAATGAGGCGAATTATTTCTATCTGTGATCCCTGACGGGAAAATCAGCCTCCCTTACTGTTCTCAGATCAGCCACAGCACAAACAGAGCACTCCTATACTACTTACTGACTAGTCTAGCGCACGCACTGCAAGAAACATGCCTGTCTTATTTAGAGTTTGTGTCTTGTCTCTTGATCTTCAGTGGTAATTGGATGTGTTTGCGGTGCATCGTCCTCATGTGAAGCTCTGAGAAACACAGGTGACCTTTTCCTCCTGTTCACCTGCTGGATCTGCTGAAGGTCATTCACAGATGCTGATCTTCATGCATACAGCAATAACTCAATGCATTCATGTCTAGTCCCGATGCTTTATAAGCAGGTGTTTAGTATGCTATGCATTGCAGATCTGGCTCTGTGCATATTGTTTCCTTTATATCATATTATGGGCAGGACTGTGTTTATGAGAGAAGAGCATTAAAATCATCATGCATGTGTGACCACTCACCGGCCACTTTATTAGGTACACCTTACTAGTACTGGGTTGAACCCGCTTTAGCCTTCAGAACTGCTTTAATCCTTCATGTCAGAGATTCAACAAGGTACTGGAAATATTCCTCAGAGATTTTGCTCCATATTGACATGATAGCATCACACAGTTGCCGCAGATTTGTCGGCTGCACATCCATGATGCCAATCTCCCGTTCCACCACATCCCAAAGGTGCTCCATTGGATTGAGAACTGGTGACTGCGGAGGCCATTTGAGTACAGTGAACTCATTGTCATGTTCAAGAAACCAGTCTGAGATGATTCTCGCTTTATGACATGGAGCGTTATCCTGCTGGAAGTAGCCATCAGAAGATGGAGACACTGTGGTCATAAAGGGATGGACATGGTCAGCAACAATACTCAGGTAGGCTGTGGCGTTGACATGATGCTCAATTGGTACTAATGGGCACAAAGAAAATATCCCTCACACCATTACACTACCACCACCAGCCTGAACTGTTGATACAAGGCAGGATGGATCCATGTTTTCATGTTATTGACGCCAAATTCTGACCCGACCATCCGAATGTGGCAGCAGAAATGGAGACTCATCAGACCAGGCAACGTTTCTCCAATCTTCTCTTGTCCAGTTTTGGTGAGCCTGTGTGAATTGTAGCCTCAGTTTCCTGTTCTTAGCTGACAGGAGTGGCACCCGGTGTGGTCTTCTGCTGCTGTAGCCCATCCGCCTCAAGGTTGGACGTGTTGTGTGTTCAGAGATGCTCTTCTGCAGACCTCGGTTGTAACGAGTGCTTATTTGAGTTACTGTTGCCTTTCTATCAGCTGGAACCAGTCTGGCCATTCTCCTCTGACATCAACAAGGCATTTGCGCTCACAGAACTGCCGCTCACTGGATATTTCCTGTTTGTTGGACCATTCTTTGTAAACCCTAGAGATGGTTGTGTGTGAAAATCCCAGTAGATCTCCAGTTTCTGAAATACTCAGACCAGCTCGTCTGGCACTAACAACCATGTCACGTTCAAAGTCACTTAAATCCCCTTTCTTCCCCATTCTGATGCTCGGGTTAAATTGCAGCAGATCTTCTTGATCATGTCTACCTAAATGCATTGAGTTGCTGCCATGTGATTGGCTGATTAGAAATTTGCGTTAACGAGCAGCTGGACAGGTATACCTAATAAAATGGCCGGTAAGTGTATTAAAGTCTTTTTTGCACTGAAAAACGACAAATTGTAGCTCTTCCGAACAGGGAAAACTACCTAGGCCTGTCACGATAAGGAATTTTAGGTGCACGATATATTGTCGTGATAATCGATATTATTGTCATTTTGAGATTATTTGATTATATGATAATTATATAACAGCATTATAGTGCAAATAGCCATAAGCACTTTAAAATACTAAACATTCTTAAGGTTATTTAGATTCTATAATTTGATGTTGAGGCTACGCAGTGGCACAGTAGGTAGTGCTGTCGCCTCACAGCAAGAAGGTCGCTGGTTGGAGCCTCGGCTGGGTCAGTTGGCGTTTTTGTGTGGAGTTTTTGGAGCATGTTCTTCCTGCATTGGTGTGGGTTTCTTCTGGGTGCTCCGGTTTCCCCCACAGTCCAAAGACATGCGGTACAGGTGAATTGGGTAAGCTAAATTGTCCATAGTGTATGAGTGTGTGTGGATGTTTCCCAGAGATGGGCTGTGGCTGGAAGGGCTTCCGCTGCGTAAAAAAACGTGCTGGATAAGTTGGCGTTTCATTCCGCTGTGGCGACCCCGGATTAATAAAGGGACTAAGCCAAAATGAATGAATGAATTTGATGTTGAAAAGGTAAATGTCTTATTATATACAATATTATATCTATAAACTTTGACACCAGTGAGGTAGATCGTAAATGTCATTGTAAAACTGACTCATTATTTCTGAAAACAGGACAATATGCTTCTTGATTTTAGAATTTTTAGATATTTGGACTAGCAACAAGACAAAAACTCTAAGTAAGCAAAGCTTTTTTGTTTGCTGTAAAAAAACTACCCTTTAAAACACTCTTCCAGAAGAACCGTATAAGCATTGTGAGTCATAAAACCAGCGGCGTTCTCACATTTCAGAAATAACTCCAGAGGTGTTGACACATTTCTCATAATTACACCACTAGTGAATTACACCTGAAAGTGTCTGGATTTCTTGAAGCGGATCTGACATTTTGCTGGATCATGGAGTGAATCTCTGACCTCAGTGGCTTTTAAAAGGAAAGAGCTGCTTTGTAAATGCGGGAGACAAATGCCACGCTCACAAAACCTTCAGCGCTCAGTTTAAAGGCTCTTCAAATATTCATAACTGCTCCGTCAATAAAATCATCCTCAATTGTGCTCTAACCGGAGCAGAAGCAGCATGTAAACTGCCTTTATCATGGCCACAGAGATTTGACAGGCTCTTATTTTGTATTATGAAAAAGTACTATAGTAATTTATAGATAAATACTATAAATACTATAGTGTTTTTCAACCATACTAACTATAGTACAAGTGTAGTATTTACAACACTATGTTAATGAATGCTCCAGCATACTGTATAAATATTATGATCTGGTAAACTGTTTACTATAGTAAACTGTGGTGTGTTGTAGTATAACATAGCGTATAGTTGTAGAAAACTACAGCATAAGGTCATTTGTTTATATTACTATAGTTACCATAGAACTATAGAATCACCACAACAGATGATATACTATAGTTCTTGTGTTACCATAGCAACTATAGAATCACCACAACAGATGAATTACTATGGTTGTAGTGTTACCATGACAACTGTAGAATCACCACAATAGACAAATTACTATGATTCTTGTGTTACCGTGGCAACTGTAGAACCACCACAACAGACGAATTACTATGGTTCTTGTGTTACCATGGCAACTGTAGAATCATCACAACAGATGATATACTATAGTTCTTGTGTTACCATAGCAACTGTAGAATCACCACAACAGATGAATTTCTATGGTTGTAGTGTTACCATGGCAACTGTAGAATCACCACAACAGATGAATTACTATGGTTGTTGTGTTACCATAGCAACTGCAGAATTACCACAACAGATTAATTACTATGGTTGTTGTGTTACCATAGCAACCATAGAATCACCACAACAGACAAATTACTAGGGTTGTTGTGTTACCATAGCAACTCTAGAATCACCACAACAGACAAATTACTATGGTTCTTGTGTTACCATGGCAACTGTAGAATCACCACAACAGACAAATTAGTATGGTTCTTGTGTTACCGTGGCAACTGTAGAATCACCACAACAGATGAATTACTATGGTTGTGTTACCATAGCAACAAAGAATCACCACAACAGATTAATTACTACGGTTGTTGTGTTTCCATAGCAACTGTAGAATCACCACAACAGACGAAGTACTATAGTTCTTGTGTTACCGTGGCAACTGTAGAATCACCACAACAGACAAATTACTATGGTTCTTATGTTACCCTGGCAACTATAGAATCACCACAACAGACACATTACTATGGTTGTTGTGTTACCATAGCAACATAGAATCACCACAACAGAAGAATTACTATGATTGTTGTGTTACTATAGCAATCGTAGAATCACCACAACAGAAAAATTTCTATGGTTGTTGTGTTACCATAGAAACTGCAGAATTATTACAACAGATTAATTACTGTAGTTATTGTGTTACCATAGCAACCATAGATCACAACAACAGATGAACTACGATGGTTGCTGTTTTACCATGGCAACTGTAGAATCACCAAAACAGACAAATTACCATGGTTGTTGTGTTACCATGGCAACCGTAGAATCACCACAATAGATGAATTACTATGGTTGTTGTGTTACCATAGCAACTGTAGAATCACCACAACAGACAAATTACTACGGTTGGTTTGTTACCATAGAAACTGCAGAATTACCACAACAGATGAATTACAATGTTTTTTGTGTTACCATGGCAACTGTAGAATCACCACAACAAATGAATTACTATGGTTGCTGTGTTACCAACTGTAGAATCACCACAACAGATGAACTACTACGGTGACTGTGTTACCATGGCAACTGCAAAATCATCACTACAGATGAACTACTATGGTTGTTGTGTTACCATAGCAACTATAGAATCACCACAACAGATGAACAACTATGGTTGTGTTACCATGGCAACTGTAGAATCACCACAACAGATGAACTACTATGGTTGTTGTTTTACCATGGAAACCGTAGAATCCCCCCAACAGACAAATTACTATGGTTGTTGTGTTACCATGGCAACTGTAGAATCATCAAACAGATTGATTCAAGTACTTTACTATGGCCCAGAAACACTACAGTATTTACTATAAATTGCTATAGTATTATTTCATGTGGGTATTTTTACTTTACAAATAAAACATCAATTATATAATATATTATACAAATAATTAATTAATCTATTAATCTATTGTGGTGATTCTATAGTTGTTATGGTAACACAAGTATTGTAATATCAACAAATGTCCCAGTAGTGTAGATTTCTTTAACTATAGGGTATATTATCAGCTCAACAGCGCTGAAATGTTAGTGGGGAAATTTTTAAAGTGGGGCGTTTTTAAAATTTCAGTATTGAATTCGATACTTTGCACAACCCTAGTTCTCCTATTCACAAAAACAAACTGTTAAATAGAATAAAAGCACATTTATTTTAATTTACTCGAAGGTCAACCCTTGGGTTTTGAGTCCAAATGGACCCACCCAAGACCTCTACAACACTGCATTCATGATTGCAAAACTCTAAGAAAGGGCTTATAGTTCATGATGCAGAAACCTGATGAAAGTTTGTGATTACATGAATAACAGGGGAGATCAGAGCCACGGACCAGCGCTTCTCCATTGATTCTCCAGGGAAAAAAACACAACAGAAGCTTCCCGTCTCATTTTACAGGCTCTCTGTCATGAGAAAGGAGGATTCACAAAATAACATCCTCTCTCCCTGCGCTGTTTTTCTCCACTCGTCTGTAACCGGCATGCATTCATAATCCCGCATTTCATCATTAACGCTTTAAACATTTCCATCCACACAAAGGGAATAAACAAAAAAATGTGCAATCTGCAAGTGAATGCCACAGCGAATGCTCAGATATTAGAACGGGATTCAATTATGAGATATGCGCTTTGGTAAAACACACTTAGAAAGCCATGAAGTTTAATGGGAAAAAAGGACGGCAAATTATTGAGCTATTGGTTTTACGATTCTCGCTTTGCGTCTGGTTTGCTGATGCAGGGTTATTTTGGTCTTATCGTCGTATTGAAGCTTTCCACAAAGAATAAAAAATCATTAGCGCTCGCTGCATTCGATTATGAGAGCACACCTCCATGAAATTACAGATTGTATAAATGCACTCAGCATTCCCCATCAATCCAAAATGAGGCTGATTATATTTATAGGATGCCTCGTCCAAAATTGATAATGCTTCTCGCAAAACTCAATTTGAATAGAATTTGATTGCGAAAACATGTGTGGAATGCTGTAAAAATATCTGCTAATTAACATTCTTTCATTTTCCTTCAGCTTAGTCTCTTATTTATTAGGGGTCACCACAGCGGAATGAACCACCAACTATTCCAGCATATGTATTACGCAGCGGATGCCCTTCCAGCTGCAACCTAGTTCTGGGAAATACACATACACTCTTATTCACACACATACACTCATACACTATAGTTCATCAATTCCCCTATAGCGCATGTGTTTGGACTGTGGGGGAAATCGGAGCACCCGGAGGAAACACACAGGGAGAACATGCAAACTCCACACAGAAACACCAACTGACCCAGCTGGGATTCAAACCGGCGACCTTCTTGCTGTGAGGCCACAGTGCTAACCACTGAGCCACCTTGTCGCCATATTTCTTACAAAATAATATATAGAATTAAGTCTATTAAGTACTTATTATCCAACAGGATGTCAAAAATAACATTAAAAACGTCAATGATGTCAATTGATTCAATGTCAGTTCATTACCTTTGTAAAGTTACCATTGTAAAAAAAAAGACAAGCTAATTGACCTCCAGTGTGGGTAAAATGTAACAGTATTACAATTTCAAGCCAATCTTACTCTTTAAAAAGCCCATAACACATAGTTTCACATTTAAAAAGTAACTAAATAACCAATTTAGCTACTTTAAAAATAAAAAAGTGACTGTAATATATTACTTTTTTCCCAACACACATGTTGGCATCAGTGGTGTAGTCGGGGCTATACGCACGTATACTCAGTATGCCTACTTTTTTCCATGAGCTGTTTGGGTATTACGACTTCTGAGGATCAATAATTGCGTATACCCTCGGCATACTCACTTGTTTTTCTGATTAGACTTCCCTAATTTACGTGTATTCGCGTCCCCTTTAACTGTATACCAAATGTTTTTTTTTTACTTGCATCTTATTTGTTGCAATCAGTGGACTTTTGTGTAATTTGCGGCATTCCCCGCCCCCTGACGACCGCAGCAGCTGTGGGAAAATTTCGGGAGTTTTTCGATAACGACGACCAGTCAGCTAAATGATGCCTCGCTGAAACACTGAGGTAAAATTATTTAAAAAAAAGCATGGGCATCGCTTTAGCCCCCTATATTTCTATTCAGTCCCAAATGTTTTGCGATTTCCTCATGAACTGTACACTACTAAATGATCACCTTAGTCCCCTTTAAATTTGATATGAAAACGGTGGCAGACTTCCGCTCCTCCGTGTTCAACTCGTTTTTCGTTTAATCAGCAAACCACAGCTTTGCAGAGTGAGAGCAGAAGGTGCGTTTATCTATAGATTGTTATAATATCTGCATATTCGCAGTTCTTTGCTATAGAAACACTTGTATCACATGTACCAATCGCGGTTTCCCCATCTACTGTTTCCTTGGCGCTTCCCTCATCATCACAGCTGTTTCCTCCAGCGAAAATGAAACTCTTAACGAACATTTATCAATTAACTATGATTATAAAACACATTACAGTGCATGTGGCATTAACTATATCATACATTCATGCACAGGATTAAACACCGTGACAGAACCACTCAGTGGATGTACTCATTTTAACTGCATATTAGAGTGAAACATTATGTGTTGTATCTTGTTCAAAATTATTTCCTATTATGACTCATATTATGATAGTGAAATATGTAAATTAGCCTGTACATTTTTTAATATGTTTATATTTATGCCATTTTAAATTATAAAAGTGGCAGTTCTATTTAAAACATGGAAATAATACTTGAGTATAGGCTAGTATTTGAGTTTTTGAAGAAAAAAACTTTTTATTTTCCTGATGAAAAAAAAAAAAATATATTGATATTATATATATATATTGTTATATTAATTATAGGCTCATTTTACAAGTCCCTGTTTAGAGTTACACAGTTGGCTTTTACCCAGGTTTTACCACAGCTTAATATACTCAGCCAATCTCCGGGTCTGCTGGGGGCACTATTAGCTAAGCATAAATCATTGAATAGGATTAGGCTATTAGCATCTCGCTTTAAAATAAACAAATTTGTTTAAATATTTTTCCTTTTTTAATGGATAGTTCATTTAAAAAAAAGTAAAATTGTCATCCTTTACTCAACCTTTACTTGTTCCGGACCAGTTTGTCTTTTTTTAATTTTGTTAAACACAAAGTAAGATATTTTGAAGAAAGCTGGAAACCTGTAATCATTAACTTCCATAGTATCTGTTTTTCTTTTAATAGTTACAGGTAACTTATGTAAAAAAAAAATTATATACATCGATGGATTTGCTCTTCAGTGTTTGGACTCTCAGTAGTGATTATTAACCCACACTGAACTGAGCTAAACTGAACTGAACTTAATCTCTGAAAACTGAACTGACACTGTTTCAATTCACTATAATCTTCCATGTGAAGCTGCTTTGACACAATCTACATTGTATAAGCGCTATACAAATAAAGGTGAATTGAATTGAATAATTGAAACTTTTATTATAATACTTTTTGTGTCATTGTTTTGCTGGTCAAAACTCACTCAAAAGGAAATCAATATGTGGATGTCAAATGAACGTCAAGTTTTTGACATCAAATTGATGACATGCAGGTACCCGATGGGTTCCAGGCTTTTGTACCATCATTTACAACACCAACCCAAGCAGTATATCACGTCAAACTACTAAAAAATGTTGATAAAAGTCATACTTTCGTCAAACTGTGTTGGAGGAAAGCTCAAGGTCTCATAATGAAACTCAAAAGCATGCAAAAATGAAAAAATCCCATGTATCACATAATACTGAATACCGGTAAATTACTGACAGTGTTGGGGAGAATACTTTGTAAATGTATTTAGTTACAGAATACAGAATACCTGCTTTAAAATGTATTTTGTAACGTATTCCGTTACTTTGCTTAATCCTGGTACTGTATTCTAAATACTTGGCTTACTTCCCCTTAAAAACAGCCTTCAAGTCTATTAAATGTCACACTATGCGTTGGTAGCAATTTCTGCAGGAAAACAGAGGGCCTCTAATGCCCATTATTGACTGATAAATAAATAAAACAGTATAATTATGTTTATTAAATAATGTTTATTTATCAAAGTGTCAACAAATTCAATTTCTGTTTCTGTAATAAAGATAAAAAGTGCTTGAACATAGACAGCATTACTGTCTGTAATATACAGTATATGTATATAATATGCATTTTGCTTTGTATTTCACAGTCTGCACAGAAAAAGAGATTGCACTGCACTGTCAGGTTTCGCTCACCCCTCTCATTCTTTAAAGAGAAAAAATGCTTGAACTTCCAAGACGTGAATGCATTTTTTCCTTTACTGCTGCTAGAAAGTTGCTTCGGTTGCGGCTCCAACCCCTCGAGCCCCTGGTCTGAATCCTCCATATTTGTACACTAAAGTTAACCAGGGCTGCCAACTTTGGCTAAGGTGTCCCGCCCACATTTGTGTCAGAAAAGCGAACGTAAATTTAAGAAGCGTAAACGAAACCTCTGAAAGCGCAAACGAAACATCAAGCAGCGAATTCACGAACAATGACGGCAAAAACAGCAGTTTATTTGAAAATCATGGTTGTTGTCCGGTTGTTCGCTGTTTGCGATCGTCCTTTTTGCTGCGTGAGAAAATGGAGGTGTGGCGTGAGAGCGTGAGAACAGGGTCATTTGCGTGAGTCTCACTGAGTTAACGCTGGTGATTGCAGTCGGGAGTGTAGCTTCTGTTTCTATGGTTTCGGCGGCAATTTAGTAATATTATTATGGGCCAGACACGCATCGCCCGAAGTATTCCAGTGGTATTAGGAAAGTAACTGTATTCTAAATACCCTGTTTAAAAATAGTAACTGTAACGGAATACAGTTACTCATGAATAGTATTCTAAATACATACCGCCGGTACATGTATTCCGTTACTCCCCAACACTGATTACTGATATACATATATATATATATATATATATATATATATATATATATATATATATATATATATATATATATATATATATATATATATATATATATATATTTTTTTTTTTACACTGTATACATCACTTTATTTTCCAGTCAGGAATGAAGCCAATGGGTCACACAAATGCCCCGTCTCTCCCCTGCAGCGCTGTTTGGTCCCCATTGACCCTTATTCTCCAGAAAAAGCCATTTAATTGGGTAAAAAGCACCAATCTCTATCTTCTGGGTCACCGGAGAGCAGATTTTGCCACCAGCAAGCCGGCAGGTTCTTTTATCCGGTGCTCAGATGATGAGGATTTATTGCAAATGAGGCCTAATTCCTTGCATTGGGGTGTGTGCGTGCGCCACATTCATTCCCTCTCACGCACATCTGATAAAGAAGCTAGTTTTTGTATAGCGCGGGAGGTTATCCGTATAACACAGCGTTCATTTGACACCAGCTGACAATCTGCGTTCTCCATCTCTCGCAGTGCATTATCAGCCTCCGTTTAACAGATAGGCGTCAAGTTACAACAGCCGCGGGACTAAATCACCTGCATTAGTAACAGCAAAGGGAGAATCAATCAGACCCAGGCTTATAATCAATAGATAACGCCAGCGCCGTCTCACGAGGGAAAGAATAGAGACCTGTGCGGAATGGAGATGTTTCAGGAGCATTTACTATGATGTTAATGCTAGCTAGCGATGAAGCGTTTGTCGATATTTGTTCGTGTTGAAGGGGATAGTTCACACACAAATGAAAATGTACGCACTGTTTATGCACTCTAAAGTGATTTTATTTGTTTAGGAGCTTCCTTCTTTTGTTGAACATGAAATAATATATTTTAAAGAGAGCTTAGTACACTAAATAAACGATTCATTGGATTTACACAATTTTTTTTAAGGTAAGCGGTTGCAAACTATTTATTTGGGCTGCATTTAAACAAACAAATAAAATTTAGTAATGTTCAACCAGGGGCGACGCAGTGGCGCAGTAGGTAGTGCTGTCACCTCACAGCAAGAAGGTCGCTGGTTCGAGCCTCGGCTGGGTCAGTTGGCGTTTCTGTGTGGAGTTTGCATGTTCTCCCGCGCTCGCGTGGGTTTCCTCCGAGTGCTCCGGTTTCCCCCACAGTCCAAAGACATGGGGTATAGGTGAATTGGGCAGGCTAATTTGTCCGTAGTGTATGTGTGTGAATGAGTGTGTGTGAAAATTCCCAGAGATGGGTTGCAGCTAGAAGGGCATCCACAGCGTAAAACATGTGCTGGATAAGTTGGCGGTTCATTCCGCTGTGGCGACCCTGGATTAATAAAGGGACTAAGCCGAAAAGAAAATAAATGAATGATGGAATGTTCAACCATGGAAGTCAATGGTTACAACTTTCCAGCTTTCTTCAGGTGTAAGTGAATCATTTACAGTAGGTGTTATGATTCAGTGATTCAATAGACCAGGGGTGTCAAAGTCAATTCCTGGAGGGCCGGAGCCCTGCAGAGTTTAGTTCCAGCCCTGCTTCAACACACCTATCTGTAGGGATCAAACAAGCCTAAAGCACTCAGTTAGTTTGATCAGGTGTGTTTAATTGGGGTTGGAACTAAACTGTGCAGAGCTGCGGCCCTCCAGGAACTGACTTTGACACATGTGCAATAGACTAAGTAGTTCATGACCAAATCAAATCTTTTTATGCAAAGATTTGTTTAAAGGAACAGTTCACCCAGCTGAAAACCTGTAACCATTGACTTCAATAGAAGGAAAAACAAATGCTATAAAAGTCAATGGTTATTTCCAACATTATTTAGGTGTAAGTGAATCATATACAGTATGTAGGGTGCAAATTTGGACGGGTCTGACCCCCCTAATTAACCCCTGAAGGACATCAAAATAAGATGTATGTGGGGGAGAGGGGGTCAGCCCTTTAATAGTTAAAAAGTTGGCTTGATCTGTATATTAAGTAATATTAATAATTAAAATAATAGATCATTCCATTGTGAATGCATGTTTGTGCCAAACATATTAATTCATCAGTTTGAAACCGTCAGATCTGGAGCTCCAGCAGACAGTGTAAGTGTTCATGACACATGTTTCTTTAAAAAAGGCGTTTGTAGGTGTCTATAATACTAGATGCATAGTTTGTATTTTATTATACACTGGCTCAAGATAAAAAAAATCGGCAACACTGCCACTTTAGCTCTCAAAAAAAAGTCTTTATTACTCACACAACGTTAGGTCGAAACGTTGTATGAGTAATAAAGACTTTTTTTGAGAGCTAAAGTTTTTTTTTCTGCACATCATTTATTGACTTCTGGTTATCTTTTACTTCCAAACTTGCTTGAGTTTCTATTTTTTGTTTAAAAAAATGAAGATTCACTAAAGAATGCTGGGGGAAAATTATTATTAACTTTCATACTATTTTTTGTTCCTACTAAAGATGCCAATGCATGGCTGCTTTTCCTCAAACTATTTTATTTTATGTTCAACTGAAGAAAGAAATTCATAGTTTAAAGCCGCTAGAGGTTGGCAGGTGCTGTAAGTGAATCATTTAAGTGTTATGAGCGAGTCATTGATTCATTGATTCAATAGACTAAGTTAATTATGACCAATTAAGTCTTTTAATCCAAAGATTTCTTTAAATCTGTTCAATGTTTCAGTGACTTCTTGTGCCAGTTAAATATATTAGTTATGCGGACAGGTGGTGTAAGTGAATCGTTTAAGTGTTGTGAGCAAAGAATTGATTCATTGATTCATTGATTCAATAGACTAAGTTAATTATGACCAATCAAGTCTTTTAATCCAAAGATTTCTTTAAATCTGTTCAATGTTTCAGTGACTTCTTGTGGAAGTTAAATATAGTAGTTATGCTGGCAGGTGGTGTAAGTGAATTATTTAAGTGTTACGAGCGAGTCATTGATTCATTGATTCAATAGACTAAGTAATTTTTAGCAATCAAGTCTTTTCATCCAAACATTTGTTTAAATTTGTTCAATGTTTCAGTGACTTTTTGTGCCGGTTAAATATAGTAGTTATGCGGACAGGTGGTGTAAGTGTATTATTTAAGTGTTACGAGCGAGTCATTGATTCATTGATTCAATAGACTAAGTAATTATTAGCAATCAAGTCTTTTCATCCAAACATTTGTTTAAATTTGTTCAATGTTTCAGTGACTTTTTGTGCCGCTTAAAAAAGTAGTAGTTATGCGAACAGGTGGTGTAAGTGAGTCATTTAAGTGTTATGAGCGAGTCATTGATTCATTGATTCAATAGACTTAATTAATTATGACCAATTAAGTCTTTTAATCCAAAGATTTCTTTAAATCTGTTCAATGTTTCAGTGACTTCTTGTGCCAGTTAAATATAGTAGTTATGCGGACAGGTGGTGTAAGTGAATCGCTTAAGTGTTAAGAGTGAGTCAGTGATCCATTGACTCAAAAACCCAAGCCATTCTTAACCAAATCAAGTTTTAGTATACAAAGATCTGTGTAAATCTGTTTACTGGTTCAGTGACTCTTTCTGCAGGTTAATTAGTGTAGATATGAGAGCAGATGGTGACAAGTGAATCATCTGTGTTTTGAGTGAGTCATTAATTCATTGACTTAATCGACTGAGTCGTTCATGTGTCACCAAATCAAAATTGATTCTTTTAATGTTAATAGCATGTCTATATATATATACAACTGTTTCCCCAGCAAAATATGCATTACGCTGCATTGACTTGATTCTTTCTGAAAGTTAGATGCTGTAATTATACTGGCAGGTGGAGGACATTGAGTCAACTGTGCATTATGAGTGATGAGTGAATTCAAATGAGTCATTCATGACCGAGTCAAGTCATTAATACACTGAATCATAGATGTACTTCACCAAATCTGTCTTAATATCCTGTTTTTGAGTGTTTTCCCAACAAGAAGACTTGTTTGGATTGGTTCAGTCATTTAGTGAGTCTTCTGCAGGTTACATACAGTTCTATACTGTTATTTTAGGCTGACAGATGGTGACAAGTGAGTCATCTGTGTGTTATGAGTGAGTCATTGAGTCAATGACTCATGACTGAATGAAGTCAGTTTCCTTTTTTATAATGTTCATGTCTGTGTCTATGTGTGTGTGTGTGTGTGTGTGTACTTTTCTTACTTAGATTTTTTTGTCTTGTTTCTTGTCCAAATATCTAAAAATTCTTAAATCAGGAAGAATTTTCTAGACAAGTAAAATATATTGTCTTGTTTAAAGAATTAATATGCTAAAATGAAGTGAGTTTTTCTTTAAAACAAGCTAAATAATCTGCCAATTGGCTAAACAAAAAATAATCTTGTTTTTCCTTTTGACATAAAATAATTTTGCTTTCATCAAGTCCTAAAACCAAAATATGTATTGAACAATACCAATTAGCATAGGACACTAGTCTTGTTTTTGATTCTGCCACTATGCTGACACACATGCATTTATAGCTCCGCCCTATTCTGAAAAGAGCACCATCTCATTTGAATTTAAAGCACAGTCACCAAAATGCCACACAATTTGAATCAAAGCCTAAAAGGGTCAGTTTCAGAGAGTTATAAAACATTATTTGTGTGGTATTTTGAGCTGAAACGTCACATATACACACTCTAGAGACATCAGAGACTATCTTATAAAAAGAGACATAATACGTCGCCTTTAAGCACTTCATCTTAACCTCCTAGGGCCCGAGTGTCCACATACGTGGACAGCACATTTTTGGCTTTTAAATGGCTATTTAAAAAACATTGAATGCAAAATATAAAATACATTTTATATTTTGTTACAGACATACAGGGTCATCCTGCAACTGTTTTGCAGCATATGAAATGTCCCAAACACTATTTTTAACTGTCTAAAATGGGCAAATTTTTTTGGTTTTTACTCTCTGATAGTCAAAGCAAGTTCAAAATTTTTTTTTATGTTAAATTATGCATAAAAGAAAATTCGGGAAAAAGTGTTTTATGTAAATCCGGACCACGAGTCCACATATATGGACATCATTTTTCTCTAAAAGTACATCATATCAAAAGATGATACTTGATTTTTATTCTAATTAGGTTTCAATAAGCCCAAATAGCAAAGAGAAATAAAAAAATGCATGTAAAGAAACACATTGGGCCTTAAGAGGTTAAAGCATGAGCATCTATTTAAAGTAAAGTAATGTTATGACAGTGTTCGGGGTTATTCTCAAATGTTCAATATTCACCAGCGATCGCTAATATTTCCTGACACGCAGCACATATTTGACTTCTGGACGGCAGCCGCGATAACTAATGAGAAAAACTGTGTCAGTTCCTCGAGCGCCAATAAATAATTCTGTGAACGAATGAATATCAGGGGCAGAGAGAAAACGCAGCGCTCTTCCTTTATTACAAATGTCCAGGATAATATTTTACTCTTATTAAAAATCTCCCAGCCCTCCTTCCGGACGACGCCTCGCGCTTCACCCCGGGGAGAGCTTTAATATCCTTATAATTTAATATCCAGCTCAGGTTTATGTGGATCTACCGGCGCACTTATGAAAATACTGGAGCAAACTCTCTTTCTCATTAGTGTAAATGTTGCATGAATAATTTGAGCGTCCCGTGCATGGCTCATTTAAAGCATCAGCCGCTGATAGTATTGTAAAATCCTCTCGGAGACGTTGACGGATATTGAATTTGCATCTGTAAATAGTATTTTAATTTGACTGCTGAGTGCACGGAGGATCCTGGAAATGCTGAACTGCACATCTGCTCCTCTGGTGTGCTTGAGTTAAATGTGGCGTCTGAAAAGACATTTGCACTTCTTTATTTATTTATTTATTTTTATTTGTTTATTTATTTTTTAAACAAAGAGGCCTGTTGAGATTTTAGTATCCGGTTTTTGCATTTGTTTTGAATGAATAGGTATCATTTGCATTTGTTTATCTGATCCCTTGTCATGTTGTTTTGTTTTAATATATATTTAATATACAGTTTTATTTTGATTTAGATTTTATTTGTTATTATTTTATCAAATCATTCATTCATTCATTCATTTTCTTGTCGGCTTTGTCCCTTGCGAAGTCGCCACAGTGGAATGAACCACCAACTTATCCAGCACGATTTTACGCAGCGGATGCCCTTCCAGCCGCAACCCATCTCTGGGAATTTCCACACACACACATTCACACTCATACACTACGGACAATTTTAGCTTACCCAATTCACCTGTACTGCATGTCTTTGGACTGTGGGGGAAACCGGAGCACCCGGAGGAAACCCACGCGAACGCAGGGAGAACATGCAAACTCCACACAGAAACGCCAACTGACCCAGCCCAGCCGAGGTTCGAACCTGCAACCCAGCGACGTTCTTGCTGTGAGGCAACAGCACTACCTACTGCACCACTGCATTGCCCTTATCAAATCATATATATTATCATATCGTATCATTTCATTTATGATATAATTTTGCATATCTTATCATATATCAAGTACAGTATTATCATATCGTATCATTTCATATTGTATGGTTTTGTACCATATCATTTCATATCATATGTACAATATGAAGTGAAACGATATGATACAATAATATATGATATCATATCATATCATAACTTATATTATTGTATCATATCTTTTCATTTTGTATTATACGTATGATATCGTATCATATTTTACTGTATTGTATACTTTTGTATTTTACTGTATCATTTTGTTTATCATTTCTGTTTATCATTTTTGTTTATATAATATGTCATATTACATAATATCTATGATGTATCTTATAATTTTGTATCGTACCGTATGATTTAATATCATATTGTACTGTTTTGTTTCATATCATATCATATCATACCATATTGTATTGTATTGTTTTGGTCGATTTGAACTCGTATAATATCATATCATTTCATATCATATTGTACTGTTTTGGTTGCTATCATTTCGTATAATATATCGTTTCGTATCATATTGTATTGTATCATATCATATTACATAATATTGTATCATTTTGTATATCCTAATATCATATATTATCATATCCTATCTTTTCATATCATATTGTATTTTTTTGGTTTATATTGTATTGTATTGTATCATATCTTATATTATTTTGTATCGTATCGAATCTTTTCGTGTTGTATTGTATCATATTGTATTGTATCATATACAGTATCATATCATATAATTTCGCATTGTATCATATCATTTTGTGTTGTTTCGTATCATATTGTATTGTATCATATCATTCATTCATTTTCTTTTCGGCTTAGTCCCTTTATTAATCTGGGATGGCCACAGCGGAATGAACCGCCAACTTATCCAGCATATGTTTTACGCAGCGAATGTCCTTCCAGCCGCAACCCATCTCTGGGAAACATCCATACACACTCATTCACACTTATACACTATGGACAATTTAGCCTACCCAATTCACCTGTACCGCATGTCTTTGGACTGTGGGGGAAACCGGAGCACCGGGAAGAAACCCACACGAACGCGGGGAGAACATGCAAACTCCACACAGAAACACCAATTGACCCAGCCGAGGCTCGAACCAGCGACCTTCTTGATGTAAGGCTACAGCACTACCTACTGCGCCATGTATCATATTATATAATATTATATTATTGTATCATATCATTAACTTCGTATTATATCATATTGTATCATATCATATCATATCATATCATATCATATCATATCATATATAATCATATATCATTTCATATATCATATATTATAATATCATATTGTATCGTATATCATATCGTATCATATTGTATTAAATTATATTATATCACATAATATTGTATCATTTCATATATCATATATTATCATATCTTATCTTTTCATATCATATTGTATTCTTTTGGTTCATATTGTATCGTATCATTTCGTATTGTATCGTATCATATTATTCCGTATCGTATCATATCATATGTTGTATTGTATCATATCATATTGTATCGTATCATATTGTATTGTATCATATATCATATAATATAATTTCATATTGTATCATATTATATTGTATTATAGCATATATCATATAATATCATATCGTATCATATCATTTCATTTCATTTCACATGTCATATATTTTCATATCCTATCTTTCATATCATATTGTATTGTTTTGGTTCATATCGTATCATATATCATATCGTATCGTATCATATCATATCATATCATATCATATCATATCATATCATATCATATCATATATCATATCATATCATATCATATCATATCATATTTCGTGTCATATCGTATCGTATCATATCATATCATATCATATCATATCATATCATATCATATCATATCACATCGCATCATATATTATCATATATTATCCTATTCTATCATATCATATCATATAATTTATTATCATATCATATCATATCATATATCGCATCATATCATATCATATCATATCATATCATATCATATCCTATCATATCCTATCATATATCGCATCATATCATATCATATCATATCATATCATATCATATCATATCATATCATATCATATATCGCATCATATCATATCATATCATATCATATCATATCATATCATATCATATCATATATCGCATCATATCATATCATATCATATATCATATCATGTATAAATTCATACATCATATATTATTATATCATATAATATCATATCATATATTGTATCGTATCATATATCATATCATATATCGTACCGTATCTTATATCATATCATATTATATCATATCATATCATATCATATCATGTATGATTTCATACATCATATATTTTTCATATCCTATCATTTCATATCATATTGTATTCTTTTGGTTGATTTCGTAATGTATCAAATCATATCATATCATATCATATCATATCATATCATATCATATATCATATCATATCATATCATATCATATCATATCATATCATATCATATATCATATCATATCATATCATATATTGTATCGTATCATATATCATATCATATATCGTATCGTATCATATATCATATCATATCATATCATATCATATCATATCATATTATATCATATATCATATCATGTATGATTTCATACATCATATATTATCATATCCTATCATTTCATATCATATTGTATTCTTTTGGTTGATATCGTAATGTAAAAAATCATATCATATATCATATCATATCATATCATATCATATATCATATCATATCATATCATATCATATCATATCATATCATATATTGTATCGTATCATATATTATATCATATAATAAATCGTATCGTATCATATATCATATTATATCATATTATATATCATATCATATAATATCATATATATCGTATCATATCATATAATATATCGTATTATATCATATCATATATCGTATCGCATCATATCATATTGTATTGTTTTGGTTGATATCGTAATGTATCAAATCATATCATACCATATATTTTGTATTGTATCATATATCATATCATATCCTATCTTTTTATTTAATGCTATGTCAGCAACAAAGGCTATTTTCATTACAAATAAATACAGCGAATACAATTAAAAATTAATAAATGAGATTTTGAGCATTCTGATCTTTTATGCTGGAATCTTTGGTGTCAGGTAAACTCCTGAATGCCCAATAGCAGCTGTGGATGTGAGTGAAAGTGTTTAATATGAGTGGACTGAAGTGCTGACCTCGGCTGTCGATCTCTCAGCACCAGAGTGTGGATTGAACACAGACAGAGGCCACGGACGTCCTTCAGTGTTTATCTGAATACGCAGAGCATCACATCAATATTAATGCAGGACAGACAAACCCAGTCCCTGCGGCCCGGCAGGAGCCTCGCCAAAAACAGCAAGGACATGAAACTGAAGACGGACTGTCCCTCAACAGCCATTACTGCACATTTGTTAGCAAATGCATCATTGTGAGACTAAAGCCTGTGCTCATTCCACTCCAAAGGGATTTTGGATGTGCCTCTTTTATCAACATTATGGTTATTCACCGGGCAGGTGTGCAAATGTATTCGTATAGCCTCAGAAAATAATCACAAAATAAGATATCACAACATTTTAGTGAGTTTTAAAAATAAAGATTAATGATTAATAATGATTAATAACTAAAACTGAAAC
Source organism: Danio kyathit (assembly GCA_903798195.1). Classification (NCBI taxonomy): domain Eukaryota; kingdom Metazoa; phylum Chordata; class Actinopteri; order Cypriniformes; family Danionidae; genus Danio; species Danio kyathit. The sequence goes on along the minus strand of LR812536.1, from coordinate 3,598,423 downwards.
CACCATTAGGTGCTCAAGTCCCTGTTTTAATGAATGATTCACTGAATCGTTATTCAAATGATTCATTTAAACAGGTTGATCAATTAGAAATGAAGCACGGGAATGGATCAATGAATCACTGACTCAAATGATTCGTTCAGAAATAGATTCATTTAGGAAGGAAACAAAACACATGCTCTGTAAAAAGTTCTGTAAAATGATCAATATCATATTATTAGCAATAGCAAATGCATCATTATGTGTCTAAAGCCAGTCCTCATTTCTCTCCAAAAGGATTTTGGGTGTGTTTCTTTTATCAACATTATGTTTTTTCTCTGGGCAGGTGTGCAAATGTGTTTTACAGCCTCAGAAAATAATCACAAAATAAGATATTGTTCGATTTTGGTTATTTTTCTCATGATAATTAATGATGACTACATTTGAAACTACCAGTAGATGCCCAAGTAAATGTCTTATTGGGTTATTCACTGAATCGTTAAGTCAAATGATTCATTCAAACAGGTTGATCAATTAGAAATGAAGCATGTAAATGGAATCAGATTCAGATCTGATTCAATCATTCAGATTTGTTTAAACTATTTTCACTGGAGAAACAGAAAAAACAGACAATATAGTGTCTAAAATTGAACTCAATGTGAACTTGTTTGTTGAACTGTACTGAAATGCTCTGATGGGGAATTCACTTAGGCTGCGTCCGAAACCGCCTACTACTCAGTAGGTACTGCATTTGAATTTAAACGTACTTCTCGGCCGTTGGAAAAGTACGTTCTATACAGTATGAATGTGAGCAGTATGAATGGAATTCGGACGTACTAAATCCGCCATTTTGTCATGGTCACGTGACCTACCTGCGTCAGTTGCGTCGCTTCACGTCCATTCATAAATTCTCTCGCGGGGCATCATGGGATAGCGCAGCGTCCATGGGATGCGCACTTCAGAATCTCGCCGGAAGTAGTAAGTCATCCGGGTACTTCTCGCATACTGATTTTCGAATTCTAAGAATTCGGACATACTACTCGGCTCGCATACTGATTTAAGCGTACTGTATAGTATGGAAGTATGCGGTTTCGGACGCAGCCTTAATCATTCATTGAAATGATTCGTTCAGAAACCGAATCTTTCAGGAAGTTTCTGCTTTAGCTTAGTTTGAACTATGTTCACAGGAGAAACAGAAAACAGACAATTGTACAATTTAGATCACTTTATATGAACTTGTTTGTTGAACTGTTGTATAAAGATCAATATCATATTAATAGCAATAAAGGACTAAACTGAAGGTAATGCACAACAACTGGCCCAGCCAAGATTCAAACCAGTGACCTTCTTGCTGTGAGGTCACAGTGCTAACCACAGAGCCACCTTGCCACCCTCTCATCTATTTAATCAAATCACACACAGAACTGCACGTCATCCAGTGTTAAACTCAAAGCGTGGGTCAGTTTTTGTGTTTTTCTCTGCGGGACGCTTCATTAAAGTGCATCTCCTTCCTCCTGGAGCTCATGTGAACAGCGGCTCGTCTGTCTGAAAACACACACTGCGGTAAATTCACTCTGACTGAGAGAAACAGTTTCCCTTCAGGGAGGACGGAGAGCAGAAACTGCAGCTTTCATTGAAGACACACACCTTTCTGGAAAACACAGCAGAGCATACCCGTCAACCCTCCCGTTTTTCCTGGGATTCTCCGGTATTTTACATTTCTATCCCGCTATCATCATAAAGGTATTTTCCTGTATTTCTCCCGTATTTTCAATCTTTCTATGAAGATTGGCAATAAACATTAAAGAGCCGATCCTCCCTACACTGAAACAAATGATGTCTGCAAAATTGTTGCAAACAATTTATTTGTATTGAATTTAAACAAACTATTTAAACGTAATACTATTCAACTTAATTTGTTTGTTTAAATTCAGTCCAAATAAATTGTTTACAACCACTTAACGTAAAATAATTTAGTAAATCCAAGGAATCATCTTTGAATTATTTCTTCAGTGTATATCCGTGTATAACAGTGTATATTGCACTGTATATTTACCACCAGGGGAACGCCCCTTGCTCTGAGTCTGTTCTGTGCTTTCGTTTTATTTAGGCATGAAAACACTTTGAAATAAATAAAAAACAGCGGGATTCCCTTTCCTTTCCATTACACGTGCTCTCCTATGCAATCCTCAAATCAGTCATTGCAGCCCACATAGCAAAATTTCTCTGGCCCAGATCTGGCCCACACAATCAGCTTTTGCTTGGCCCACATGCCGCAGTGAATTACGGTACATGATTGGACGAAATCTGGCTTCCATACAAGGGCCAAACAAGTTTCAGCCAAGTTAACTGGGCCTGAACTGGGCCAGAATTGTTGGTGTGTCATGACTGTAATGAATGTGATAAACCTATGAAGCATTTCGCTTTATGGCCACACTTTTTCTCGAAGCGACCCGATTGGTTAGAATTTTTTCTTTACTCAAAAATAATTTAAATGTATTTTAAAAGTGGGTCAAGACTTCAAGATCAGGCCAAACATATCAATTTATAACATCTGAGCCAAACACTACATTTGACATCTGGCCCAAGTCTTATGTGCCTCCTTAAAGATGGTGCCACTTCTGTAAAACTCGGGCCATGTTTGGCCCACATGCTGTATGCCAGTGCCGGATGAATGCCTGCTGTGCCAGCTTCATGCCAAATCTGGGCCAGAATTCTTAGCTACCAGGGTAGATTAATAATTCAAATAATTAAATCTTGATTGTTTCCAGGATTAAATTAATTTACTCAAAAAAATATTTTAATGGATTTTAAATGTGGGTCACTTACGTGGCCCACAGATCCATTTTAAACATCTGGGCCAGATACTACATTTGACATCTTGCCCATGTCTTGTTTGCCGCCTTTAAGACGGTGCCACCTCTGTCAAACCCGGGCCATGTTTGGCCCACATGCTGTATGCCAGCGCCAGATGAATGCCTGCTGTGCCAGCTTTATGCCAAATCTGGGCCAGAATTCTTTTCTACCTGGGAGTGCATGATCTTGGTGGGTTTTTTTTTCAAACACAACAAATTTTGTCCTAAAGGAGCATAAAAATGCAATCAAATGCTTTCATTATGCCGTTAGATGTGTGCATTTTTAAAGTGACAGCTCTGTTATTTAATGTAATTAAACCAAAAATCTAAATAAATGAGATTCATTTGTTGCTCTTTAATCAGAATGTGTAAGTTATACAGTGAAGAAAAGATTAATGAGATTTGATAACTTGATTATATTTCTTTATAATAGCTATTCATGGCAACGCAGTGGCGCAGTAGGTAGTGCTGTTGCCTCACAGCAAGAACGTCGCTGGGTCGCAGGTTCGAACCTCGGCTAGGCTGGGTCAGTTGGCGTTTCTGTGTGGAGTTTGCATGTTCTCCCTGCGTTCGCGTGGGTTTCCTCCGGGTGATCCGGTTTCCCCCACAGTCCAAAGACATGCAGTACAGGTGAATTGGGTAAGCTAAATTGTCCATAGTGTATGAGTGTGAATGTGTGTGTGGATGTTCCCAGAGATGGGTTGCGGCTGGAAGGGCATCCGCTGTGTAAAAATATGCTGGATAAGTTGGTGGTTCATTCCGCTGTGGCGACCCCGCAAGGGACAAAGCTGACAAGAAAATGAATGAATGAATAATAGCTATTCATTTTAATAAGCTGAACTGTTTGCTAATTTATTTGCTGCTAATGTATACTATTTATTTTTTCTTTTATAAATAATAATAATAAAACATATTACTGACCATTTTACTGTTTATATACAATGAAACAGCTCCAGAAGAACAGATTTTAATGGCATATCCCTTATTTTCACATTCCAAGGTTGACAGGTATATAAAAATGTATACAGTTGAAAGCAGAAGTTTCCATACACTGTATAAAAAGGCACATAACCATTAAAAAAGAGTCAGATGTTAATGTGACTAAACCTTTTATTCTTTTAGGTAAGTTAGGATTATCACATTTGTTTCTGTTCTGCTTAATAGCAGAATAATGAGAGAGATATTGTTTGAGAAATTGTTATAACTTTTCTTGAAAGTCAAGTTTACATACAATAAGATTATTCTGCCTCTGGAAAAGCTCAGATGATGATGTCAAGGTTTTGGAAGTTTCTGATTGGCTAATTGACAACATTTGAGTTCATTGGAGGCACAACTGTAGAATAGTATTGAAGGAAAACCTCAAACACACTGCTTCCTTGTGTGACAACATGGGAAAATCAACAAGCCAGAATCAACAAAAAAGCCAGATTACAATTTGCTAAATTACACTGGGAAAAAGACTAATGTTTGGAGACATGTCCTGTGGTCTGATGGAGCTAAGATTGAACTGTTTGGCCATAATGACCAGTGTTACATTAGGAGGACAAAGGGGAAAGCTTACAAGCCTAGGAACACCATCACAACTGTGAAGTATGGGGGCGGCAGCATCATGTTGTGGGGCTGTTTTGCTGCAGGAGGGACTGGTCCACTTCACAGCATAGATGGCATCATGAAGAAAGAACATTATGTAGAAATACTGAAACAACATCTCAAGACATCAGCCAGGAAATTAAAACTTGGCCACAAATGGGTCTTCCGAACAGACCATGACCCTAAGCATGCTGCCAAATTAGTTCAAATGTGCTTTAAGGACAACAGAGTGAATGTTTTGGAGTGGCCATCACAAAGCCCTGCTCTCAATCCTATAGAAAATTTGTGGTCAGAGTTGAAAAAGCTTGTGCGAGCAAGACAGCCAACAAATCTGACTCAGTTACACCAATTCTGTCAGGAGGAATGGGCCAAAATTCCTGCAAACTATTGTGAGAAGCTTGTGGAAGGAGACCCAAAACATTTGACCAAAGTTATACAGTTTAAAAGCAAAGCTAAAAAAACACCAAGGAAATGTGTGTAAACTTCTGACTGTCTAGAAATTAATAAAAAATTCTCCAAAAAATGTCTCTCATTGTTCTGGCATTTAGCAAATGTAAATGATTTAGGTAATCCTAACAGACCTAAAATAGTAAACGTTTAGTATAATTTACCATCAGACATTAAAAAAAAAAAATGGTTATGTTCCTCTTTTTTAGAGTGTTTGTAAACTTCTGGTTTCTACTGTATATTATATAGGTATTATACTCTACTAAAACCACCAGTAGGTACCCAAGTGCCTTTTCTAATGAGTGATTCACTGAATCATTCATTCAAATGATTCATTCAAACAGGTTGATCAATTAAAAATGACTCATATGATTTGTTCAAAAAACAGATTCAAAAGATTTGTTGTTCATTATTTTGCTATCATTTCTTTATAACATGTCTTGATAGAACAACTTGATGAATACCTTTTTAAAAAATATTTTCCCCCTAAATCATTTATTACTCATCTGAAGGCCTGATCTCAGGTTATTAGCTGCTTTTTCAGACCCGAGGAGCTGCTCAGATCTCACAGATCTCAAGCTTTTGGCAGGACAAAACTCCCACTTCGTCTCTGAATCCCAAAGATTACAGATTTCTGCTCTCGTACGGCGGGTTTTGAGCACAGATTATGGCGTACGGCTCATTTGGTGGCTTTGGCAGGCATCAGGATGCGAGTCTACGGGGACATGAATCTGTGTAAAACAGCTCTGCGATGCTAATGAAACACACACAGATCAGCATCTGTTTCAATGAGCCTCAAATTAGCAGAGAAATGATGCTTTCTGTGTCAGTAAATTGGACGAGGATGTTCATTTCACAGCCATGACAATAAAGGTCAGGAGGAAGAGACATTCAGCACTGTTTTACTATCAATTGTGGACAATATACCATGATAGCTACCTTGCTAGATACACTATTTAATAGACATGATATTGACTTTTTAAAAATAAATTTATACCTACATTATAATGAACTTAATCTTAAGATGGATTCATTTATTTTATTATTACTTGGCCCTAATTTTATTTTATTTATTTTTTATTATTGCTTGGCCCTAATCCTCTTCTGTAGAAAACCCCAGCTAGAGAGCTGTTAAAAATGATTATAAATAAATAAATAAATAAATAAATACATAAATAAATAAATACATGAGTAAATGAATGAATGAATGAATAATTAAATGAATGCAAAACGAATTAATAAACAAACAAATAAATAAGCAAATAGATAAATAAAATAAATTAATTATTCATTAATAAAAAATAATATAATTAAATAATAAAATTTTATAAAATTAACAAATAAACAATAAATTAAATAAAAATAAAAATAATAGATAAATGAATAAATAATTTGTAAAAAATAAATAAATAAGTTAAATAATTGTTTAATTAGTTAATAAAATTTAAAAAACATGATCAAATAATAAATAAATTTAAATAAATAAATAAATAAATAAATAAATAAATAAATAAATAAATAAATACATGAGTAAATGAATGAATGAATGAATGAATAAATGAATGCAAAACGAATTAATAAACAAACAAATAAATAAGCAAATACAAAAATAAAATAAATTTAATTATTCATTAATAAAAAATAATATAATTAAGTAATAAAATTTAATAAAATTAACAAATAAATAATTAAATTAAATTAAAATAAAAATAATAGATAAATGAAGAAAAATATTTAGTAAAAAATTAATTAGTAAATTAAATAATTGTTCAATTAAATAATACAATTTTATAAAAATTATCAAATAATAAATACATTTAAATAAATAAATAAATTTAAATAAATAAATAAATAAATACATGAGTAAATGAACGAATGAATGAATGAATGAATGAATGAATGAATGAATGAATGAATGAAAAATGAATAAATAAACAAACAAAAAAATTAGCAAATAAATAATTAAAATGAATTAATTATTAATTATTAAAAAAGTGAAAGAAATTGATAAAATTTTATAAAAATGATCCTAATAAATAAATTGAAAAAAAAATAATTAAATATATATATGTATATTAAATATTATATATATATATATATATATATATATATATATATATATATATATATATATATATATATATATATATATATATATATATATATATTGTTGTTGTTTTTTTTTTGATGTAGTTTGCTTCAGTGCACCAATATTGAAGTTTACAACAACATTTATCACTTCTGCCATTGATACATGTGAAAAAAAAAAAACTATGTCTTTTTTCTGAGGTGAAGCATCTGCCGTCACTGTGGAAAGTGTCTATAAAGTGTCTGTCTTTATTTGCAGCTTCTGATACAGGTTTGAAGTATGTTCAGATCATGTATAATTCAGCAGTTTGCTCTTCATTACTGCAGGTGAAATGAATTCTTTATCAGGCTCCTGCCGCTCTCCACCAAAGTGATCCTCTAATCCGCTTCAGAAACACAGCATCTGCTTTTCCTCTCGTTTAATCTGCTCTCTCTGATCGTTTAAAGGTACAGTTCACCCACAAAACCATCATTTTCACATTCTCGTGGCATTCTTAAATCTATAAGACTTGAGTTTTTTTGTGTAGAAAAGTAACAGACCTGCTAAAATGCATTAAAATGGGCACTAAAATATAAAACAGAATGTTATAATAAAATATTACAAGTTAAAGAAGTGGAGAAACTAGAGGAGAAATAGAATATAGAGTACTTATACTTAATGTTTTGAGTTTACATTGTTAATTCAATGTTGATTCAGTTCAATTCAGTGTTCAATTATTTTAGTTTTGTGTTGATTCAGTTCGGTGTATCGTTGATTTAATTCAATGTTGATTCAGTTCAGTTCAATGTTGATTCAGTACAATTTAGATCTGTTGATTCATTTCAGTTTATTGTTGATTTAATTCAATGTTGATTCAGTTCAGTTCAATGTTGATTCAGTTTAGTTCAATGTTGATTCAGTACAATTTAGATCTGTTGATTCATTTCAGTTTATTGTTGATTTAATTCAATGTTGATTCAGTTCAGTTGAATGTTGAATCAGTTCAATTCAGTGTCAAATTAGTCTGGATCTGTGTTGATTCAATTCACTTCATCGTTGATTTATTTCAAAGTTGATTCAGTTCAGTTTAGTGTTGAATCAGTTCAATTTAGAGTTAAATTATTTTAGTTTTGTGTTGATTCAGTTCAGTTTGTTGTTGATTTAATTCAATGTTGATTCACTTCAGTACAGTGTTAAATTTTTTTAGATCTGTGTTGATTCAGTTCACTCTATCATTGATTTAATTCAATGTTAATTCAGTTCAGTCGAATGTTAAATCAATTCAATTTAGGGTTAAATTAGTTCAGTTCTGTGTTGATTCAGTTCACTCTATCGTTGATTTAATTCAATGTTGATTCAGTTCAATTTCAATGTTGATTCAGTTCAATTTTGTGTTAAATTAGTTAGTTCAGTGTTAATTCAGTTCAGTATATCATTGATTGAATATTGATTCAACTCAAGACAACATCAGTATAATTAATTATCATAATTTTTATTAATTATGCAATACATTATTGTTATTTTGCTTCTGAAGAGTGTAAATGAGGAACAGCCTTAATTGTAATACAGTGATTCAGTGAATTATCAGGGAATTCAAACTGATATGGACATTTTAGGAGCCTTTCATGGTACTTTATTGCACTGAGAAAAACATATATCCGTCCACTTTCATTACACAAAAAGAGGTTAAAAACTCCTTTAATAACTTGTGAGAGCGAGTAAATGATGATTTTATTTTGTGCTGAACCCGTTCATTATAACCCGAGGGTGATTTCTCCAGAATATTCCTCAGCGATTATCACTGCCTGGCCGAGCGTGTGACTAATTGATTATTCATTCATTATTCATTCAGCATATGAGGATCATATTACAGTTTCAGATTCTGCAGGAGGACAAGACAAAACTCAGACACATATGAAAGTTCCTTTGTTGAGGCCACGAGAAGATCTGAGTAGAAATGGATTATATGTAATCTGGATTACTGTAATCAAATTTAAAATATCAAGTACTTACAGTAAACTAATTTTTACAATACAAAATATAGACATTAAATAAGAGATCAATTAGGAGAACTGATGACGTACTGCAAATTGTGTCAATATTATGTAATCTTGCAGTTCATAAAAGGTAACTGTAGTCTGATTACGAGTACTTTAAAAAGTAGTTTACCCTAGTTACATGTACTTGATTTTTGGAATCAGATTATATAATACACATTACATACAGTGCATCCGGAAAGTATTGATAGCGCTTCACTTTTCCCACATTTGTTTATGTTTCAGCCTTATTCCAAAATGGATTAAATTCCTTTATTTCCTCAACATTCTACACACAATCCCCCATAATGACAATGTGAAAAAAGAGTTTTTGAAATTGTTGCAAATTTATTCAAAATAAAAACCCTGAAAATTCACACATACATCAGTATTCACAGCCTTTGCTCAATACTTTGTTGATGCACCTTTGGCAGCGATTACAGCCTCAAGTCTTTCTGAATATGATGCCACAAGCTTGGCACACCTGTCTTTGGGAATTTTTGTCCATTCCTCTTTTGCAGTACCTCTCAAGCTCTATCAGGCTGGATGGGAAGTGACGGTGTACAGCCATTTTCAGATCTCTCCAGAGATGTTCAATAGGATTTAGGTCTGGGCTCTGGCTGGGCCACTCAAGGACATTCACCGAGTTGTCGTGAAGCCACTCCATTGATATTTTGGTGGTGTGCTTTGGGTCATTGTCCTGCTGGAAGATGAACCGTCGCCCCAGTCTGAGGTCAAGAGCACTCTGAAGCAGGTTTTGATTCAGGATGTCTCTGTACATTGCTGCATTCATCTTTCCCTCTATCCTGACTAGTCTTCCAGTTCCTGCTGCTGAAAAACATCCCCACAGCATGATGCTGCCACCACCATGCTTCACTGTATTAGCCTGGTGATGAGCGCTGCCTGCTTTTCTCCAAACGTAACCCCTGGCATTCACTCCAAAGAGTTCAATTTTAGTCTCATCAGACCAGAGAGTTTAGTTTCTTATGGTCTGAGAGTCCTTCAGATGCCTTTCGGCAAATTCCAGGCAGGGAGTGGCTTCCGTCTGGCCACTCTAACATACAGGCCTGATTGGTGGATTGCTGCACAGTAAGGTTCTCCTCAATCCACAGAAGAGCACTGGAGCTCAGACAGAGTGACCATCGGGTTATTGATCACCTCCCTGACTAAGGCCCTTCTCCCCTGATTACTCAGCTTAGATGGCCGGCCAGCTCTAGGAAGAGTCCTGGTGGTTCCAAACATCTTCCACTTATGGATGATGGAGGCCGCTGTGCTCACTGGAACTTTCAGAGCAGCAGAAATGTTTCTGTAACCTTCCCCAGCCTTGTGCCTCGAGACAATCCAGTCTCGGAGGTCTACAGACAATTCCTTTGTCTTCATGCTTGGTTTGTGCTTTGACATGCACTGTCAACCCTGGGCCCTTATATAGACAGGTGTATGTCTTTTCAAATCATGTCCAATCAACTGAATTGACCACAGGTGAACTCCAATGAAGCTGCTGAAACATCTCAAGAATGATCAGTGGAAACAGAATTTAGCTGAGCTCAATTTAGAGCTTCACGCCAAAGGCTGTGAATACTGATGTACATGTGATTTTACAGGGTTTTTATTTTTAATACATTTGCAACAATTTCACATTGTCATTATGGGGGATTGTGTGTAGAATGTTGAGGAAATACATAAATTTAATCCATTTTGGAATAAGGCTGTAACATAAACAAATGTGGAAAAAGTGAAGCGCTATCAATACTGTCTGGATGCACTGTAATCCCTTAATACCCAGCTCTGAAATTACAACTAATACTGTAGGTAATCTACCCAACTCTGGTAATCAGTAACTTAAAAAGTAGTTTACTCTAGTTACAAGTACTTGGTTTTTGCTCTGATAATCAGTAACTGATTGCAATTTATAAATAATCCAGATTGCACTTAATCTCTTAATACCCAGCTCTGGCCATCAGTAAGAGTAAATTATCCAGCTCTGTCCAAGAGACCCAAAGTTTTCTTCCGCCGCTCGGGTTCACGTGTTAATTTAGTCCACTTCTCCAGAGAGCGAGAAAGCTCTGCTCCTGCTAAAAATAGTGGAGTTTGTGGGTCAGTGGCTGCAGATATCGATCTCTCTAAATGACTCTCTCTGTGATGTGGATATCGGTACACGAGCCGTCATGCAGAAACGCCTCCGCTATTGATTCACGTCTCTGTCAGGGGAAGCTCTGGCCAAACTCTTTTACTTTATCAGTGTTTGTTCGCCACCACCCGCTGCTGCTCCTCCTCAACATCTTTAATAATCCTGTTTTATAGACCTCAGTCCCAAGGTCAATAGCATTTCCATTATAATGCTGTGCTGGGAGTTTGTGTGCGGATGATTCAACGTTCACGGCTGTAACCTTAAAGAGCAGCGGCACTGCTGGAGGTTTGACTCTGAAGTCTCAATATAGTGTACGACAATGGAGGAAGAAGATGAAATAGTGCAAGACTGCGGCAGTTCTGTTAAACTATAGCTCTGTGTTTATGTGCCATTTGTGGGATTACACCAATATCCAGTTGAAGTCTGAATTATAAGCCCTCCTGTATATATATTTTCCCCAATTTCTGTTTAACAGAGAGATTTTCTCAACACATTTCTAATCATAATAGTTTTAATTACTCATTTCTAATAACTGATTTATTTTATCTTTGTCATTCATTCATTTATTCATTCATTTTCTTTTCGGCTTAGTTCCTTTATTAATCCGGGGTCACCACAGCGGAATGAACCGCCAACTTATCCAGCACGTTTTTACGCAGCGGATGCCCTTCCAGCCGCAACCCATCTATGGGAAACATCCATACACACTCATTCACTTCGGACAATTTTAGCTTACCCAATTCACCTGTACCACATGTGTTTGGACTGTGGGGGAAACCGGAGCACCCGGAGGAAACCCACGCGAACGCAGGGAGAACATGCAAACTCCACACAGAAACGCCAACTGACCCAGCCGAGGCTCGAACCAGCGACCTTCTTGCTGTGAGGCGACAGCACTACCTACTGCGCCACTGCATCGACTATCTTTGTCATGATGACAGTAAATAATATTAGACTAGATATTGTTCAAGACACTAGTATTCAGCCTAAAGTGACATTTAAAGGCTTAACTAGGTTAATAAGGGTAAAGTTAGGGTAATTTGGCAAGTCATTGTATAACAGTGCACTGTAAAAAAAATCCATAATTTTACGGTTTATTTAAAAAAACCTGTTTTAAAAAACGTAAAATAACGGCTGTTCAATTACAGAAATTTACCGTAAAATAACGGACATTAAATCACATACATTTCTTTAAATTTAAATTTCTGTAATTCAACCTCTCTTATTTTACAGGAAATTTCTGTAATTTAACGGACGTTATTTTACATTTTTTTTTTCGGCACCCCAGCTGTCGGAAATAAACCGTAAAACTATGGATTTTTTTTACAGTGTGGTTTGTCCTGTAGACAATCCAAAACAAATATTGCTAATAATATTGACCTTAAAATGTTTTTTAAAAAAAATTAAGAACTGCTTTTATTCTAGCCGAAATAAAACAAATAAGACTTTCTCCAGAAGAAAAAATATTATCAGACATACTGTGAAAATTTCATGAATCTGTTCTACATAATTTGGGAAATATTTGATAAAGAAAATTCACAGTAGGGCGACTAATTTTGACTTCAACTGTTTACTGTATGTTTATTATATACATAATAACTCACTAATTTTGATTGTAATGTCATAACATGCAACTTGTGTAAAGCTGATTTGGAGTGATAATTACTGTGAAAAGTGCTATACTAATAAACTTGAATCAAATATTACAGTATAGTCAGCATTTGAAATTGATCCAATTTTTTTTAACCGTAAATAGAAACCAAAACATTTATAAATAAATGTAGAAAAACTAAAGAAATATACAAGAAATACTGATGCTGTCAGTAGTGCTGTTAAAAATTTATCTTGACTAACCATATACAAAATAAAAGTTTGCATTTAATGATCTAATTACATGCAAAATATGTATTTCCATAAGAATTTTGTGTGCACTGTATAATATATATATATATATATATATATATATATATATATATATATATATATATATATATATATATATATATATATATATATATATATATATATATATATATATATATATATATATATATATATATATATATATATATATATATATATATATATACTAACACACAATATATAGTGATAGTTTTATATGGGTTTTATATTCAATATTAGTTATATATAACATAGCATATACAGTTGCAATCAGAATTATTGAACCCCCTTTGAATTTTTTTTCTTTTTTAAATATTTCCCAAATGATGTTTAACAGAACAAAGAAACTTTCACAGTATGTCTGATAATATTTTTTCTTCTGGAGAAAGTCTTATTTGTTTTATTTCAGCTAGAATAAAAGCAGTTTTTAATTTTTTTAAAGACCATTTTAAGGTCAAAATTATTAGCCCCTTTAAGCTATACAGTATTTTTTTTCAATAGTCTACAGAACAAACCATCATTATACAATAACTTGCCTAATTACCCTAACCTGCCTAGTTAACCTAATTAACCTAGTTAAGTCTTTAAATGTCACTCTAAGCTGTATAGAAGTGTCTTGAAAAATATCTAGTCTAATATTATTTACTGTCATCATGGCAAAGATAAAATAAATCAGTTATTAGAAATGAGTTATTAAAACTATTATGATTAGAAATTTGCTGAACAAATCTTCTCTCTGTTAAACAGAAATTGGGGAAAAAAATAAACAGGGGGGCTAATAAATCAGGGGGTTGAATAATTCTGATTGCAACTGTATAAATATTAGAGGTATTGTAAATATTTTTTAGTTATAAATAAATATATATAAAATATACCAGGGTACTGTATATGAAGGAATCCTAAAGGAAATTTCAATACATTTTTAAGACTTTTTAAAGACCTTCTCAGAATATTTTAAGACCTCGTCGCCACTTCAAGTTCTAATCAGTATCAAACCTTCAACTTAATAAATAGTTGCTAATAAACAGTTGTAGTTAAATAAATAAGAAGAGCACAACCGTGCAACAGAACTTAGATAAGCTCGGAAGAAACAAACCTTGAAAAAATAACTTTTACGTGATTGTTTTTAGCGACAGGTTTCAGCCACTGTTTAAACTCGTCTTTCTCCAACCAGGAGTACGCAAACTTGCATTATCCCATTTTGCTGTCTGTTCTGCTCTATGGCAGGGCTATACAATTAGTTTGTCATGGGGGCCAGTTCATGAAAAGCATCCCAAATGAGAGGCCGAAGAGACATGACTTGCAATATGAGTGATGACACAACAGCAATATAAGAGCCCATATGTTGTATCTTTGCTCCTTAAGACACCCACATTGACTTTTTCTACATTAAAATGTTAGTATATTGTATTTTGAAACTACAACATCACTGCATTTTACAATGTGGCTTTTTTTTAAAAACATTCAAATGTTGTATTTCAAAGCACAACAAAAGCAGTTCATTGCTGAAGTAGGCTTATTCAGACACATTCACGTCACGTCTAATGTAAATTTAAGCTTTATATTAGGTGAGTATTTAAATGAACTGTTGCTATCATCTGTGTTCATACACATATAACACATATATATACTGTGTTCGCTACTACTATAAACTAGTGCAAACTCGCTTAATGTCGGATGACTCACGCTCTGCACAGCCTTTAACCCCAGCTCGTGCTGTATTGAACAGAAGCACGTCACTTCATAACTATAGCGGCCGTTTTTAGACTGAACTAAATTTATTTTTGATGTCTTGGTCACACTATTTGGAGGGCCGGATCAAATTGCCTCAGGGGCCGCCAGTTGAATAGCCCTGCTCTATGGTTTCGCTACATGTGGAGAGCGTCACTTTACCTTCCCACGTTTGTCGCAAATTACTTGACATCAGCCAGACAGAGGAGCTTGCCAGGGACGCACCCGTACTGAACCAATCGAGGAAAATAAATATATTTATGCTTTTTTGGAGTCAAACACTTTGGAGAATGCTTGAACCAAATTTAAGACCTCGTAAAAACGCGATTAAGACTTTTTTTTAATACCTTTTAAGGGCCTAAATTTTCTCATAATTGATTTATCAACTTTTAATACTTTTTAAGACACCTCAGACACCCTGTATACACAGTAAATACTCATATATTATGTAAATACAAACTTTCATTTTCCCTAAATACAGTTTTGCAACATTAACCCTCAGGGGTCTGAGGTGATTTTGGGGCCCCTGAGATGTTTTGACATGCCCTGACATTTGTGCTAATTTCAGCTACTTATTACATGGTATTGGCCAACATGTATTTTATTTGTATTCAGCACAAACTGTGCTACAACATGATGTGACAATTATGGATGTACATGCTTTTGTTTTTTTTAAAAAAAAATATTATGCGTGGTTAGTAGGATTTGGAGAAAAAAATGTAGCTGAAATAAGGTCCAAAAACACACTAAATGTGCCTGAGCAAGACTTTTGAGTAACCAGTCTGGTAGGCTAGAATATTTACTTCACAATTATGTGAAAATACTTTTATTCTCTCATTCAAAGGAAACATTACAAAGATTTACATTTTGTTAAGTTTGTTTGGCTCATCTCAGGTCTATGCGTGAGTGACAATGGTCATGAATAATTTAAACCTGGAGAGACAAAAGACTCCCCCACTCACCCTTTAAGGGCATTGGAAAGCAATGTCCATCTGCAAAAGCTAGCCCAAACTAAATGCTTGTTACATTTAGTTAAAATTTTGTAGGTTGTAATTTTTTTCAGTATTTTGCTTGAATTTTATTGTATTATCTTTCAATTTCTGAATATATTTGGTGACTAAAATATTATTTTAATAAATATATCTGTTTAATAAATCTGTTTTGTTTAAATGCATCAAAATACATTGCCTATATTCACTGAGAAATGGAGGGAAATATTTGAAACGGTATAAAAGGTGTTTGCAAAACTGTTGTAATAAAAGCTTTCTTGTGCATTAATCCAGCATTTAATAATAATCTCTGAATGACTCTGGCATAATGACAAAACACAAGAACAATCAAAATAATATTTGAAGACCTTTTATATATATTTTGCCCAAATAGTTGCAGCCTTAGTTAACTTGGACAACAAAAATAATAAAAATAACATTTATTCATTTTCCTTCAGCTTAGTCCCTTATTTATCAGGGCTCGCCACAACGGAATGAACCACCAACTTATCCAGCATATGTTTTATGCAGCGGATGCCCTTCCAGCTGCAACCCAGCTCTGGGAAACACCCATACACTCTTATTCACACACACACACACACACACTCATACACTACGGCCAATTTAGTTCATCAATTCCCCTATAGCGCATGTGTTTGGACTGTGGGGGAAACCGGAGCACCCGGAGGAAACCCACGCCAACACTGGGAGAACTTGCAAACTCCACACAGAAATGCTAACTGACCCAGCCGGGACTCAAACCTGTAACCTTCTTGCTGTGTGTCACCATAATAATAACACCATTATAATAATAATAACTACATTTTATAATAACTACATTTCAAAATATAATCACTACATTTATACATTTTAATTAATTGAAAACTTAAACTTAAAACAATTTTTCATTTTTCTTTTGTGACATTTTGGGAGTTTCATCACTGAAAATTGAACAATGTAAAATCGAGTTTTCTACAATGCTTCTACTATGTCCTGTTGTTTAATGTAAATTAGACAGACATACATCATAAGATCATGTGGTTATTATGTGCATGCAAAAAGTTTGCACACTGCAGAAATTTAGCTTCATTTCCACATATTAAAAACAAACGTTACTTGCTCAGTTTGGCATTATTAATGCTGCGATTGAGGTTTGATGGGAGTGATAATAAACCCGGCAATAATAAGTGAACCGAATGCACAAGATGGATTCTGAATCTCGCATAATGGGATTTTTATTGCTGCAGATATTGTGGGATCGAGGAAGAAGAGGAAACGTCTGATGCAATCTGGCTTTGTGTCTTTTTTTTTTATATAGAAATCCAATAGTCCTCATCTCCAGTGATAGATGAATTTTCTTTCCAATGATGTTTTGGTTGAGATTCATAACGGTGTGATATTTCAGCTCATGTTCATCAGTTCTGCCTGAAATCATCAAAACACACTGAAGTATTAAAGTTCAGTGTGTGTTTCATTTCTCCTCTCGGTTTACTGCGATTAAACTCAACACTTCTGTTTTTCAAAGGCTGCTGTTTTCTCATCTTTTTGTGTCAAGGATGAATCACAGCCTAGTTTAATTTACATTGCATGTTGATTTGATTCAGTTCAGTGTCGATTCAATTAAGTTTAATGTTAAAATTGTTCAGTTCAGTGTTAATCAAATGTTGATTCAGTTCAGTTTAAAATTAATTCAGTTCAGTTCAGTTCAGTTCAGTGTAGACTGAATGTTGATTCAGTTTAGTTCAGTGTCGATTAAATTCAGTTTAATGTTAAAATTGTTCAGTTCAGTGTTTATAAAATGTTGATTCGGTTCATTTCAATGTTGATTCAGTTCAGTTCAAGGTTGTTTCAGGTTAATTTATCTCAGTTCAATGTAGATTGAATGTTGTTTAGTTTAATTTCAATATTAATTCAGTTCAGTTTAATGTTAAAACTGATCAGTTCAGTGTTTAATACATGTTGATTCAGTTCATTTAAAGGTTGTTTTAAGTTAGTTCAGCTCAGTTCAATGTAGATTGAATGTTGATTCAGTGCAGTGTCGATTCAATTTAGTTTAATGTTAAAATTGTTCATTTCAGTATTTAATAAATGTTGATTCAGTTCATTTCAATGTTGATTCAGTTCAGTTTCTGGTTGTTTCAGGTTAGTTCAGTTCAGTTCAGTGTAGATTGAATGTTGATTGAGTTCAGTTCAAGGTTGTTTCAGGTTAATGTTAAAATTGTTCAGTTCAATGTTTAATAAATGTTGATTCAGTTCATTTCAATGTTGATTCAATTCAGTTCAAGATTGTTTCAGGTTAGCTCAGTTCAGTTTAATGTAGACTGAATGTTGATTGAGTTCATTTCAGTGTCAATTCAGTTCAGTTTAATGTTAAAATTGTTCAGTTTGGTGTTTTGGTTGAGATTCTTAACGGTGTGATATTTCTGCTCATGTTCATCAGTTCTGCCTAAAATCATCCAGCTAAACTAAAGTATTAAAGTTCAGTGTGTGTTTCATTTCTGCTCTCGATTTACTGCGATTAAACTTAACACTTCTGTTTTTCAAAGGCTGCTGTTTTCTCATCTTTTTGTGCCAAGGATGAATCACAGCCTAGTTCAATTTACATTGCATGTTGATTTGATTCAGTTCAGTGTCGATTCAGTTAAGTTTAATGTTAAAATTGTTCAGTTCAGTGTTAATTAAATGTTGATTCAGTTCAGTTTAAAGTTGATTCAGTTCAGTTCAGTTCAGTGTAGACTGAATGTTGATTCAGTTTAGTTCAGTGTCGATTAAATTCAGTTTAATGTTAAAATTGTTTAGTTCAGTGTTTATGGAATGCTGATTCGGTTCATTTCAATGTTGATTCAGTTCAGTTCAAGGTTGTTTCAGGTTAATTCAGTTCAGTTCAATGTAGATTGAATGTGGATTCAGTTAATTTAAATGTGATTCAGTTCAGTTCAAGGTTGTTTCAGGTTAATTCAGTTCAGTTCAATATAGATTAAATGTGGATTCAGTTCATTTCAATGTTGATTCAGTTCAGTTTAATGTTAAAATTGTTCAGTTCTGTGTTTATTAAATGTTGATTCAGTTCATTTCAATGATGATTCACTGCAGTTCGAGGTTGTTTCAGGTTAGTTCAGTTCAGTTTAATGTAGATTGAATGTTGATTCAGTTCAGTTCAGTGTTGATTAAATTCAGTTTAATGTTAAAATTGTTCAGTTCAGTGTTTATGTAATGTTGATTCAGTTCATTTCAATGTTGATTCAGTTCAGTTCAGTGTTGATTAAATTCAGTTTAATGCTAAAATTGTTCAGTTCGGTGTTTGTGTAATGTTGATTCAGTTCATTTCAATGTTGATTCAGTTCAGTTCAAGGTTGTTTCAGGTTAATTCAGTTCAGTTCAATATAGATTAAATGTGGATTCAGTTCATTTCAATGTTGATTCAGTTCAGTTTAATGTTTAAATCTTTAATTTCTGTGTTTATTAAATGTTTATTCAGTTCACTTCAATTTCGATTCAGTTCAGTTCAAGGTTGTTTTAAGTTAGTTCAGCTCAGTTCAATGTAGATTGAATGTTGATTAGTTTAATTTCAATATTGATTTAGTTCAGTTTATTGTTAAAACTGTTCAGTTCAGTGTTTAATAAATGTTGATTCAGTTCATTTCAATGTTGATTCAGTTCAGTTCAAGGTTGTTTCAGGTAAGTTTAGTTCAGTTAATTGTAGATTTATTGTTGATTCAGTTTATTTCAGTGTCGATTCAGCTCAGTTTAATGTTAAAATTGTTCAGTTCGGTGTTTATTAAATGTTGATTCAGTTCATTTCAATGTTGATTCAGTTCAGTTCAAGGTTGTTTCAGGTTAATTCAGTTCAGTTCAATGTAGATTGAAAGTGGATTCAGTTAATTTCAGTGTTGATTCAGTTCAGTGTTTAAATCTTTCATTTCTGTGTTTATTAAATGTTTATTCAGTTCACTTCAATGTCGATTCAGTTCAGTTCAAGGTTGTTTTAAGTTAGTTCAGCTCAGTTCAATGTAGATTGAATGTTGATTCGTTTAATTTCAATATTGATTCAGTTCAGTTTATTGTTAAAACTGTTCAGTTCAGTGTTTAATACTAAATGTTGATTCAGTTCATTTCAATGTTGATTCAGTTCAGTTCAAGGTTGTTTCAGGTAAGTTTAGTTCAGTTAATTGTAGATTTAATGTTGATTTAGTTCAGTTTAATGTTAAAACTGTTCAGTTTGGTGTTTATTAAATGTTGATTTAGCTTATTTCAATGATGATTCATGGCAGTTCAAGGTTGTTTCAGGTTAGTTCAGTTCAATGTAGATTAAATGTTGATTCATTTAATTTCAATGTCGATTCAGTTCAGTTTAATGTTAAAATTGTTCAGTTCAGTGTTTATTTAATATTGATTTAGTACATTTCAATGTTGATTCAGTTCAGTTCAAGGTGGTTTTAGGTTAATTTAGTTCAGTTCAATGTAGATTGAATGTTGATTCAGTTCAGTTCAGTGTCGATTCAATTTAGTTTAATGTTAGAATTGTTCATTTCAGTGTTTAATAAATGCTGATTCAGTTCATTTCAATGTTGATTCAGTTCAGTTTCTGGTTGTTTCAGGTTAATTCAGTTCAGTTCAGTTCAGTGTAGATTGAATGTTGATTGAGTTCAGTTCAAGGTTGTTTCAGGTTAGTTTAATGTTAAAATTGTTCAGTTCAATGTTTAATAAATGTTGATTCAGTTCATTTCAATGTTGATTCAGTTCAGTTCAAGATTGTTTCAGGTTAGCTCAGTTCAGTTTAATGTAGACTGAATGTTGATTGAGTTCATTTCAGTGTCAATTCAGTTCAGTTTAATGTTAAAATTGTTCAGTTCAGTGTTTTGGTTGAGATTCATAACGGTGTGATATTTCTGCTCATGTTCATCAGTTCTGCCTGAAGTCATCAAGCCAAACAGAAGTATTAAAGTTCAGTGTGTGTTTCATTTCTCCTCTCGGTTTACTGCGATTAAACTCAACACTTCTGTTTTTCAAAGGCTGCTGTTTTCTCATCTTTTTTTTTCTTCTTTTTGTGTCAAGGATGAATCGCAGCCTCTGCTTTTGAAGAATCACCTTCTCACTGATCATCTCGGTGAACGACAGGCTGTTTTCTTCTTCTGCAGGAAAGGTCTTTGAGAAGGAAAAGCCAAACATGTTTTGCTGGAAAACACACACTGTTCAAGCTTTCCGTTTCAGCATCTGAAAGTGACCCACTGGTGGGTTCATCACATATTAAAGCACAACTGATTCAATTTAGTGTTGATTTACTTCAGTTCAGTGTTTATTAAATGTGGATTCAGTTCATTTCCATGTTGATTCACTTCAGTTCAAGGTTGTTTCAGGTTAGTTCTGTTCAATGTAGATTGAATGTTGATTCAGTTCATTTCGATGTCGATTCAGTTGAGTTTAATGTTAAAATTCTTCAGTTCAGTTTTTATTAAATGTTGATTTAGTTTATTTTAATGTCAATTCTCTTCAGTTCAAGGCTGTTTCAGGTTAGTTCACTTCAATTTAATGAAGATTGAATGTTGGTTCAGTTTAGTTCCGTGTTAATTCAGTTCAGTTTAATGTTAAAGTTGTTTAGTTCAGTGTTAATTCACTTCAGAGTTGGTCGAATGTTGATTCAGTTCATTTCAATGTCGATTCGGTTCAATGTTGATTCAATTCATTCATTCATTCATTTTCTTTTCGGCTTAGTCCCTTTATTGATCTGGGGTCGCCACAGCGGAATGAACAGCCAACTTATCCAGCATATGTTTTACGCAATGGATGCCCTTCCAGCTGCAACCCATCTCTGGGAAACATCCATACACACTCATTCACACTCATACACTACGGACAATTAAGCCTACCCAATTCACCTGTACAACATGTCTTTGGACTGTGGGGGAAACCGGAGCACCCGGAGGAAACCCTCGCCAACACGGGAAGAACATGCAAACTCCACATAGAAACGCCAACTGACCCAGCCGAGGCTCGAACCAGTTACCTTCTTGCTGTGAGGCGACAGCACTACCTACTGTGCCACTGCGTCGCTGATTCAATTCAGTTCAAGGTTACTATAGTTAAATTTGAAGTTGATTCAGTTCAGTTTAGTGTTGATTCGTTTTAGTTCAATGCTGATTCGGTCCAATTTATTGTTGATTTAGTTCAATGTTGATTCAGATCAGTTCAGCTTATTGTTGCTGTTGATTCAGTTCAGTTTAATAATGAGTCATTTCTGGTCATTGTTGATTCAAGTCAGTTCAAGCTTATTATAGTTTAATTTGGTGTTGATTCAGTTCAGTTCAATGTTGATTTAGATCAGTTTAATGTTGATTTAGATCAATGTAATGTTGATTCAGAACAGTGTAATGCTGATCCACTTCAGCTTAGTGTTGAAGTTGATTCAGTTCAGTTTAATGTTGTTGCTGGTTTGTTCAATGTTGTTCAGTTCAATGCTGATTCTGTTCAATTTATTGCTGATTTTGTTCAATGTTCATTCGGTTAGTTCAAGTTTGATTCCGCTCAGTTCGGTGTTAATTTTGTTCAGTTCAATGATGATTCAGTTAATTTTGATGTTGATTAAATGTTGAAACAGTTCAGTTCAATATTGATTAAATGTTTCTTTAGTTCAGTTTAATGATGATTAAATTCAGTTTAGTGTTCATTTTGATTCAGTTCAGTTTCTATTCAGTTCAGTTCAATGTTGATTCACTTAAGTTTAGTATTGTTGTTGATTCAGTTCAGTTCAATGTTGATTCAGTTCAGTTCGATGTTGATTCAGTTATGCTGTGTTGATTAAATTTAGTTCAATATATAATTCATGTACAATAAAACATATAATATAAATCAACAAATAATTAAATATTTACTGTTATTAGTAAATACTAGCTTTCTGAATTCAATGTGTTATTAGCCGTTTGTTTATAATTCCTTGTGAAATTCACTAGCAGTTTCTGAACAGAAAATGTTTCTGTTTTCAGTGTATGATTAGAGTTAAAGCTAATTTTAGGTTTAAAGTTAAACAACAAGCAATAAAGTCATCCTAAATCAGTAATGTTCTGTTACTGAAGGCCAAAAAATTGTAAAAAAGCAGCTAAAGCTGGTTGTAAATGCACAAACATGAACGTCAATACTCCTGCACATCCATTATTTCAGGTAACAGGCCCAGAGGTGTGAGTCTGTCGCTCCAGCCGCACATAAAGACAGAATCAATCCTCACGTCTCAGAGGAAAACTGACGTCAGCATCCATTAACATCTCACAGAGTTAACCTTCACTTCACTGGACAGGACTGGCTTTAAATCCACAATCGACACGTTTGGTTATTCCAGAAGAGGTATTTCAGCTCAGATCATTATTTCTGTAGCTCTCTCTCTCTTATATTTCAACATTTTTTGTAGTATACTAAATTTCTGTAAATAAAACCATAGAAAAAATCCCCAAGTTCAGGCTTCAACATATAATATAAACTTGATCTGACTATTCATTCATTCATTCATTTTCCTTCAGCTTAGTTCCTTTATTTATGAGGGGCCGCCACAGTTGAATGAACTGCCAACTTTTCCGGCATATGTTTTACACAGCGGATGCCCTTCCAGCCGCAACCCAGTACTGGGAAACACCCATCTCATTCACACACACACTCATACACTTAGGCCAATTTAGTTAATCAATTACTCTACAGCGCATGTGTTTGGACTGTGGGGGAAATCGGAGCACCCGGAGGAAACCCACGCCAACACAGTGAGAACATGCAAACTCCACACAGAAATGCCAACTGGCCCAGCCGGGACTCAAACCAGCGACCATCTTGCTGTGAGGCGACTACTAAGCAACCGTGCCACTCTGATCTGACTCTGTAGAGTAGCAAAATAAATAAGTAAATAAAAAAATAGACGAATTAAAAAAAAACAAATACATAAATAAAAGGAGAAAATGTGAAATGTGTTTGAATGAATTGACCAAGTGATCACACAGAGAGAAATCTATTTCTTAAACAACACATGAGGGCTGAATTTAGCCATTATTGCTGACAAATACACACAAATACACGTTAAAATGCCCGTCTTGATGTTTATTCTAGTATAAAACTCTGTTTTGTCTAAAATACAAGTAAACAGTTTGAGATAGGGATGCGTAATTAGTCAAAATTCAATAAAAAATTAAGTGAAGATGATTAAATCACATGTTTAATTTGTATATTTTATTCTATTGTAGTTTTATTATGATAATTTTCCATAATATTAGTGACTTTTTATTAGTTTATTATTTGTTTTGATGATTTTTTCAACACATTTCTAAACATAATAGTTTTAATAACTCATTTCTAATAATTGATTTCTTTTAAAAGCTTAACTACGTATATTATTAGGTAAGTTATTGGACAACAGTGGCTGGTTCTGTAGCCAAT
>LR812536.1:3534292-3569292 GCA_903798195.1 Danio kyathit | reverse complement strand
CTCCGGGTGCTCCGGTTTCCCCCACAGTCCAAACACATGCGCTATAGGGGAATTAAATAAACTAAAGTGGACGTAGTGTATGAGAATGTGTGTGAATAAGCATTCCAGTATTGGGTTGCAGCTGATGAATAAATACAGTCATTTTTAAGTAATATAATATTAGTCTCTTTAAGGATTTTACTATAGTAAAGTGTATGAATTAATCTGTTGTGGCGATTCTGTTGTTGCTATGGTAACACAGCAACTATAGTAATTGATCTGTTCTAGCGATTCTACAGTTGCTATGGTAACACAACAACTATAGTAATTGATCTGTTGTGGCGATTCTAAAGTTGCTATGGTAACACAACAACTATAGTAGTTGATCTGTTGTGGCGATTCTATAGTTGCTATGGTAACACAACAACTATAGTAATTGATCTGTTTTAGCGATTCTACAGTTGCTATGGCAACACAACAACTATAGTAATTGATCTGTTGTGGCGATTCTATAGTTGCTATGGTAACACAACAACTATAGTAGTTGATCTGTTGTGGCAATTCTATAGTTGCTATGGTAACACAACAACTATAGTAGTTGATCTGTTGTAGTGATTCTATAGTTGCTATGGTAACACAACAACTATAGTAGTTGATCTGTTGTGGCGATTCTATAGTTGCTACGGTAACACAACAACTATAATAATTGATCTGTTGTGGCAATTCTACAGTTGCTATGGTAACACAACAACTATAGTAATTGATCTGTTGTGGCGATCCTAGAGTTGCTATGGTAACACAACAACTATGGTAATTGATCTGTTTTAGCGATTCTACAGTTGCTATGGTAACACAACAACTATAGTAACTGATCTGTTTTAGCGATTCTACAGTTGCTATGGTAACACAGCAACTATAGTAATTGATCTGTTTTAGCGATTCTACAGTTGCTATGGTAACACAGCAACTATAGTAACTGATCTGTTGTGGCGATTCTATAGTTGCTATGGTAACACAACAACTATAGTAATTGATCTGTTGTGGCGATTCTATAGTTGCTATGGTAGCACAACAACTATAGTAATTGATCTTTTCTGGTGATTCTATAGTTGCTATGGTAACACAACCACTACAGTAATATAAATAAATGACCCAACACTAGTTTTCTAGCACTAAAGGGTCTATTATACTACAATACATTCGTTTATTATAGTAAAAACTAAACTATGCTGCAGTATTTACAGTTTATCACGTATGCTGCAGCATTCATTAACAAAGAAAACACTATATTATAAAGATAATAATAACTATAGTATGGTTAAACACTGAGATTTACTCTAGTATTTCTCCTGCAGGTATAGTGTGAATGTGGTGTGATCTGTGCTGTGCTTCTGCTGACTTTGACAGGGTTTTCTCTTTGAAGATGCTCTGCTTTCAGGCTTCTGCGGGTCTTTTGTTGGAGTTCATACATGCTTTTTTCCACGAGGGCAGAATTCGAAGAGCTCAACACTAACATCTCCTGCAGGACCGCGTTCTTCAACATCTAGAAATGAGTGTTTCTATGCAAATGAGGTCGGCCTGCTTTCTTCTATTGTCGTGATTCATTCATAACAGCTTTCTGAAGTCAGAGGATCAGGGCTGGGGAGTAATGGATTACATGTGATTTAAAAGCCCTGTGAAATTAGATGTTTTTTAGATGTTCGTATTAGCATGTTTGTCTTAAGGATATCTATAAGCTAGTGTGCTTCAAAGACAGTGGCAAACTTAGCCACAAACTTTAAATGTGTCAAAAAAAAGCATAATATAGCTGTTTACTATACTTTTTATTTAACAAAACATATGCACAGTAATCTGTCCTGGCTAAAGGTCCCAGATCACCAGTTAACTACACATAAATGGGAAATAATCTCCCATTAAAGCAATTGTAAAAAATGATAATTAAACCACATGTAATGTGTATTTATATAGCGCATTTATTGTGTATGGCCATACACCCAAAGCACTTCACAATCATGAGAAGGGTCTCTCCACACCACCACCAGTGTGTAGCTTCCACTTGGATAATGCGACGGCAGCCACAGGACAACGGCGCCAGTGCGCTCACCACACAACAGCTATTAGTGGAGTGAAGAGACAGTGATAGAGCCAATTCAGTGGATGGGGATGATTAGGAGGCCATGATGGGTAAGGGCCGATTGAGGGACTCGGCCAGGACACCGGGGTTACACCCCTACTCTTTACGAGAAGTGCCATGGGATTTTTAATGACCACAGAGAGTCAGGACCTCGGTTTAACGTCTCATCCGAAAGACGGCGCCCACTGACAGTAGACAGTGGTTAGTGTCCCCTTCACTTTTACTGGGGCATTAGGACTCACACAGACCGCAGGTTGTGCGCCCCCTGCTGGCCTCAATAACACCACTTCCAACAGCAACCTAGTTTTTCCCATGTGGTCTCCCATCCAGGTACTGACCAGGCTCAGCCCTGCTTAGCTTCAGTGAGTAAGCAGTCTTGGGCTACAGGGTGATATGGCTGTGGCGAATTACGCAAAAGAAAGCAGGTAAAAAACATACCGTGTGATAATGAAAGGATTATAACGCACACGGTTAACGTTAGACCCATAAATAATCTGCTCAAATAATGGTGAAAGTGAAAGCAACGGGTGCTGCTTACAAAAATACAAATCTGGAGCTCTTAAAAGCAGTAAGACTGTGGGTGCATGTTCATCACTTTTTGTCTAGTCTATTTGAAAGAGAACCGATCACATCAGCTGTGTTTCTAGACACAGTTGCTTCACGCAAGGAAACGAGAGCGCGCACGCGTTTTAAACAGTCGCGCACATCACCTCAGCTGCTAGCGCGAGTGATCATCCTCTCATTTGGTATTCGTCTGATTTTTATTGCTCACGCGAACGCAATTATTTTTGTCAGTCGTGTTGCTTCTCAATTCTAAGATCGCCTTTGCATGCATATTGGACCATCCTTATTGTCGAACCCTGCTTTTATGAATTATTATCCGGGAAAATTATTTTCAACCAGCCAAAGTGGCTAGTGGGAGTGTCTGTCTTACCCGCCACCACTGAAATCTACCCGCATTTGGCGGGTTGGCAGGTGTTAATGTAAAGCCCTGATCATATATATATTAACTTATATTGCTTGCCTATTGATGAGATATTGTTGTTTATTAGTACTTATGAAGCCCATATTCTGCATGATCTTTTTCATAAACCACAGTACTACATTAGCAGCAAATTAATAGATTATTCATTCATTCATTTTCTTTTCAGCTTAGTCCCTTTATTAATCAGGGGTCACCACAGCGGAATGAACCGCCAACTTATCCAGCATATGTTTTACACAGCGGATGCCCTTCCAGCCACAACCCAACACTGGGAAACACCCATACACTCTCATTCACACACATATACGGACAATTTAGTTCATAAATTCCCCAATAGTGCATGTGTTTGGACTGTGGGGGAAACCGGAGCACCCGGAGGAAACCCAAATTAGTAGTTTATTGAGCTAAAATCATAGTTAATGATTTGTTAATAGTGAGATTTATAACTTTAAATAAAGGAGTGACCCAACATTTCACTAAACTACTGTACTAGGTGCTTGCAGATTTAGTGTCTTCACTTAAACAAATACATTTATTCATAATTGTTCTAATCCTATATTATTTTCAGACTGTCATACACCTTTTGACATTAAAAATGCAAATTTGTGAGATTTCAATTAATGTTTCATACAGTATGTTCCCCCTTGAAGGGACACCAGAGAGGACGACTAAAAGGGTCTTTTCAATGGTTTTTCCCTCCTGCCTTTTGGACATGCAGATCTGCTTTGCTTTTCCACAGGGACATCTGGCCCAGATAAAGGCAACACGGCACTAACCCACACAAGCAAATCAAATCGTTTACAGTAGCACACAAACGCACGCACGCACACACGCATGCACATAAACTAAATCTGACGAATGTAATGAAGTTAAATGTGTAGTGATGCATGGTAACCATAGTATAGGTGAAATTAATTGATTCTGGTACATTTCATTAAAAAGAAGACATTATAGGCTGATTTCACGTGGCCGCCATTTCAAAAGCGAAATCGAGGCTGCGGTGGGAAGAAACCTGGAAGTATAGCCTGAGTCACAAAACGTTGTGTACCTGACTGTATGGCCCAATCCCAATTACCCCTTAGCCCTTCCCCTTACCCCTACCCCTCGTTTTGCGTGTAAGGGGTAGTGGTGTCCCTATTCTCTTTAGCTTGAAGGCGTAGGGCTAAGGGCAAGGGGTATACACACCTTCAAATGAAAATAGAGCACCTTTGGGATGTGGTAGAACGGGAGATTTGCATCATTGATGTGCAGCCGACAAATCTGCAGCAACTGTGTGATGCTATCATGTTAATATGGAGAAAAATCTCTGAGGAATATTTCCAGTACCTTGTTGAATCTATGCCATGAAGGATTAAAGCAGTTCTGAAGGCAAAAGTGGGTCCAACCTGGTACTAGTAAGGTGTACCTAATAAAGTGGCCAGTGAGTGTATATTTCCACTCAGAATGTGTAATTATTAATTTTGATTATTATTTTTGCTAATTGATATTTTATTTCAGTTTGTTTTTCAGTGACTGATATTTTGATTGAGCTTTAGTTTTTCATTTATTGTGAATTTTCTATTTGTGAATTTCTGAATTTTATTTCAGTTTAACAGTTGTTTACTAAAAAAACTTGTATTCAGTTTACATTATATGTCCAGATGTGCAGTTTTAGAAAGAATCATCTCAGTGAAATGCACAGTAAAGTGTCTCCTGTCTCTTTAAATAGTGTCTCTTCAATCCTGCAGATCTGCATGTGTGTTTCTGCTCACGATTCACATCATGACTCACTCAGCAACAACCCAAGCAGCAGATTCTCTGCAGATCTGGAGTTAAAGAAGAGCCACTGCAGGAATGGAGAATGTTGATAGGAGTTTCCAGCAGCTCAGATTTTTATTCGTTCATTCATTTTCTTTTCGGCATAGTCCCTATATTAATCCGGGGTCGCCACAGCGGAATGAACCACCAACTTATCCAGCATGTTTTTATGCAGCGGATGCCCTTCCAGCCGCAACCCATCTCTGGGAAACATCCACACACACTCATTCACACACATACACTACGGACAATTTAGCTTACCCAATTCACCTGTACGGCATGTCTTTGGACTGTGGGGGAAACTGGAGCACCCGGAGGAAACCCACGCAAACGAAGGGAAAACATGCAAACTCAACACAGAAACGCCAACTGACCCAGCCGAGGCTCGAATCAGTGACCTTCTTGCTGTGAGGCGACAGCACTACCTACTGCGCCACTGCGTCGCCCAGCTCAGATTTTCATGAAACAATACTACAGTAATTGATAGTGGATATAATAGTGTTTCAGAACCATACTGTAGTAAAGTACTTGAATTCCACTGTTGACGTGATTCTATCATTGGTATGGTAACAGCAACAACTATAGTACAGTAATTGATCTGTTGTAGAATTCTAGTTGCTATGGTAACAAAAACTATAGTAATTCAAATGTTGTGATGATTCTAGAGTTGCTATGGTAACACAACCATTATAGTAATTGATTTGTTCTGGTGATTCTATAGTTGCTATGGTAACACATCGACTATAGTAATTGATCTGTTGTGGTGATTCTACAGTTGCTATGGTAACACAACAACTAAAGTAATTGATCTGTTGTGGTGATTATATTGTTGCTATGGCAACACAACAACTATATTAATTGATCTGTTGTGGTGGTTCTAGAGTTGCTATGGCAACACAACAACTATAGTAATTGATCTGTTGTAGTGATTCTATCGTTGCTATGGTAACACATCAACTATAGTAATTGATCTGTTGTGGTGATTCTAGAGTTGCTATGGTAACACATCAACTATAGTAATTGATCGGTTGTGGTGATTCTACAGTTGCTATGGTAACACACCAACTATAGTAATTGATCTGTTGTGGTGATTCTACAGTTGCTATGGTAACACACCAACTATAGTAATTGATCTGTTGTGGTGATTCTACAGTTTCTATGGTAACACAACAACTATAGTAATTGATCTGTTGTGGTGATTTTATTGTTGCTATGGTAACACAACAACTATAGTAGTTGATCGGTTGTGGTGATTCTAGAGTTTCTATGGTAACACAACAACTATAGTAACTGATCCGTTGTGGTGAGTCTACCGTTGCTATGATAACACAACAACTATAGTAATTAATCTGTTGTGGTGATTTTACAGTTGCTATGGTAACACAACAACTATAGTAATTGATCTGTTGTGGTGATTCTATAGTTGCTATGGTAACACAACAACTATAATAAATGATCTGTTGTGGTGATTCCATAGTTGCTATGGTTACACAACAACTATAGTAATTGATCTGTTGTGGTGATTCTGTCGTTGCTATGGTAACACAACAACTATAATAATTGATCTATGTGGTGATTTCACAGTTGCTATGGTAACACAATAACTATAATAATTGATCTGTTGTGGTGATTCCACAGTTGCTATAGTAACACAACAACTATAATAATTTATCTGTGTGGTGATTTCTCAACTGCTATGGTTACACAACAACTATCGTAATTGATCTGTTGTGGTGATTCTATTGTTGCTATGGTAACACAACAACTATAATAATTGATCTGTTGTGGCGATTCTATAGTTGCTATCGTAACAGATCAACTATAGTAATTAATGTGTTGTGGTGAAAAAACACTGTATGTATTTAATATAAATTACAATGGTATTTTGTTTATGGTGGTTCCAGCTGTAACTCCACTACTGTATATAGACTGTTGATTTGCATGAAGCGAGACTAAAATATGCTTAATTGAGGCAGTAAGGGTGTGAAGCGGTGTCTGTGCGTCCCGGCTGGATAAATATTGACTGTAGTGGAGCAGATGGCCAGTGTTGGAGAGGCAGAGTCCGGGATCAGGACTGACATCTGCTCTCTGAGAACGTCAGAGGACAAAATTACTGCACAATCACACATACAGCTGAAGTCAGAATTACTACCCCTCCTGAATTATTAGCCCCCTCCGTATATATTTTCCCCAATTTCTGAAATTGAAAATTTGTTCAAAACATTTCTAATCATAATAGTTTTAATAACTCATTTCTAATAACTGATTTATTTTATCTTTGCCATGATGACAGCACATAATATTTGACTAGATATTCTTCAAGACACTAGTATTCAGCTTAAAGTGACATTTAAAGGCTTAACTAGGTTAATTAGGGTAAAATTAGGGTAATTAGGAAAGTAATGTAACAGTGGTTTGTCCTGTAGACAATCCAAAACAAATATTGCTTAAGGGGGCTAATAATATTGAACTTAAAATGGGTTTAAAACTATTAAGAACTGCTTTTATTCTGACCGAAATAAAACAAATAAGACTCTCTCAAGATGAAAAAATATTAGAGGAAATACTGTGAGAAATTCCTGAATCTGTTCAACATCATTTGGAAAATATTTGAAAAAGAAATTCACAGGAGGGGGAATAATTTTGACTGTATCTCTAAACTAAAGGCATCCTCTCAGTGTTTGGTAATATCTGTGGGGCTTTAGTTGACTACTCTTTGTTTTAAAATCTGTTATTAGCATTTTTAATATTTCTATTTATTTTCAGCTTTATTTACGCACCCTTATGTACAACAACAACAACAACAACAACAACAACAACAACAACAACAACAACAACAACAGTATTATTATTATTATTATTATTATTATTATTATTATTATTATACATCTCACCATACACTGTAAAATATACTGGTTGCCTTAAATTTTTAATCTGAATCAAATTAAACTTATAAGTCATTTGAACTAACATTATAATAATACTTGCATAACTTATAAAACTAAGTTAGAACATGGTTAACTTCATATCATTTTTTACAGTGTACATAAGTAATAAATAAAAAACAATAAATAACAATATCAATAAACCATAAAAGAAGCTGTCTTTACAAAATGACAACAATAAAATAAACTATTATACTATTCACTGATATGCTGACAATGTAGAATAATGCTTTAATAACATAATGAATAGAATAGAATAGAATAGAATAGAATAGAATAGAATAGAATAGAATAGGACATAATAGAATAGAATAAAGTAGAATAAAATAGAATAGAACAGAACAGAACAGAATAGAAAAGAATAGAATAGGAAATAATAGAATAGAATAAAATAGAATAGAACAGAACAGAACAGAACAGAACAGAATAGAATAGAATAGAATAGAAAAGAATAGAATAGGACATAATAGAATAGAATAGAATAGAATAGAATAAATTAGAATGGAATAGGACAGAATATAATAGAATAGAACAGAACAGAATAAAATAAAATAGAATAGAATAGAATAGAAAAAAAAGAATAGAACCGAACAGAATAGAATAGGAAATAATAGAATAGAATAGAATAGAATAGAATAGACTAGAATAGAATAGAATAGAATAGGAAATAATAGAATAGAATAGAATAGACTAGAATAGAATATAATAGAATAGAATAGAATAGGAAATAATAGAATAGAATAGAATAGAATAGACTAGAATAGAATAGAATAGGAAATAATAGAATAGAATAGAATAGAATAGAATAGAATAGAATAGAATAGAATAGAATAGAATAGACTAGAATAGACTAGAATAGAATAGGAAATAATAGAATAGAATAGAATAGAATAGAATAGACTAGAATAGACTAGAATAGAATAGAATAGGAAATAATAGAATAGAATAGAATAGAATAGAATAGAATAGAATAGAATAGAATAGAATAGGAAATAATAGAATAGAATAGAATAGAATAGAATAGAATAGAATAGGAAATAATAGAATAGAATAGAATAGAATAGAATAGAATAGAATAGAATAGAATAGAATAGAATAGGACATAATAGAATAGAATAAAATAGAATAAAATAGAATAGAACAGAACAGAACAGAATAGAATAGAAAAGAATAGAATAGAATAAAATAGAATAGAATAGAATAGAAAAGAAAAGAATAGGACATAATAGAATAGAATAGAATAGAATAAATTAGAATAGAACAGAACAGAATATAACAGAATAAAATAGAATAGAACAGAACAGAATAAAATAAAATATAATATAATATAATAGAATAGAATAGAATAGAATAGAATAGAAAAGAATAGAACCGAACAGAATAGAATAGAATAGAATAGAATAGAATAGAATAGAATAGAATAGAATAGACTAGAATAGGAAATAATAGAATAGAATAGAATAGACTAGAATAGAATAGAATAGAATAGAATAGAATAGAATAGAATAGAATAGGAAATAATAGAATAGAATAGAATAGAATAGAATAGAATAGAATAGAATAGAATAGAATAGGAAATAATAGAATAGAATAGAATAGAATAGAATAGAATAGAAAAAAAGAATAGAACCGAACAGAATAGAATAGGAAAAAAATAGAATAGAATAGAATAGAATAGAATAGAATAGACTAGAATAGAATAAATTAGAATAGAATATAATAGAATAAAATAGAATAGAATAGAATAGACTAGAATAGAATAGGAAATAATAGAATAGAATAGAATAGAATAGAAAAAAAGAATAGAATAGAATAGGAAATAATAGAATAGAATAGAATAGACTAGAATAGAATAGAATAGGAAATAATAGAATAGAATAGAATAAACTAGAATAGAATAGAATATAATAGAATAGAATAGAATAGAATAGGACATAATAGAATAGAATCAAATAGAATAAAATAGAATAGAACAGAACAGAACAGAACAGAATAGAATAGAATATGACATAATAGAATAGAATAGAATAGAATAGAATAGAATAGAATAGAATAGAATAGAATAGAATAGAATAGATATAATTCATTAATTTTCTTTGGCTTTGTCTCTTTATTCATTAGGGTCGCCACAGAAGAATCTACCAACAACTATTCCAGCATATGTTTTACACAGTGGATGCCCTTTCAGAAGAATCAGAATCAGAAAGAGCTTTATTGCCAGGTATGTTCACACATACGAGGAATTTGTTTTGGTGACAGAGCTTCTACAGTGCAACAGAATTACAGACAGGACTAAAAAACAGAAAATAAATATATTTTAAAAAGTGAATGCAAATATACAAATTGACAAGTGTTTGTACAGCTAT
Source organism: Danio kyathit (assembly GCA_903798195.1). Taxonomy (NCBI): domain Eukaryota; kingdom Metazoa; phylum Chordata; class Actinopteri; order Cypriniformes; family Danionidae; genus Danio; species Danio kyathit. Next base: position 3,559,086 of record LR812536.1, on the reverse strand, counting down.
ATTACTATATACAACATAATATGTGCAGCTGTTATGTGCAAATTGGTATGTAAAGTGTGTTGTTAAATAAGTGTATGTGCGTCTAAAAAAAGTGTATAGCAGGTAGTGATGTTGGTTCCACAATTATTATCATCAAGTGTTCATGAGATGGATTGCCTGAGGGAAGAAACTGTTTCTGTGTCGGGCTGTTCTGGTGCGCAGTGCTCTGTAGCGTCCACCAGAAGGTAAAAGTTCAAACAGGCAGTGTGCTGGGTGTGAGGGGTCCAGAGTGATTTTGGCAGCCCTTCTGCTTGCTCTGGATAAGTACAGTTCTTGGAGAGTAGGTAGGGTTGTACCAATGATTCGCTCAGCAGTCCGAACTATTCGACGTAGTCTCCGGAGGTCGGATTTGGTAGCTGAGCTAACCCAGACAGTTATTGATGTGCAGATGACAACAACCAAGTACTGGAAAAGTACTGGAAAACTCCCATACACACTCATTCAAACACACACATACACTATAGCCAATTTAGTTAATCAATTCCCCTATAGCTCATGTGTTTAGACTGTGGGGGAAACCGGAGCACCCGAAGGAAACCCACACCAACACGGGGAGAACATGCAAACTCCACACAGAAATGACAACTGACCCAGCCGAGGTTTCAACCAGCGACCTTCTTGCTGTGAGACAACAGTGCTAACCTTTGAGCCACCATGCCGCCAATAGAATATAATAAAATACAATAGAATCAAACAGAATAGTCGTGGATGCAGAAATAAGCAGTAAAAGCGTCAGGCGTTCAGATAATTGAAGCTCAGCCGTTTCTGCTCTTTCTCCCTCAGCTCAGAGACTCTAATGAAGACTGAAGGATCCTCAGACGTTTCTCAGGATCCCTCAGGACTTTTCTCCATCATTTGCACAATCTGATCTCCTGAATGAAATCTCTTCTGTCCTGCAAATCAATGAGTCTTAATATCGTCTGAACCGAAGCCACAGGCAAGAGTTTCTGAGCATGTCGGATCTCCATCAGACCTTCTGCTGCACTGTAAAAAAATATCTGCATATTAGCGGTTTCCTGCATTTTGTGATTCATGTTTTTTTTTTATTTCTGCTTCGCTGACAACTTTTACCCTTGAAAGTGACTTTTATGAACATGTTTAATAGGTTAAAGTGATATATTGTCTTGCTTGGTGTTGTATATTACGCTATAATCACCTTGTAAACTGCAAGTACAATGTTAACCCTTACTGTAGAGTATGCAGTAAATAACTGTAAAAAAGCCAGTGTTTTGCTGTAATAAAAGGAAACAGTATTTTACTGTAAAACGAGCAGGATTTGTACAAAAATGTGTAGTGCAAAGAATTACAGTAATTTATTTTATGTACTGTAGCCATTACAGGTAGTAACTGTGATGATAAATGGTAAATTACTGTTCAGCCATTACTGTCTCGTCTACTCTGATGCTTTTATTGTGCTGTATATTGTAGAGACTCGCTGGTCAAAACCAGTTCGAATCCGGCTTTGGAATGTTGAGCGCATCTGGCTTTACTCGCTCCAGGGCTTGTACCCCGGCAGAGTGACAGGGAACCAAGTGATCCGATTGTCATCCCCCTAACTTGGACAGATGCTGCAACTAATTTTGGTTAATCGTTAACCAACGAGACAAAGACGCCCTTCAAATTCTCTTTATCACGAGGTTGTTGAATGACCATCTGGCCATGCACCACGAGACACTCTAATTTCAGCTAGATGGACAGAATTCAGAGACAAAAGAAATGGAGACTTGAGGAAAACGATTCGTATAGATGTTATAACCAAGGCAAAATTTTATATTTTGAATGACATTTATAAGTATTGATGTGCTGTGTTTATTTCAACCAACCAGGTTCATAATGTGTGATTTCACCATCATAACAGGGTGAAATTATCTGTATGTGTGTGATATGCCTCATGTTTAGTGTTGAACAAAATGATTTTCTACTTGCAATACTTTGCTGTAAATGAGAATTTTGTAATCCGAACCATATTGTAACATTTGATGTCAGATAGTTACAATCTTACCAGAGATTTTATCACGTTAAGTCTCTTGCCGTGGGCTAATTATTAAACTTGCCTACGCTGGGACGGGGCGTGGCCCCGCCCTTCATCTTGCCGTTCATTGGACGACAGTATCAAGAGGGATGGCTCAGAGCCAGCCTATAAAACCTCCTTGTAGCGTCAACCATGTGCGCAGCCCCCTTTTTGCATTAGCTGGCAGACGGCCGCTGATGCTTCTCCGCCCCTAATCGCCACCACGCGGTTAGGCCAACATCACAAACTTTTCCCTCCAAAACCTGTTAAGTTTCGCAACTGCTGAAACTTCCGCTAAACTGACTCTCAGTCTCAACGGAGTCCGTCACCCAGGACAACCAGCTACACTCATGCCAGAGTGAGTTCCAGCGAGCGACGTCACAGAGAAACCAACCTAGCAGCAGCGCCACGTGTTTCCTCCAACCCGGAGAGGGAAATCCGAATCAAGAAAGGCTTCAACAAACTCGCAAGTAACACAAATAACTGTTGTTTCTAGCTGATCGGGTGCATATGCTTTTAAGCAGTTAAAGATAAGTCAATTCTCTGCTTTTGTGGTTTCTCAGGTGATTCTAAGATCTGGTACGAAACAGATCGGCTGGACTGTTTGTTCAATTCATTTTGCATCCTCTGAACTGCCTGTGTGTGTGTGTGTGAACGTGTGTGTGCATTTGTTTGTTTGTTTGTTTATTTGTTGTTTTGATTACTACGTAGTTAGCCTCGTGTACCGAATAGTGTAGCAATAAATCCTTGTTCTCCCTTAAAGAACCGTGTTCTGGTTTCTGTGCTTTGTAAGTCTCTGCCTCAAGCTACAGATCGTGTTACCTTGCTAAAAGTTAACCCTATTCCGTGTTATGTTATTATCGCTTGGCCACGAAAATAATATAGACGAGAATTAATAAATGTGATGTCTCCATTTGCGGGACAAGTTTGAATCTTTGATCTGATTCAATCTGACTCAATTGAGTCGAATCAATGATTCGAATCTTCAGGATCCGAGTCATTGATCTGAGCTAATAATTTCTAAATTGATCTTTTAACATAGATTGATTTCTTACAATATAGAATAGTGCATTTATCTTAGTGCCAAAAACAATATTGACACACACATACACAGGATGTCTGTCTTATTCCAAACACAAAATTGTGAAAAAAGTTTTCAGAAAATGTTGGCCCTTTAAGGGAGCCAGGTGTTTGATTTGTTTACTTTTGAGTGTGCTCCATTCTCTGTTTAGCAGTTCAGATGCAGAGTCTGATGTTTTAAGCCGTAAATAAAAATCTACGTGTAAGTGAAATGTGTTCAAATGTTTTTGAGGGTTTCTGAAGTGTCTGTGTATTAAGTTATATTGTTGTTGAACTGTGTACTTAAAGGCTACATTGTTAGCTAGTTAGCCTCTCCTCATATAAATTCTTACATTACTTTCATTTAAGTATATTTATTCATTGGATATTGCCTATTTCCATCATGTACAGAAGCTAACAGTGTAATGTGTCTTTTTGGCAAATAAGCAGAATTTATACACATAAAAAACACTCAATTCCAATCTCCTCAGTTAGGTAGTGTTGTAAACAAATAAATGTTGTATAGAGAAGAGAACCCAGTCCAGGAGACTCGAAACAAGCAGAATTCCTTTATTGAGACGTGTTGGTTAATCTGCAGTCAAACAGCATCTTCAAGAAGTCCATGTGTCTGCAGGAGCCTACTGGAGGTCTGCAGCCTGCTAGTTTTATCACAAGTCTGATTTGAAACAAAGATGTCCTGTCTATATTGTATTCTTAGGAGGAGGGGAGATAGCTACACAAAGCATGCAAATTAGGTATTGGGTTAACCAGCATATAGGTGTTAGAAAACCTGCCACACAAGTTAATCAGCAAAGGGGTTTCTTTGGCCTGAAAGTATCACCCTTAAACAAAGGCAGAGTCATTGAATTGCCAGTAGTCAGAAAGATAAAGGTTTAATGTCTCTCATAGCTGGGCTCTAAATGAAATGATATAATTAAAAACCAAAGAATATAACTTTTCAGTTATATGTAGATTATTGTTCATTTGAAACTAGATTATATAAATTTATAATCCCACAGTAGCTAACATGCACAGGAATCATCACAGGGATTTGCAAACCTCCACTGTCGGGTCCCAGGTTGTAAATTTGTTGTTAAGTATTTTTCAGAGCTGTGTTTCCATCTGTGAATTCATGAGGACAATAGAAACGTTTGTTTTCTTGAACTTTTTTAAGTAAATAATAATAAGATTGGATTCTTTGCAATCTCTGTGTTGCCGATTTTATTTATGTTTTTATTATTATTTTAAACTTTTTTTATTGAGAATTGATGTGTGTGCCTGTTTTTTGACAAACATGTTTCTAACCATATCTAGAGTAAGGCCCCGTTTACACTAATGCGTTTTAGTTTTAAAACGCATAAGTTTTGCTACGGTTACGCCATCCGTCTACACTACGCCGGAGTTTTCGAGCCCCAAAAACGGAGCGTTTTGGAAACGCTAAAGAGGCCGTTTTCATTCTAAAACGCTGCTGCTCTGTGTTAGTGTGGATGGGGGAAAACGGAGACATCTGAAAACGCAGGCGGAGCTGCAGACATTCACCTCTCTGATTGGGGCTTTTTCCTCAATATTAAGTAGCCTTCACACAGTTCAGTTCTGCATCCTCTTCGTGTAAGTTCAGACTTCGCAAGTTTGATATGGAAAACAAACTTCCGAGTGTGTACTTTATAAAGTCATTCACATCACCCTGGCTATGCTGTTTCACTATCTTAACAGTAAAATGAAAACATGATGTGAGGAACTGCCTATTTTCACTTTGATATTAGCAACAGACATCAAAAATGTTGAGGCGTCGTGTAGCTGCATGATATGAGCGTCATCTTCAAGCATATTTATAACAAAACGGAGCCTATAACATCACTGCCTCCTTTCATTTTCATTGAAAATACGAAACAGCCTCTCTCTTTCATTGAATATCAGTTTTAATGATCAATATGGCCATTATAAAAGTATAACGCACAATAAGTTTATACAATAGAGAAAATAAAGGCAAACAATCTGTCAGATGTGCAGAATCGATGTCCGCGGTTACATTAATTAAGATATTAACCTAACTTATCTTTGCTCTCAGCCAAAACACGTTACCTGAGAACAAGTAATAGATTCAAAAGACCAAAGTCGGGGAATATGTAGTTAGATATAGACAACAAGATGAATTAAATATCACATTTAACAAATATAGTGAGATTAGATCCAGCGGGAGATCCTTGATGAACAGTCCGACGTGCACAGCTCTTGGGTGTGCACTCAAAGCAGGCTGCAGTGCATGCCAGAGAGTGTGTGTGTGGTCACGTGATGTGCGTTTTCACCGTTTTAGTGTAAACAGAGAGCTGTTCAGAAACGCTGGGTGAAACGCTAGTGTGGACGCGGATCGTTTTCATTCTAAAACGCTGTTTTAAAACTAAAACGTACTAGTGTAAACGGGGCCTAAGTATGTGTGTGTGTGTTCTTTTGATATGCAAATTATTATTATTATTATTTTTTTGTTATTATTTAAAACTTAAAAAAAGTGTTTTTTTTCTTTTGGTTCTTTCTATCTCTTTAACCTTATATTATTTTAACCTTGTATATCAGGAGTCAAGTGATGCCACATTAGAGCTTATTCAAAGGTAAGTATTATACTGTATATGAACGACACACATTTAAAGGTGAAAGTAAAACAATTCTCTCTTAAACAGCACTTCCATACATCTTTTGCAGAGGCTTAGGACGTGCTCACACTATGTACAGTTGCCTTGAACCGGGCCGAAGTACGATTGTGCCCCCTCCCCTCTCCCCCGACGGCCCGCACTCACATTACATTCGGGCCTGGGCACGGTTACGTCATCGATGACGCGCAGTTCAGTAAGCGCTTTCGCTCAGCACAGTGGAGATTTCTTTAGTAAGTTATTATAGTTATATCGTTTAAGTAGTTTCATATGCGGTGACACGCAGTCAAATATTTCGCCGAACAGATCAGCCACTTTTGACACTCATAAACAATCATAAAGTCCTCGTGCTGCAGGAATTAGGAGGTTTGCTGAAGGAGCAGCTGTAGTGCAGTGAGGGGTTTGCGTCTTTAATAAACTTCGACAGTTTGCGTTCATTGAACAGCACGAATGATTAATTAATCCATATCAAACAGATTTGTGTAGGCGAGGACTTTTTTTTATTTACGAGGACTTAAGATGGGTAATTTAAGCGCATATGGGTCATTTAGGGCATATCACAGCCTCATTTCTCGCTTTCAGTTTCGGGCTTAGGCACGCTTGCACTCACACTGTAAGCGTACCTCGCCTGAGCCCAAGTGAACCGCGCTCTTGCACACCTCTTCCAACCGGGCCAGGGCCGGCCAAGTGTACCGTGCCCGAGCCCGATTCAGAGCACTCACACTTCTTAAACGATCCGGGAAACGGGCCTGGGCACGGTTCGGATAGCATAGTGTGAGTACGCCCTTAATGAAGTTGACTGGAGAACATCAAGGCCAAGTTTCACAAACAGGGCTTAGCTCAAGCCAGGACTAGACCTCAGTTAAATTAGGCTATTTAAGCCACATTTTTAAAAACAGCCTTAGAAAAATACATTACTGGTGTGCACCTGGAGATAAAAAATGACACTGACATATTTTAAGACATCTCACTGCAAGTTATTTTCAGTTGAGACAGCTCAAAGATGCAATTTAATCCATGACTAGCCTTAAACCTTGTTTGTGAAACCGGGGGCAAATGAAGTAAGTAAAAGTGGTATTTGTAGAATAAAGGGTTTCTTAAATTTCTTTAGTTTTTTTATTACTACAGGTTTGGAACAACATGAGGATCAGTGCTGAATGATTTTTTATTTTTTGCTTTGGATGGAGTTTGTTAATTAATTAATCTCTATCGTTTTTATTGGATATGTGATTGTGATAAATGTTGTCAAACTCAGTTCCTGGAGGGCTGCAGGCAGCAGAGTTTAGTTCCCTTGCTTCAACATTACCTGTAGATTTCTAATAATTGATCAGGTGTTTTTTAATTAGAGTTAAAGGTGCTGTATGTAAGTTTTTGACTCTTCTTAAGCATAAAAATACAATAATATGTGTGGAGATATTTAAGAAACATCCCGAGGGAACATACTTGTTTAACTGAAAAACAATGCTGAAGTCAGATATTCTGCTTTGAAAATGGTTTTTCTGTGCCGGAACGCTGTCTTTGTTTAGGTAAATTTAACCTACACTATGCCAGTTTAGCCAATTATATTTCAGCACCCCGGGGTTGCCTTGTTGATAAACAGCTTATTTCATTCATTCATACAGAAAGGCTCTGAAAGAATGCGTCCGTGACCAGTGTTGGGGAGTAACGGAATACATGTACCGGCGGTACGTATTTAGAATACTATTCATGAGTAACTGTATTCCGTTACAGTTATTTTTAAACAGGGTATTTAGAATACAGTTACTTTCCTAATACCATTGGAATACTTCGGGCGATGCGTGTCTGGAGTACGCTTCCGACTGCAATCACCAGCGTTAACTCAGTGAGACTCACGCAAATGACCCTGTTCTCACGCTCTCACGCCACACCTCCATTTTCTCACGCAGCAAAAAGAACGATCGCAAACACCAAACAACCGGACAACAACCATGATTTTCCAAAAAACTGCTTTTTTTGCCGTCATTGTTGTGAATTTTCTGCTTGATGTTTTGTTTGCGCTCTTCATAAAGTACAACACTACATTGCCATCAAGTGCTCCTGTAGAGCGACTCTTCAGCCAGGGAGGACTCATTTTTACTCCTCATCGCAACAGAATGACAGATAAGCACTTCGAAATGTCTCTATTGCTGCGCTACAACCGCCTTTACTTGTCTGTGGATTAGGAAAGCATAGGTAGTTAGGTACTGTTGATAGGTGGCTACTGGCTGATTTGTTTGACTTAAAACAAAACTTGTTCATTTTTAAGTTTACATTTTTGTAAGGCAAACACATTTTGCATTCTTCTAATATTTGCAATATTGTTCTTAGGCGAGAATTTTTCGTAATAGAAATTAAAATGTTGGATAGGAGCTGTTACATTACCTTGATTTTACATAAACTATTTTGAAGTTTTTCTTTTCTTGTATAGCTGATATTTTTCTGTGCAGACTGTGAAATACAAAGGGTAAGCAAAATGCATATTATATACATATACTGTATATTACAGACAGTAATGCTGTCTATGTTCAAGCACTTATCTTTATTACAGAAACAGAAATTGAATTTGTTGACACTTTGATAAATAAGCATCATTTAATAAACATAATTATATTGTTTTACTTATTTTTCCCGGTCAGTCAATAATGTTTAGCATTAGAGGCCCTCTGTTTTCCTGCAGAAATTGCTACCAACGCATAGTGTGACATTTAATAGACTTGAAGGCTGTTTTCAAGGGGAAGTATTCCAAGTATTTAGAATACAGTACCAGGATTAAGCAAAGTAACGGAATACATTACAAAATATATTTTAAAGCAGCTATTCTGTATTCTGTAACTAAATACATTTACAAAGTATTCTCCCCAACACTGTCCGTGACCGAAATGGACAGTATCAGACGTCAAAATGAGACCGATTCAGTTCCACTTAAGGTTATTAATTAGCAAATGATATAAATATTACAAATGTAAACATTAGGTGAGCAGGTTACATTGTAACCGCGTGTCCTAACAACACACTTTGTGATGAGATATGCAGTAATGGGCAGTTTGGCTGTTTGCACCAGACGAAACACGACAGAAATTTAAATAAAGCCTTTCAGAAGCTCAGAATAAGCACTCAATCATGAAATGTAAGGTTTAGAATCTATTCAAACTCACATTGTTAGCATTTAGCACTGAATAAAGCACACGAGGTTTCCCTGAGGTGATCACTGTCATAGGTTTCACATGTTGAGCTGTGAGAAATAGCCGTTTCTAATATATCAGTTCGAGTTCCTTTTAATTCCTTTTAATATGGAAAATATTCCCTCGTGCATGTTCGTCGCGTGTCGTTGCTTTTATTTAGAACACAGTTTAAATCACTCGCTTCTGTACGCAATCTGGCAACCCGCGTTTGCGTCTATTTTGATCCAGGAGTGCAATACCTAGTTCAACCACTGGGTGTCAAACTTACATACTGCACCTTTAACGCTAAACTGTGCAGACCAGTGGCCCTCTGCTACATGTCAGATGATATTTAAATGTTTGACATATGTGCTATCTACACTGCATGTGTTGTTTATTAATTGAACCTTTTTGTTTCATTGTAAATAGAAAATGTATTGATATCTGCTGATTTCATTAATTTTGTTGTACATTTTCTGTTGTGTTTTTGTTTGCTGCCAAAACAATAAAATACAATTGTCTGAAGAATTTATATGCTTTTTAATTTAATAACAGTTAAGAATACTGATTAATTTTAGTAACACTACAATAACTATAAATGACATACCATTAATAGGGGTGTCAAAATTAATCGTTTCTTCGGTGCACCGCGATGCAGACGTGGACAATTCGGTATCGGTTCAGTAATAATCATAACCGGTTATTATGTACTGACGTCATTTATCTCACATGCGCTATGTCGCTGTAGCTTACTATGGCGAGGGAGGCGAGCCGTGAGCGCGAATATTTACAATGCTCTAACTACGTAAGAACTCTGAAACTGTGCACAATTTCACTGCGTGTGTGTTTGCAGGACAGTGTTTCACTGACACTTACAGCAAAAGCCCCTACTTCACGGCGATTAAGAGAATGAAAGTAATCTCCATTTCTCTCTCTCTCTCACTGTGGCCCATGAGTGCATCTGTGAAGAGCGCCAGCGTGTAAGAGCCAATCACAGCCCTTTCTGTTGAGCGCCTGACCAATCAAAGGGGTGTAAGAAAGAACTTGGTAGACAAGGCAGAAAGCGAGTGGGATATTTATATTTGTTTATTTGCTATAGACCATTTCAATGTGGTCATGTCATTGGCCCATGAACATTTCCTGCCTGACGTTAAACTATTTCCTAACTGTAACAAGAGGCAATTCAATCATAACTTGATTTTAAATCAGCCGTCATAACACTATTTCTCAATATGTGGACCTTTTTGGATTCTCAGAAGCAATGGAAATTAAAAATGTAAAACAGGAAATACGTTAGGACCATTGTTTTTGTTTACATCCCTCAAAATGGTCTATAAATGCTCGTGATGTTTAAAGGTACAGTGTATATATCTGACTGTTTGTATTAAAGGACAAAATTGTTTTACAAATAGTATAAAAATATATTTATACATTTTAATACAAGAATTGCTGTGCTGTGAAGAAAATATAAAACTGTGTATGGAAAGAATCGTCAATGCACCGTGATGCACCGAGATATCGAATTGAACCGAATCGATGGCATGATAATCGTAACCGAACCGAACCGTGAGACCAGTGTAGGTTCACACCTCTAACCATTAATGTTAGTTAAAGTTAGTTACCGCTACTGCTCCATTACAGTAACTACCAAACCATTACAGTGAGTAGCTGGCAACAGTGTTGCTAGTATTCTACTGTAAAAAAGCCTGGTAAGGTCTAACATTTGACATTTTCTGCTATTTTACAGACTTATTTCTCTATATATTATTATTATTTATACAAATAAATAAATAATAAGTCCACAGCCATATCACCCTGCAGCCCAAAACCGGTTACTCACTGAAGCTAAGCAGGGCTGAGCCTGGTCAGTACCTGGATGGGAGACCACATGGGAAAAACTAGGTTGCTGCCGGAAGTGGTGTTAGTGAGGCCAACAGGGGGCGCTCAACCTGTGGTCTGTGTGAGTCCTAATGCCCCAGTATAGTGAAGGGGACACTACACTGTCAGTGGGCGCCGTCTTTCGGATGAGACGTTAAACCGAGGTCCTGACTCTCTGTGCTCATTAAAAATCCCATGGCACTTCTCGTAAAGAGTAGGGGTGTAACCAGCCTGATCTCACGAGGAAACGTAAGTATTTTACGTTTTGTCAGTTTAGTGGCTAATTCGTACGAATTCGTACGAGTTCAGTCGTACGAAAAAGTACGATTTTAAAAAGGAGGCGTGGCACCCAACCCCACCCCTAACCCCAACCGTCATTGGGTGATGGGCAAATCGTACTAATTTGTACGAATTAGATCGTACGAATTCATACGAATTAGCCACTACTCAAAAAGTTACGAATTGGCCGTGAGATAGCGTTGGTGTAACCCTGGTGTCCTGGCCAAAGTCCCTCTATCGGCCCCTACCCATCATGGCCTCCTAATCGTCCCTATCTACCGAATTGGCTCAATCACTGTCTCTTCACTCCACCAATAGCTGGTGTGTGGTGAGCGCACTGGCGTCGTTGTCTTGTGGCTGCCGTAGCATCATCCAAGTGGATGCTGCACACTGGTGGTGGTGTGGAGAGACCCCCTCATGATTGTGAAGCGCTTTGGGTGTATGGCCATACACAATAAATGCACTATATAAATACACATTACATTACATTATTTATAATATTATTTTTAATGACTAAAATGTCAATAAAAGTCTCTTTGTTAAACTGTAGCATTGAATTTTCAACATCAGAAGTCGACAGAGCAGAGATCAACATCCCATAATGCAATTCATAACCGGAAATGAATGCAAAACACACGATACAGAAACGGCTCATTAACAGATATGTTTGACAGTGTACAGATGGAAATGAATGGAGTTTAATGATTTCTCCATCTTTAATAATCACAAGCGTGTCTCGTCTCCATCTGAGTGTCCTTCAGCTGTCAGCACACACACATACAGCAGCATTGCTTCTGATTCCAGCACAAACATGTCATTAAAATACTCTTAAAACACTGGGTTTGGTGCTTGCAGAATGAGGCTGTAATTCATTCATTTTCCTTCAGCTTATTCCCTTAATTATCAGAGGTTGCCACAGCGGAATGAACCGCCAACTATTCCAGCCTATGTTTTACACAGTTGATGCCCTTTCCGCTTCAACCCAGTACTGGGAAACACACATAGACACTCATACACTACAGCCAATTTAGTTCATCTATTCTTCAATAGTGCATGTGTTTGGACTGTGGGGGAAACCGGAGCACCCGGAGCAGTTTCAGTTCTTCCTAAATCTTGTTTAATGTCCCTGCAACAAGGTTTTATGCAGTTTTATTTACACTTTTGCATATTACATTTTTAACAAATCTCCTTCCACATTAATCTAATTTAATTTTAGCTTTTTGGTTTAGTCATTTCAGTTCTTCTTAAATCTTGTTAAATGTTTTTACAAAGGCAACAAGGTTTAATGCATTTTTTATTTACATTTTTACATATTTTATTTTTAATAAATCCACAATCTCCCTTTAATTTAATTTAATTTAATTTTGTTTTATAATGATATTATTTAATTTTTTTATTATTTTGTAGCTTTTTGGTTTAGTCATTTTAGTACTTCTTAAATCTTTAATGTTTTTACAAAGGCAGCAAGATTTTATGCATTTTTAAATCTATTTAGTTATGTGCAACTTTTATATTTTCAATAAGGTTTAATTTAATGAAATGTTATTCTACTTTAGTCTTAGAGTTTTAGCAGTTTTAGTACTTCAACTCAGATAAACATTAAGATAAACATAAACATATTTTAATGTAACATTTTATATATGCATAGTTATTTTTTCCCTGATGTTCTTCTCATATTTTGCTGGTCAAAATTTTTAATTTAAGCATTTTTAAGATATATTTATTTTAAAATAAGGTTTAATTTAATTTAATATTAATCCACTTTAGTCTTATTTTTTATTTAAATTAATTTAATTTAATTTAATTTTAGAAATTTCAGTCCTTTTTAAATCTTGTTTAATGTTCTTGCAAAAGCAACAAGATTTTAAGCATTTTCAAATCTATTTAGTTATGTGCAACTTTTATATTTCCAAAAAGGTTTAATTTAACGTAATATTCTACTTTAGTCTTAGAGCTTCAGCAATTTTAGTACTTCAACTCAGACTTAAGATAATTTTAAGTTTAAACATATAAATATATTTAGAAACATAATTTAATGTAACATTTTATATTCGTATAGTCATTTTTTTTCTGATGTTCTTCTCATATTTTTTTGGTCAAGCACAGTTTTTATCTACTGTGATCATTAAACTTTTCTATTTCCCTCCACACTTAATTTAATTAATTAATTAATTTTCTTTTTGGCTTAGTCCCTTGAGGGACGCCACAGCGGAATGAACCGGCAACTTATCCAGCACGTCTTTATGCAGCGGATGCCCTTCCAGCTGCAACCCATCTCTGGGAAACATCCACACACTCATTCACACTCATACACTACGGACAATTTAGCCTACCCAATTCACCTGTACCGCATGTGTTTGAACTGTGGGGGAAACCGGAGCACCCGGAGGAAACCCACGCGAACGCAGGGAGAACATGCAAACATGCAACCTTCTTGCTGCATCGTCTTAATTTAATTTAATTTAATTTAATTTAATTTAATTTAATTTAATTTAATTTAATTTAATTTAATTTAATTTAATTTAATTTAATAGCTTTGTTTGTTTGTTTTAGTAATTTCAGTACTTCTTGAATCTTGTATTTTGATGTTCTTGTTTTTGTCTAGTTTTAACATATTTAATTTATATTTTAATGAAACATTTTATTTATTTATATAGCAGCACGGTGGCTCAGTGGTTAGCACTGTGCCTCACAGCAAGAAGGTAGCTGGTTCGAGTCCTGGCTAGGTCAGTTGTCATTGCTGTGTGGAGTTTGCATGTTCTCCCAGTGTTGGCGTGGGTTTCCTCCGGGTGCTCTGGTTTCCCCCACAGTCTAAACCAGGGGTGCTCAACCCTATTCCTGGCGATCGACCTACCTGCAGTTTTCAGTTGCAGCCCTTATCAAACACACCTGCCTGTAATTATCAAGTGCTCCTCACGTTCTAAATAATTGGTTCAGGTGTGTTTGATCAGGGTTGGAGCTGAAATTAGCTGGAAGGTCGATCGCCAGGAACAGGGTTGAGCACCCCTGGTCTAAACACATGCGCTATAGGGGAATTGATTAACTAAATTGGCCGTAGTGTGTGTGTGTGTGTGTGTGAATGAGTGTGTATGGGTGTTTCCCAGTACTGGGTTGTGGCTAAAAGGGCATCCGCTGTGTAAAACATATGCTGGAATAGTTGGTGGTTCATTCCGCTATGGCGACCCCTGATAAATAAGGGACTAAGCCGAAGGAAAATGAATGAATGTAAGATTTTATATTATATGTCTAGTCATTTTTTTCCTGATGTGCTTCTGATGTTGTTGGTCGAGCAGAGCTTTCATCTACTGTGATCGTGTCATTTTCCTGCTGTAAATCCTCCACAATCTCCCTCCACATTGCTGCTGTAAGTGGGAGTGAAAAACTGCAGCACGTTGCAGAAAACCCCCACAATTATATCGTGACATTCTGCAAATGTTAATAATAATCTGCGCTGGAGTTGAATGACAGTGTGGTCTTATTAACCCGTCGTCATCCGTCCCACAGCAGCTCTGACATTTCCACAAATATCTGACATTCATGAAGCCCAGCTCAAACCCACCGTCCGCTCTATTTACAGATCACAACACAGCTTCAGCAGGACTTACACTTTTGCAGTGTTTATGTCAGTTAGTGCTGTCAAACCATTAACCGGGATTATCCTACAGGGCTGCTGAATGCTTGATTCTGATTGGCTGATGGTCACTCTAGTGTGTTATTATTTTCAGATAAATGCAAAGGTAAAGTAGTTCCGGCAGGTTTTGAGCACATTTAACTACGGTGATTGATTTCAGTTTTTTCACAGCTACAAATACTCTATTCTGATTGGCTGATGAGCACACTGATGAGCAAGGTGTTTGGTTCTTTTCATATAAATGCACAGCTACAGTAGTTCTGACTGGTTTTGAGTGAATTACAGTTTCATATCACTACACTGAATGATTTCAGATTTTTCACTGCTACAACAGTCAAATACTCGATTCTGATTGGCTGGTGAGCGTTCTAAAGTGTGTCGTTATTTCCTCAAACACACAGGTCAATTAGTTCCGGCAAGTTCTGAGCATTTTACAGCTCCATATCACTACGCTGAATGATTTCAGTTATTACACAGCTACATAACAGTCAAACACTCAATTCTGATTGGCTGATGAACATTCTAATGTGTGCTGTTACCTTCAGATAAAGTAGTTCCGGCAGGTTTTGAGCATATTACCATTGCATATCACTACGCTGAATGATTTCAGTTATTTCAAATCTACAACAGTCAAACACTTGATTCTGATTGGCTGATGAGCACTCTAAAATGTTTGGTTATTTTCATATAAACGCATAGCTAAAGTAGTTCCGGCAGGTTCTGAGCACATTACAGCTCCATATCACTACGCTGAATGATTTCAGTTATTTCAAAGCTTCAACAGTCAAACACTCAGTTCTGATTGGCTGGTGAGCACTCTAATCTGTGTGGTTATTTCCTCATAAACACACAGGTAAAGTAGTTCCGGCAAGTTGAGTACATTACAGCTCCATATCACTACGCTGAATGATTTCAGTTATTACACAGCTACATAACAGTCAAGTACTCAATTCTGATTGGCTGATGAACATTCTAATATGTGCTGTTACCTTCAGATAAAGTTCCGGCAGATTTTGAGCATATCACCATTGCATATCACTTAGCTGAATGATTTCAGTTATTTCAAATCTACAACAGTCAAACACTTGATTCTGATTGGCTGATGAGCACTCTAAGATGTTTGGTTATTTTCATATAAGTGCATAGCTAAAGTAGTTCCGGCAAGTTCTGAGCCCATTGCAGCTCCACATCACTACGCTGAATGATTTCAGTTATTTCAAAGCTGCAACAGTCAAATGCTTGATTCTGATTGGCTGATGAGCACTCTAAGGTGTTTGGTTATTTCCTCATAAACACACAGGTAAAGTAGTTCTGGTAAGTTTTAAACTAATTAAAGCTCCATATCACTACACTGAATGATTTCAGATATTTCACTGCTACAAGAGTCAAATACTCGATTCTGATTGGCTTTTGAGCATTCTAAAATGTGTCATTATTTCCACAAACACACAAGTAAAGTAGTTCTGGCAGGTTAGCTACAACAGTCAAATACTTGATTCTGATTGGCTGATGAGCACTCTAAAGTGTGTTGTTATATTCAGATAAATGCACAGCTAAAGTAGTTCCGGCAGGTTTTGAGCAAATTACAGCTCCATATCACTACGCTAAATGATTTCAGTGATTTCAAAGCTCCAACAGTCAAATACTTGATTCTGATTGGCTGACGAGCACGCTAAGGTGTGCCGTTACTTTCAGGTAAATGCACAGCTAAAGTAGTTCCGGCAGGTTTTGAGCGCATTACAGCTCCATACCACTACGCCAAATGATTTCAGTTATTTCAAAGCTCCAACAGTCAAATACTCAATTCTGATTGGCTGGTGAGCACTCTAATCTGTGTGGTTATTTCCTCATAAACACACAGGTAAAGTAGTTCCGGCAAGTTGAGCACATTACAGCTCCATATCACTACGCTGAATGATTTCAGTTATTTCAAAGCTTCAACAGTCAAACACTTAGTTCTGATTGGCTGGTGAGCACTCTAATCTGTGTGGTTATTTCCTCATAAACACACAGGTAAAGTAGTTCCGGCAAGTTGAGCACATTACAGCTCCATATCACTACGCTGAATGATTTCAGTTATTACACAGCTACATAACAGTCAAACACTCAATTCTGATTGGCTGGTGAGCGTTCTAAAATGTGTTGTTATTTCCTCAAACACACAGGTAAAGTAGTTCCGGCAGGTTTTGAGCTCATTACAGCTCCATATCACTACGCTGAATGATTTCAGTTATTACACAGCTACATAACAGTCAAACACTCAATTCTGATTGGCTGATGAACATTCTAATGTGTGCTGTTACCTTCAGATAAAGTAGTTCCGCCAGGTTGTGAGCACATCACAGCTCCAAATCACTACGCTGAATGATTTCAGTTATTTCAAAGCTACAACAGTCAAATACTTGATTCTGATTGGCTGATGAGCACTCTAAAGTGTGCTGTTATATTCAGATAAATGCACAGCTAAAGTAGTTCCGGCAGATTCTGTGCGCATTACAGCTCCATACCACTACGCCAAATGATTTCAGTTATTTCAAAGCTCCAACAGTCAAATACCTGATTCTGATTGGCTGACGAGCACTCTAAGGTGTGTCGTTATTTTCAGTTAAATGCACAGCTAAAGTAGTTCTGGCAGGTTTTGAGTACATTACAGCTCCATATGACTTTGCTGAATGATTTCAGTTATTTCAAAGCTACATAACAGTCAAACACTCAATTCTGATTGGCTGATGAACATTCTAATGTGTGCTGTTACCTTCAGATAAAGTAGTTCCGGCAGGTTTTGAGCATATCACCATTACATATCACTACGCTGAATGATTTCAGTTATTTCAAAGCTACAACAGTCAAATGCTTGATTCTGATTGGCTGATGAGCACTCTAAGGTGCTTGTTTATTTCCTCATAAACACACAGGTAAAGTAGTTCTGGTAATTTTTGAACTTTTAAAGCTCCATATCACTACACTGAATGATTTCAGATATTTCACTGCTACAAGAGTCAAATACTCGATTCTGATTGGCTTTTGAGCATTCTAAAATGTGTTGTTATTTCCACAAACACACAAGTAAATTAGTTCTGGCAAGTTTTGAGCATTACAGCTCCATATCACTACGCTGATTTCAGTTATATCAAAGTTACAACAGTCAAATACTTGATTCTGATTGGTTGATGAGCACTCTAAGGTGCACATGTGTATATATACGTGATAGTTTTTTATTTTAAAACTCACAGCCCTTTAGCAAAGTATGAGAGTTTTCCCAGATCTTTGAGACATTGAGTTGGTAAAGTTGGGTTCATGTTGTGCATTAGTTTTCGTTTGTGTCCTTGTTCGTCCTCCGCAGGGAATCAACTTCAGTGCTGCTCAGTTAACCTGTTTCTGGCATGTGTGTGTGTGTGTCTGATGTGAGCGCGGGTTTGATGTGATCCGTCTGCACTGAATGACATGTTTTTCCAGAAGATGACAGATTCCTCCAGCATGGCGTCTGTATATATCACCACCGCACCACACTTTTAGCATGAATAATGGAGTTGGCCTTGAAAACGTTTCCTTGACTGTTCAGACGGATCCGTGACCTGAAACACTCTTAAACCAATTCCTCATTTATTCCTCTAAACTCATTACAAGGCCAGAGGAAGCGGCTTTTATTAAATATTAATGCACTCGAAGATTACATAAGCCTTTATAAATGACTCCTGCAATTTTCTGTAACAAGACAGATAATATTATTCCTCATTGCTGGTAGTGTGTTCTAGCTAAACACAAAAGATGGCTATTAAATTTGAGCTTGTGTTTGAATTACCAGCTGCGCAACACTGTGCAGGCTCATTGGTCAAAAACGCCAAAATTCTGCTCCACATGGTTGAATACTAAACATCTATAAACATATATATATATATATATATATATATATATATATATATATATATATATATATATATATATATATATATATATATATATATATATATATATATATATATTGCTGAGTATCTTCACCCACTGTGCAATCTCATTGGGCTAAAATTTTATATTGCAGACTCTTCAGATACACTAAAGTCTCTGCACGGATGTTTAGTTGACATCAAACGTTGGCTGTCACAGAATTTTCTTTCTTTGAATGAAGACAAAACAGAATGCATTTTGTTTGGCAATTCTAACCTGCCTAATGAGTTACCCTCAAATTATCTTAGCTTTTCCCCACATTTTAGCCATGTAGTTAAAAATTTGGGAGTGAACTTGGACAGTAGTTTAAAATTTGATAAACAGGTAAACTCAGTGATCAAGGCTAGCTTCTTTCAGCTTCGCCTTCTTGCCAAAGTTAAGCCCTTTTTGTGCCAGCGTGATCTAGAGAAAGCCATTCATGCTTTTATCAGCTCTCGTCTGGACTATTGCAATGCGCTTTATGTTGGAATTAGCCAAACCCTACTCCATCGGTTACAGCTGGTACAAAATGCTGCTGCTCGCATGCTGACGAATAGCCGCAGGCGTGAACATATTACACCTGTTCTTTACTCTCTTCACTGGCTTCCTGTTAGGTTCAGGATTGATTTTAAACTACTTTTGTTTGTTTTTAATGCAGTTAATGGTCTTGCACCATCATATCTATGTGAGATTTTAAAGGTCCATAAACCGAACCGAGCCCTACGATCAGCAGGTCAGTTGTTGCTGGAGGTCCCCAGATCCAGGTACAAACAATGGGGTGATCGTGCATTTGCAGTGGCAGGTCCAAAACTTTGGAACACCCTGCCTTTAGAACTTCGCATCATTACCGATGTGGCGCTGTTTAAAGCTCAACTCAAAACCTATTTATTTAGACTTGCTTTTGATACTCATTAGTACAAAATGCTCTTTTTATTGACACTTGGGTTCTTATCATTTTATGTGTTTTAATGTTTAAATTTCTCTTTTTAAGACTGTAAAGCACTTTGGGCAGCCTTCTGGTTGTAATAAGGTGCTATATAAATAAAGTTTGATTGATTGATTGATTGTAGCTCCGCCCACTATCCAGTCTCATATATACAGTTGAAGTCAGAATTATTCGCCCCCCTTTTGAATTTTTTGTTCTTTTTTAAGTATTTCCCAAATGATGTTTAACAGAGAAAGGAAACTTTCACAGTATGTCTGATAATATTTTTTCTTCTGGAGAAAGTCTTATTTGTTTTATTTCGGCTAGAATAAAAGCAGTTTCTCATTTTTTAAACACCATTTTAAGGTCAAAATTATTAGCCCCTTTAAAGGGCACCTATGGTGAAAAATCTACTTTTCAAGCTGTTTGGGCAGACATATGTGTAGGTATAGTGTATATACTGTCATATTGGGGTGATATAAACACACCCAGTCCTTTTTTTTCAATTTAACAACATAAAAACGGTGGACCAATTGGAGCGGTTTTCAGACCGACCGCAACTTGATGTAGGAGTGCGGTCCCCCCGCCCACCAATATTGATTGACAGCTGCGTATTAACATGTCTCCGTTGTAACGTTTGTAATCATAGCCACAAGACAGGACGTGCGCAAATCAACCCTAAATAAAAGGTCTGTTCAGTTTGCTAGGATCATCAATCATCATCAAATGTGATCAAGAGTGAGTTTTACAGATTTAAAATGTTTTAAAACAGTGCATGTTAATGAATTACAGCGATTTACTTCAGCTTTACTTCATCAACACAGCCGTGTGTCAGAACAATTATACAAGCAGACGATTCAATCCCGGTTTGTGGACGTTAAATTCAGGTTTTGTATATTAACATAACAGATATCCATACAGCAGTGGAGATTAACCTGTATCCTGTCACATTTGCGTGCAAAGCTAAACGCGCGCGCTGTATGTATGTGCATGTGTGTCTGCGCTGTGTGTCTGTGTCTGTGTGTGTGCGTAACGACATTGTGTGTGACTCAGCCTGCAGCTCCACACAACAAATGCTCCAAATAATCATTGATAAAGCTCTTACTGTATTTTTTGTCACAAACGTTACGTGAGGTCTGCTTCCTTCATGTCTGTGTCAGTTGTCTGAGGCAGCCAAGGGCGGAGACTGAGGCACGCGGCAGGCACGTGGGAACAGTGGGCGGGGAGGACTAGCCTTAAAGGCGCAGTACACAAAAACAGCAAAAATCTATTGAGAGCTATAAAACACCATCTAGTGAAAGCTATAATAAATAATCTGATGGGTGTTTTGAGCTGAAACTTTACAGACACATTCTGGGGACACAAAAGACTTATCTTAAATCTGGAAAAAGGGGTAACCTAGGTGCCCTTTAAGCTATATTTTTTTCAATAGTCTACAGAACAAACCATCATTATACAATAACTTGCCTAATTACCCTAACCTGCCTAGTTAACCTAATTAATCTAGTTAAGCCTTTAAATGACACTTTAAGCTGTATAGAAGTGCCTTGAAGAATATCTAGTCTAATATTATTTACTGTCATCATGGCAAAGATAAAAAAAATCAGTTATTAGAAATGAGTTATTAAAACTATTATGATTAGAAATGTGCTGAAAAAATTCACACAATGTACTTCTTGTGCTCAAATAAATCATTCATAATATACGTTTCTGTCTATTATTTTACAATTAAAAATTTGTGGTATGTGAAAAGACTAAAACAGTTGTGTTAGAAACCCCAGTACATGTGTGGTCATCAGACCATTCCATAAACAAGGAGAGGGAGAAAATCACAAGACATTGTCTCAGAAAAATAATTCAATTTTGCATGATATTGGCATCAAATTCAAAACATATACTCAGAAGATATGTAGCTTTTGACCTATTGACCTTCTGTGTGGCTCCAGGACTAATTTCAAACATTTGTTTATAAAATAATAAAATGTTTAGTGCGGTGCAATTTTTTTTTTTACATTACTTAAGCATCTCTAACTTTTTTTTATTTTGAGCATTATAAACTCTAGATGATGGATAATAAAGCCCAGAGTGTCTTCTTCTCAAAGATACATAAACTGTGAATGTAGACCAAATTAATCAGCAACTGTGAACGTTTCAGTTTGGGATGATTGTTTTTGAGAAAGTGCCTCTGACGGTGAGGGAAAGGAGGACACCGATATCGTCTCAGAAAACATTTTACAGAAATCTCATTTTGCATGCTATCTTCATCAAATTTGAAATATAAACCCATGGGACACTTGGCTTTCAAGTCATATTTTTTCTAGGACATTACATTAATGTTTTCCTGTGTTTGTATATGAAAAAACAAATATTAAACACAATACATTTTTTTCTCATGACTTCATAATGTATAACTTTTGATATTTTTTAACAGGATTGTAGTTTTAAAATTTGAGTATTATATTGTAAAGAGATGACACAAAACAGTTGAATATTCATAAGATGTAAGTCAGATCAGAATATATACAGGGAGTGCAGAATTATTAGGCAAATGAGTATTTTGAGCACATCATCCTCTTTATGCATGTTGTCTTACTCCAAGCTGTATAGGCTCAAAAGCCTACTACCAATAAAGCATATTAGGTGATGTGCATCTCTGTAATGAGAAGGGGTGTGGTCTAATGACATCAACACTCTATATCAGGTGTGCATAATTATTAGAAAACTTCCTTTCCTTTGGCAAAATGGGTCAAAAGAAGGACTTGACAGGCTCCGAAAAGTCAAAAATAGTGAGATATCTTGCAGAGGGATGCAGCACTCTTAAAACTGCCAAGCTTCTGAAGCGTGATCATCGAACAATCAAGCGTTTCATTCAAAATAGTCAACAGGGCCGCAAGATGGGTGTGGAAAAACCAAGGTGCAAAATAACTGCCCATGAACTGAGAAAAGTCAAGCGTGCAGCTGCCAAGATGCCACTTGCCACCAGTTTTGCCATATTTCAGAGCTGCAACATCACTGGAGTGCCCAAAAGCACAAGGTGTGCAATACTCAGAGACATGGCCAAGGTAAGAAAGGCTGAAAATCGACCACCACTGAACAAGACACACAAGCTGAAACATCAAGACTGGGCCAAGAAATATCTCAAGACTGATTTTTCTAAGGTTTTATGGACTGATGAAATGAGAGTGAGTCTTGATGGGCCCGTGGCTGGATCGGTAAAGGGCAGAGAGCTCCAGTCCGACTCAGACGCCAGCAAGGTGGAGGTGGAGTACTGGTTTGAGCTGGTATCATCAAAGATGAGCTTGTGGGGCCTTTTCGGGTTGAGGATGGAGTCAAGCTCAACTCCCAGTCCTACTGCCAGTTTCTGGAAGACACCTTCAAGCAGTGGTACAGGAAGAAGTCTGCATCCTTCAAGAAAAACATGATTTTCATGCAGGACAATGCTCCATCACACGCGTCCAAGTACTCCACAGCGTGGCTGGCAAGAAAGGGTCTAAAAGAAGAAAAACTAATGACATGGCCTCCTTGTTCACCTGAGCTGAACCCCATAGAGAACCTGTGGTCCATCATCAAATGTGAGATTTACTAGGAGGGAAAACAGTACACCTCTCTGAACAGTGTCTGGGAGGCTGTGGTTGCTGCTGCACGCAATGTTGATGGTGAACAGATCAAAACACTGACAGAATCCATGGATGGCAGGCTTTTGAGTGTCCTTGCAAAGAAAGGTGGCTATATTGGTCTCTGATTTGTTTTTGTTTTGTTTTTGAACGTCAGAAATGTATATTTGTGAATGTTGAGATGTTATATTGGTTTCACTGGTGAAAATAAATCATTGAAATGGGTATATATTTGTTTTTTGTTAAGTTGCCTAATAATTCTGCACAGTAATAGTCACCTGCACACACAGATATCCTCCTAAAATAGCTCAAACTAAAAACAAACTAAAAACTACTTCCAGAAATATTCAGCTTTGATATTAATGAGTTTTTTGGGTTCATTGAGAACATGGTTGTTGTTCAATAATAAAATTAATCCTCAAAAATACAACTTGCCTAATAATTCTGCACTCCCTGTATTGTGCAAATAAAGCCGCATGTCATGTTGTGTTTTCCTGGATTTCCGCTCTGGTCATTGGTCAAATCACTGCCAGCTCTGACAGACGAGCTGAAGCCGGCGACGTGTTTATTGCTCGAGAATAATGGCTGTAATTGCTAAACGAGTGCTTGATTGATCCTCTATTGAGTGTGTGCCGTCAGTGAAGGATGTGTTTAACCAGAGACGCTGAAACCAGAGTCTCCACATTCCCACAGAGAGCAGCAGATCTGGCTGACCCTTCATCAACAGCGCACACACACACACACACACACACACACACACACACACACACACACACACACACACACACACACACACACACACACACACACACACACACACACACACACATGCAGGCAGTCATGCATGCACACAAAGACCAGCATATGCACACGCGTATGCACATGCACACGGACACACACACCTCCACATGCAGGATACATGGTAAGCAAGGAAATTGTATTGCATTAAAATAAATTAAGTCCATCCATTTTTTTCTGTTGCATGTACTTAATTAATTAATTATTTTGTTTATTTATTTACTTATTTATTTATCAATTTATTTACTTATTTATGTGTTTATTATTTTTTTTTGTTTATTTGTTTATTTAGTTATGTGTTTATTTACTTATTTTTATTTTTATTTTGTTTATTTATTTACTTATTTATTCATGTGTTTATTTATTTTTTTGTTTATTAATTAATTATTAATTTATTTATTTAGTTGTTTGTTATTTATTTATTTATTTATTTATTTATTTATTTATTCATTCGTTCATTCATTTTCTTTTCAGCTTAGTCCCTTTATTAATCTGGGGTCGCCACAGCGGAATGAACCGTCAACTTATCCAGCACATGTTTTACGCAGTGGATGCCCTTCCAGCTGCAACCCATCTCTGGGAAACATCCATACACACTCATTCACACTCATACACTACGGACATTTTAGCTTACCCAATTTACCTGTACCACATGTGTTTGGACTGTGGGGGAAACCGGAGCACCCGGAGGAAACCCACGAGAACGCAGGGAGAACATGCAAACTCCACACAAACACGCCAACTGACCCAGCCGAGGCTCGAACCAGCGACTATCTTGCTGTGAGGCGACAGCACTACCTACTGTGCCCCTGCATCTCCCTTATTTATTT
>LR812536.1:3506792-3526792 GCA_903798195.1 Danio kyathit | reverse complement strand
ACACTGATAGCATGTTTTTAAATGTTGCTAGCATCATTAAGCTTGTTTTATAGCATATTTAGAACATTTATAAAGTATTTAGCATGGATTAACACATTGCTAGCATGTTTTGATTGTTGCTAAAATAATAACATGATTTAATACATTGTTAGCATGTTTTTGTATGTTACTAATATTATTTAGCTTTTTTCTATTGAGATTTTGAATGTTAGTTGTATGTCTGGCTTTAACACACTGATGGCATGTTTTTTAATGTTGCTATCATCACTAAGCATGTTTTATAGCATATTTTAGAACATTTGTAATGTATTTGACATAGTTTAACACTGATAGCATGTTTTAAATGTTGCTAGCATCAGTAAGCATGTTTTATAGTATATTTTAGAACATTCATAATGTATCTGCCATAGTTTAACACACTGATATCATGTTTTTGAATGCTGCTAGCATCATTAAGTATCTCTTATAGCATATTTTAGAGCATTTATAATGTATTTAGCATAGTTGAACACACTGATAGCATGTTTTTTATTTTTGCTAACATAATTACATGTTGCTAGCATGATTTAACACTATGCTAACATGTTTTTTGCATAATGTATTTAGCATAGTTTAACACACTGATAGCATGTTTTTAAATGTTACTAACATTATTTAGCTTGTTTCTAGCATAATTAAAAATAATAATAGCATGTATGTCAGTTAATAGCATGGTTTTGAATGTTGCTAACACTGCTAAGCCTGTTTTATAGCATATTGTAAAACATTTATATTGTATCTGAAATGGTTTAACAAATTGCTTGCATGTTTTTGCATGTTACTAATATTATTTAGCTTTTTTCTATTGTGATTTTGAACGTTAGTTGTATGTCTGGCTTTAACACACTGATGGCATGTTTTGAATGTTGCTAGCATCATTAAGCTTGTTTAATAACATATTTTAGAACATTTGTAAAGTATTCAGCATAGTTTAACACATTGCCAGCCTGTTTTTAATGTTGCTAACATAATTGCATGTTGTTAGCATGATTTAACAGATCCCTAAAAGGATTTACCATATTTCTAGCCTGTTTTTGCATGTTACTTACATTATTTATCTTTATTTTTCTATCATGATTTTGAATGCTAATTGTATGTTTGGCTTTAACAAACTGATGGCATGTTTTTGAATGTTGCTAGCACTATTAAGCTTGTTTTTAGCATATTGTAGAACATCTATAATGTATTTAGCACAGTTCAACACATTGTTAGCATGTTTTGAATGTTGCTAACATAATAACATGATTTAACATGTTGCTAGCAAGTTTTTACATGCTACTAATATTATTTAGCTTGTTTCTATCAGGAATTTGCTCATTAACAATGTATCTGGCATGGTTTAACACATTGCTAGCATGTTGCTAACATTATTTAGCTGGGTTTATAGCATATATTAGAACATTTATGAGATGTCTGGCATGGTTTAACACACCATGTTTTTGCATGATTTAGCATGCATGTGAATAACAAGTTGCTAGCAGTATTTTGCATGTTGCTAAAATTAATTAGCTTGTTTCTGGTGTGATCTAAACATTAACGTGTCTGACAAGGTTAACCATATTGCTAGCCAGTTTTTGCATGCTACTAATATTATTTAGCTTGTTTCTATCAGGAATTTTCTCATTAACAATGTATCTGGCATGGTTTAACACATTGCTAGCATGTTGCTAGCATTATTTAGCTGGGTTTATAGCATATATAAGAACATTTATGAGATGTCTGGCATGGTTTAACACACCATGTTTTTGCATGATTTAGCATGCATGTGAATAACAAGTTGCTAGCAGTATTTTGCATGTTGCTAAAATTAATTAGCTTGTTTCTGGTGTGATCTAAACATTAACGTGTCTGACAAGGTTAACCATATTGCTAGCCAGTTTTTGCATGCTACTAATATTATTTAGCTTGTTTCTATCAGGAATTTTCTCATTAACAATGTATCTGGCATGGTTTAACACATTGCTAGCATGTTGCTAGCATTATTTAGCTGGGTTTATAGCATATATAAGAACATTTATGAGATGTCTGGCATGGTTTAACACACCATGTTTTTGCATGATTTAGCATGCATGTGAATAACAAGTTGCTAGCAGTATTTTGCATGTTGCTAACATTAAGTAGCTTGTTTCTGGTGTGAGCTAAACATTAACGTGTCTGACAAGGTTTACCAAATTGCTAGCAAGTTTTTGCATGCTACTAATATTATTTAGCTTGTTTATATCAGGAATTTGCTCATTACCAATGTGTCTGGCATGGTTTAACACATTGCTAGCATGTTGCTAACATTATTTAGCTGGGTTTATAGCATATATTAGAACATTTATAACATGTCTGGCATGGTTTAACACACCATGTTTTTGCCTGATTTAGCATGCATGTGAATAACAAGTTGCTAGCAGTATTTTGCATGTGGCTAAAATTAATTAGCTTGTTTCTGGTGTGATCTAAACATTAACGTGTCTGACAAGGTTTACCATGTTGCTAGCAAGTTTTTGCATGCTACTAAATTATTTAGCTTGTTTCTATCAGGAATTTGCTCATTATCAATGTATCTGGCATGGTTTAACACATGCTAGCATGTTGCTAATATTATTTAGCTGGGTTTATAGCATATGTTAGAACATGTCTGGCATGGTTTAAACACATTGCTAGCCTGTTGCTAACATTATTTAACTTGGGTTTATAGCATATATTAGAACATTAGAACATATCTGGCATGGTTTAACACCCCATGTTTTTGCATGTTGCATGTTACTAACATACCATGTTTCTAGCATGATTTAGCATGCATGTGAAAAACAAGTTGCTAGTATGATTTTGCATGTTGCTAAAATCAATTAGCCTATTTCTAATGTGATTTAAACATTAACATGTCTGACATGTTTTAGCACATTGCTAGCATGTTTTCCATATTGCTAACATAATTTAGCTTGTTTCTGGCACAATTTTGTGGCAATGCATTTCTTTTACTGTTGTCTATTTATTGTAACAGAGCACAAGTTTTATTGACTCCATGGCAGGTTTCCTCGTTCTGCGTGAGTGCGGTTTATAGACTGTAGATTTGCCTGCTCAGTGGTTTCCTTTTATTGAAGAAACACAGTAACATTTGCATAGAAATAATTCCCCTCGCAGTAAAGTCAAGTCCCGGGACTGAAGAGAGCATTGTAAAAGTGCCAGAAAACCAAAGACCCCCAAAGCCAAGAGTTTACAGCACGTTGCATCACTTGGAGAAGAGCAAAGCCTTTTAAGAGTGTTTAACCTCAGTAACATCTCCTTCTTATGTTTGTGAAAATAGAAAGGAAACAGAGAGTCTCTTGACAGCCGGGTGTTTAATTTCGGGTCAGTGCTGCGCCACGAGACCGTTTGAGCTGTTTATGGGTTGGTGTTTTTTTTGGGAGGTATCGCTCCAGGCTCTCCAGGGTTGAGCGTGTTTGCTGCTGATAGTTGCTAACAGGTTTTGTGGGTCAGTAACTAATAAAGATGTTTTTCGAGACTGTTTGACCCCTTGAGAATTTGTGTTAATGGGTTGATTGACCTTTAACCTTGTGTTGATAAATATGGACATAATTTAGAATGAGAAAATATTCAGAACACTCTCATGCTGCTGTACATAACTTAAACATAATTGAACACATTGCTAGCACGATTTAACACACCGTTAACATGATTTAGCACATTGCTCGCATGATTTAACATTACAAACATGTTCTATTATTACTAGCAAGGTTTAGAGCATAGCTAGCATGGTGTAGTATGTTACTAACATCGTAAAACATGTTACTAGCAGGGTTTAGCATATTTCTAGCATGTTTTGCATGTTGCTAACATTACCTTGTTTCTAGCATGATTTATCAAGCCTTCATAGCATCAAAAAACACATTATTAGCAGGATTCAGCATATTTATAGCACGTTTTTGAATGTAATATGTTGCTAACATGATTAAACAGGTCATTAGTAGGGTTTAGCACATCACTAGCATGATCTTTTATGTTGCTAACATAAATAAACGTGTTGTTGGCATGACTTAACACATTACTGGCATGTTGCTATTATCATGATTTACAAACATTAAAAGCATGTCTGTGCATGATGCTAACAGTATTTAGCTTGTTTTAGCATGATTTAGATCATTAATAAAATGTGGGTAGTGTGGTTTACTGCTAGCATGTTTACTTTATTAGAAAGTTCAAATGAACGGCACTTATTTGAGACAGAATTATTTAAAACATAATTTAGCACATTGCTACAGTGGGATTTAACACACTGTTAGCATGATTTAGCACATTGCTAATAACATTACAAACATGTTCTATTATTACTAGCAAGGTTTAGCATGTTACTAACTGGGTTATGGACTTTCTGACTAACAGACCTCAGAATGTGAGATCAGACCACATCTGCTCCACCACCATCACACTCAACACTGGTGTACCACAGGGCTGTGTGCTGAGCCCCTTCCTCTACTCCCTTTTTACCATCGACTGTAGGCCTGTGAACAGTTCTAACACCATCATCAAATTTGCAGATGACACCACAGTGATTGGTCTAATCAGCAACAATGATGAGACTGCCTACAGGGAGGAGATACAGCATCTGGCCACCTGGTGCACCGACAATAATCTGCTCCTTAACACCGACAAGACCAAGGAGCTCATTGTGGACTTCAGGAAGGGACGAACAGGCTCACATGATCCCATCCACATCAATGGGATGGCCGTCGAGCCTGTCTCATCCTTCAAGTTCCTGGGGACCCACATCTCAAAGGACTTTTCCTGGACCACCAACACCTCCAGCCTGGTCAAGAAGGCTCACCAGCGCCTATTTTTCTTAAGGCAACTTAAGAAGAACCAGCTGTCATCAGCCGTCTTGGTGAACTTCTACCGCTGCACAATAGAAAGCATCCTGACGAACTGTGTCACAGTCTGGTATGGAAGCTGCTCTGTTGCGGAGCGTAAGGCACTGCAGCGGGTGGTGAAAACTGCCCAACGCATCACAGGGACCACACTGCCAACCATAGAGGACATCCAGAGGAAACACTGTCTGCGCCGAGCACGCAGTATTCTTAAGGATTCCTCTCACCCTGCTCACAGACTGTTTTCTCTCCTGCCTTCTGGCAGGCGCTTCAGGCTCCCCCGGACAAAAACCAGCAGACTAAGGAACAGCTTCTTTCCCAGAGCTGTATCCCTTTTGAACTCTGCCCCCCACTGACTCTTTGCCCCCATGATACACCCCCACTATCCTCATAACTCAGACTCCTCATAATCACTGCACTATTTAACATTTGCACATTTAAAAATTGCACATATTCATTGCACTGATTCATTTATTCTAACTGTACATACCCATGTACATTTGTAATTATGTACACACACACTGTACATATACATTTGTAATTATGTTTATATATCTGCACACTTCTGATTATTAATAGCAACCTGTACATCTATCCATCTATTGTAAATCTCTGTTCATAGCTAACACAACCTGTATATAATGTTCATAGTACATCCATCTGTAAATATCACCATAGTTTTTCTATAACTGCACTTTATAACTTATACCTGTATCCTGCACTTGCTGCTATTGCACTCCTGGTTAGACCTAAACTGCATTTCGTTTCCTTGTACTTGTACATGTGTAATGACAATAAAGTTGAATCTAATCTAAATCTAATCTTATTAACATCATAAAACTTGTTATTAGCATGTTTTAGCATATTCTAGCATGTTTTTGCATGTGACATGTTGCTAACGTGATTAAACATGTGATCAGCTGTGTTTAGCACATTGTTAACATGATCTTTTAAGTTGCTAACATATTGTTGGCAGGATTTAACATGTTGCTAGCATGTTGCTAACATTAACATGTTGCTAGCATGATTTACAAACATTAATAGCATGTGCATTTTGCTAACAGTAATTAGCTTGTTCCTAACATGATTTAGATTTTTAATAAAATGTGCCTAGCGTCGTTTACTGTTAGCATGTTTATTTTATTAGAGAGTTCAACTGAACGGTCACACTTTATTTTGATGGTCCGTTTGTTGAATTTAAGTTACATTGCAACTAATTATCATTAGATTATAAGTAGACTGTTAGGTTGGGGTTAGGGTTGGGGTTGGGGTTGGGGTTAGTGTAAGTTGACATGTACTTGCAAAGTTTCTTATAGTCAGTTAAATGTCTGTTGAAGGACTGTTAAATGTCAGTGTCAACAGATATTAAGTAGACGGTCTACTAATACTCAAATGGACCATCAAAATAAAGTGTTACCAGCATGGTGTAGTATGTTACTAACATCATAAAACTTTGCATTAGCGGGGTTTAGCACATCACTAGCATGATCTATTGTTGCTAACATGGTTAAACATGTTGTTAGCATGATTTCCCTGCTGAAAAAAAACAGCTTAAACCAGCCTAAGCTGGTTGGCTGGTTTTAGCTGGTCGACCAGCCTGGTTTTAGAGGGGTTTTGGCCATTTCCAGGCTGGTTTCCAGCCATTTCCATCCTGGTCTTAGCTGGTCAGGCTGGGAGTTGACCAGCTAAAACCAGCTTGACCAGCCAAAACCAGCTATGTCCAGCTTAAACCAGGCTGGTCAAGCTGGGTTTAGCTGGTTTAAGCTGGTCATTTTTCAGCCTGACCAGCTAAGACCAGGCTGGAAATGGCTGGAAACCAGCCTGGAAATGGCCAAAACCTCTCTAAAACCAGGCTGATCAACCAGCTAAAACCAGCCAACCAGCTTAGGCTGGTTTAAGCTGGATTTTTCAGCAGGGTTAGCACATTGCTAGCATGTTTTTGAT
Source organism: Danio kyathit (assembly GCA_903798195.1). Classification (NCBI taxonomy): domain Eukaryota; kingdom Metazoa; phylum Chordata; class Actinopteri; order Cypriniformes; family Danionidae; genus Danio; species Danio kyathit. Next base: position 3,519,956 of record LR812536.1, on the reverse strand, counting down.
GTTGCGAACATTAACTTGTTTCTAGCATGTTTTACCATGTTGATAACATGTTGCTAGCATGTTTTTGTAAACCACCAAAACAAAGTATACACACACACACATACATTACTATTGATGGTTTATTACACTGTAAAAAGTAAAGGTGCTTCAAATACCCTGTTGAGTACTCAAGGAACTTTAAAATGTATTTTAAGTGCCTCAAAGCTCTTTCTCTCAAAAAGGGGTTCCTTGAGGAACCACTGACAGTCTTTGCAATACTTGCAGGACCCTTTTGCAGTAATTGGGATCCTTCAAGCACTTTTTGTCAATACTGAGGTTCTGGAGTCACTGTTTCCTTACACTAAGACCTTGAAGCACTTTGAAAGTTATTAGAGGAACTCAAATTCCAAAAAAGAGTTACTGTAAGATCTGTAAACTTATATCATGGTTCCTGGTGGATCTAGCTTCTAAAAGCTAGCACTTAAAGGAACCAAGATATTTTTTTTTGTGATAATTAAATAGGACAATTATGGAGGCCAGAAAATGAGATGCATGTTCACTTACTTAGTATTTAGTTAGTTATTTGTGCTTTTAGAATGATATGAAATTTGATGCATGTTTTTCTTTTTTGTGTGGCACTCACTGTGAAAACATAAGAATAACATAGATTAGAGTCTACATGTTAACTTGATTGCAGTTAGGAGACTGACTAGGAAATTGTGAAAAAATACGAAAATGTAAAAGTAATTTTGGAGGGTAAAATACAAATGAGCCACAACAGAGGAAAAAAGAGACAAAAACATGCACAGGCATGTACAATTATGAAAATGATAATTATTATAGGGGACTAATTAAATTTTCTGTCACTTGACCATTAGACCCTTGAATTTTGACATTTAAAACAACAATAATAACAACAACAACAACAGCTGCAATAATAATAATAATAATAACAATATTAATAACAATAGCTACTATTATTAATATTATTATTATTATTAAATGAAACTATATAACACAGTCCTTCAAAAATCCCCTCATGAAAAATAATTAAGATATTACTAAACTTAAATATATAGGCTATGAGCTCTGGTTTATTAATAAAAAGTATTCCTCCAGTTTGTTTTGATAAACCAACAAGGATAACTTGCTAATGAACGCAGCATTTTGTACATTTTTAATTTTCTGATTTAAATGTTTCTTCATCTGTTTCTTGGATTAATGGACTGGAATGAATTGTGTTGTCAAAAAAAAAATTAACCGGGACTAATAAAATAATATAAACATGACGCGGACGCGCGCACTTGGATCTCTCCAGTCGTCATGCACGCGCAGGTGCAGGCCGGAGGAGCGCTTTGTAACGGCTTCTTCCTTCATTTCATGACGGCTGTCATCTCTAACACACGCAAGGTGAGTAAGTTGGCAAAATAAATATACAAATTAGATACGATTTGCACACAAATATATACACTTACACGCATTATGTCGTGTAAGCTGTTTTAGGAACGTCTCGCGAAACGATTGCTGTTGTATAAGATAAGGGTATTATTTTGCGATAATAACAATCGGCTGGATATACATAATCACTCAAATTACACGTCTACCTCACACAAATGTAAATAATTTGATGTAAAATATTGATTTATGTCGAAATATTTTATTGTCACTGAACACGAAGCTTCCCTGAAAGCCATTGCAAGCGACCGTTAATTTCAAATTAAACAGAAAACGTTATACATTCATACTGCTTATTAGACGGCTTTTTTCCACAAATATATTATTTTATTTATTTTGTCTTGCCTTACATATACAGTGTGTGAAAAGTGTCTTGAGGAGGGTTGCTTATATGATTGTTTTAGCCGCGATGCTCATATTCTTTCCTCATATTGTTTGTAAGTAATATTACGCATTTGTTATTATTTGCGTTTCTGAAACAGTTACCTGTGTGACAAATTGTGTCTAAGTTATGTACTTCAATAATTTTTTTATTCATTCACACCAATAACGTACATAGCCTTTTTTCCCTTCTCAGAACATCCACATAAACCCTGAAATTGTTCAGTGTTCTGTCTCAAAAAGCCGTTTGAGTCACCTCAAATGTAAGTATTTTTTAAGTAACTGAATTGGAAATAAATTTAAGAAATACATACTTAATTTAACAAACAATATTATTTAAAAATCATTATCCAGCTGGGTAACACTGAACTGATAATAATAAACTTTTAACTTTTTAAGTGTCTAAAATCACTAACTTATTTTCTCATTTGCTTATTTCTGATGTATCCATATTAGGTGTAAACATTGTGACAGATATGGACTAGAAATTTAAAGTTTGCTGTATCAAATCCAGGTAGCAGAGGGACTTTGGGAGCCTGATTGAAACGGTCTGACCCACTTCACTTGCAATGCAGATCATCATTTCTGGACAGCTTTCTACTAACTGCTGTGGACATGAAAGGTTCAGTAGACTTTTTGCTCTGAATGAATGGCTATTAACATGGTGTGAAAAACAAAAGCTGATCTTTATTAACAAATGGAATCTTTTCTGGGATCGTCCTAGGCTTTCCCGTGCTGATGGGCTGCACCACAGCAGTGCTGGAGGTGAATGCCTGTTAGACAACATCTCCAGGATGCTTCGTTCTGTTTGACTAGTAAGTGAAAATTCACATTTATAGTTTTTACAGAGTAGTGAGTTGGTTAATACCACCTCACAAATAAACATGGTTTAAAGTAAATTTTAATTTTGTCATCATTTACCCACCCCTAATATGTTCCAAACCTGTTTGATTTTCTTTCTTTAGTTCAGCGCAAAACATATTTTGATTAAAGCTGAAAATCTTTAACCATTATCATAAATTATAACCATCATAACAAAATTATGGAAGACAGGGGTTATAGGTTTTCTGATTTCAGTTCAACAGATGAAAGAAACTCAAATAAATGAAGGTTGAGTAAATGATGACAAAATTAAATTTTTTGGGTGAACTGTCCCTTTAAAGGGGAAGTGAAGCACTCAGTCAAGTTTACATTAATTTGTAAATTGATTTCCACCTTAGTGAAAATATATTAAACAAGCTTGATTAATGTAACCATTATTGAAGAAAAGAACATGTTTTACTATAGTTTATATTTTTAGAGCTAGGGTGCAGCTATATATCGCTGTGTCTGACGTCACGGGGTTGGTTTCGTTCCCTTAGCTGAACAGATACAGTGGAAGTAATGGACTGAACACGGAGACTGGAAAGCCTAATTTAACACAATGCGTGAAGTATTGGATGTGCATCACAGAGCTGGTGCAAATACAAGCATTACATTTATGTCTGAAACATAAAAATAAATGTATACATTTTATATTTTTCTTTTATTACCGATCGTTTGATGTGCTTAGGTCCACTTTCCATATTACGATGCCTCACTGCCCTCAATGTCTTTAACAAGATCAGGTACCTGACGTAATGGAGGCTGGTGCTTTCACTTTTCACTATACAGCCCCTCACTTCTGTTCATGTTCAAACCAAACTAAGATCGGTGCGGTTTTTCACATCACAGGTTTTTTTCGCCCTTCATATTCAATGTTGAGAGATCATTTTAATCTTTGCATTAGTCTGAATGTAAATCACCATGTCAGGCAGCGCTGCACCAGTGTGAAAGAGTGGACCAAAGCACATCAAACGAACAGTATTTAAAAAAAGAAAAAAAGAAAAATTGTAAACATATTTTTTATATATAAGACAGTGACGCGGTGGCGCAGTAGGTAGTGCTGTCGCCTCACAGTAAGAAGGTCGCTGGTTCGAGCCTCGGCTGGGTCATTTGGCATTTCTGTGTGGAGTTTGCATGTTCTCCCCGCATGTTCACCCTGCTAACGACAACTTTTCAAGCTTATTTGTTTAGAAATATGATCCATGACAAAGATTTACTCTCTCGGTTTATAATCCACGCTATATATTATAAACCAATAAATACGCAAAAGCACATAGACCTACATGTCTTTTGGAAAGTTTTTACGTGGGAAATGCATTTTGTTTTGCTTTACGGTTGTTGTAAAAGTTTTAAAACTGTATGTATAAATGTGCACACATAATATTATCATAAGACACATTTAAATAAGTGTATCGCTCGCGTGCATACAGCCCGCTTACCTTAGTAATAGATGACAGAAATGAAGCGTGGGGGACAAGTCTATCAAATGCCTGCAAGTTCCATCATGGACACAGAACAACATTCAATATTCTTTTTTTTTTTTTGTCACAAAGTACAGCGAAAAGCAGCCCATACAGTCACATGTGCTATAAATTTTAAGGAGGAGTGTAAATATTGCAGTTATGACAGAGTTAAATGTGCTCAGATGAAGAAAAAAGCAGACAAAAAATCCTTTGATTACCTTAAAATGAGAGTTAATATGTATGTATTTTTTTACACATTTATTCACACTTTTGCATTACTGAGAGCAGAAAAGAGACAGGCTGCACTGCTAAGCAGTATCCCCATAATATTGTTTAATTAAAATAAATGATCAACAAATTAATCTGTCTTTACAAGTGAAGGCATTATCTACACACAATATGAAAACTATAAAATACTATTCATGAAAATGCTTAAATAACAGACAAATCCAAATGCCCAACGCAAGCGAGCTGCGTTCCAGACTAGCTCAGCTCGATGACGTATAATGTCTCCAACACTGCCTGTAGTCCCATTTAGCAACTTGTTAGAAACCGCCTTATTAAAGAAGCGAGTGTGATGTAACTGATGTGTTTTATGTCGTAGAATAAAACGTGAAAGTGTCTTGAGTTTGTGTTAGCCACGAACCTTATTTAAGCGATTTAACTGAAATCCCTTTGAAAAAACCCAATGACTTTGGGACGAAGGAACTTGAACTGCTAAAATGCAGTGGGAATATGTGGGAATATATGTGGGGTGCACTAAGGAGGGAGTGGTTTCAGACACAGCTTTTGTGTTGTCTTATTTCTGCTTGTACTCAGATATTTGAGAGGTTTACATTATTTGGATTTTGCCTTTATTGAAGTATATGGGCACTCTGCAAGCAGTGAAAAAATCCTTTTTATATAAATTGAGACAATTTCTTACTTTATTCATGTTTCATTTTGTTATTCAGAAATGTTCTGCATATCTTTTGTGAATGTCTTGATAAGTAAAAAAAATGGCTCTGGGAATGTTGTGAATTTCCTTTGTTTTCATAACTTCTCAGGCAGAGATGGCAAAAGTACACACATCCTTTACTTAAGTAGAAGTACAGATACTCGTGTTTAAAACGACTTTGGTAAAAGTAGAAGTACTGACTACACTTTTGTACTTAAGTAAAAGTAAAGAAGTACCGCCTGAAAAATGTACAAAAGTAAAAAGTACTCGTTTCAACCACAGTCCCAAAGACATGCGGTATAGGCGAATAATAATTCAACTAAATTTGCAGTAGTTTATAAGTGTGTGTGTGTGAATGTGTATAGGTGTTTCCCAGTACTGGGATGCAGCTGGAAAAGTATCCGCTGCGTAAAAAAAAATGCTGGAATAATTGGCGGTTCATTCTGCTGTGGCGACCCCTGATAAATCAGGGACGAAGCTGAAGGATAGCGAGTGAGATAAGTAGGTAATCATCCTGACACAAACTCACAGTGTTCAGCATGTAGTTTTGCCACTGTTAGATCAAAAACAACAGCTGCAATTCATGTTGATACACTCTGTCTATCTTAATAAATAATGTCTTACATTTTACACTGAATTCTGTCCAAAATATATTGATTTTTTTCTTTTGCTAAAATAAATACTTATCAGATATGACTGCAAACTATTTTTTTTTGCATTAGGCTAAAGCTGCTTATTCTCTTCAAAAAGCAGCTCTTTTATTTAACCTGCTATTTCAGTGTTTTTTCAGGTATTGTGGTCATTTTATTTAATGGATAAACATGAATTCTGTTACAGTTTTTCTCAGTCACTTTGGTCCATTTCTCAGATCAGAATTGAAATTCTTTAAACTCCCTGTTCAATCTTCAGATCATCATTGTGTCACTTGTGCACATCAGAAAAGCAGTTTCTCTTTATGAACAAGTTGCAAATGCTTTTGTTCATCCATGCAAATGATTATGTGCAATTCTCTGATGTTTCCTATATTATCAGTTGCTCATGTCATGTTGATCAACATGTATTATTTTATCTCTGTTGAATAGATTCACCCCCACAACATTTAATCGTTCAAATGCCTGAACAAGTTGTCTTAATATTTAGTCATAATGCATTTTTTACATTTCTCCCAGATGAATCTGGACTTTTTCTAATAAAGGTCTAAAAGGAGGTTGTCCTGTTCACATTTTTACTTTTGTTTTTTCTTTGTGCTATGCCGTGCTCTCTTTTCCTTTCTGTATCAGAATGACATGATCTGGCAACAAATTACAGAACAAACAGCAAAAATATTGCCATAGTTTACACCAGAACAGCCCTCCAGAGTACACTGATACTGATAACATGACTAAGTAATTTGAGTCTTATTCATATACAATGACACAAGCACATGTCATTCTGCACCACTGACATGTTCACTGACACAGACATTTAGTTTTGAGAGATGAACTGAAAAATTTTGAGCAGGAGACTGGCTTTTGCAGGTAATTCATGGTGTTTTGCTATTTATACGTGTTGTTTTGAGAAATACACAGGCCTACTGTTTTACAAATTTCAGTTCTGATCTGAGAAATGTACTAAAGTGACTGAGAAAAACTGTAATAGCCTACATTTAGTCTATGCTAAAAGCAACATACACAGGTAAGACAGGTAACATACACATAAATTGCCCAGTATAACTACCTTTGTTGTTGTAAAATATTTGTTAAAAATTATTAATTGAAGACAACAGTATAGGCCTATGTAAAATCATAGTCAATAAAACCTGAAAAACAGCATAAATTCTGTATTAGGAAATTTGAACTCATCAGAAATAAAGGAAATAAACCGCAATGCATACATTTTTTATAAAGTATTTGATTGTTTTACAAAAAAAAGCACTATTTTTCGCGGTATTAGATTGAAAGACCAGAGAAAGCTTATGCAGTATGATCGGAAGTGGAAAAAAAGGCGTAAGCATTTAAACAGCATGTTTTTGACTGGAATGTGTCTCGTTTACCTGTGATCCGATCGAGCAAAAGGTGTCTTATTACCGTGTAAACAGGGCAGCATCAGTCATGTTAAATTCGCCGTTTCCCTCTGACACTGCGTAGTAATCCTAGCCTTTCTCATAGTAAGCTTCATGAACTAGGGCTAGACCATGTACAGTGCGCGACAGCCTTGAAGAAGCCGCGCGCTACAGCACGCAGGCGCGCAATGAGGAAAAAGAGACTGACTGCATCAGAAATGCGCTCATATTATTGCGCAATGACAAGAAATAATATAGATCGCGCCACCAAACACATAAAAACGAAAGTAACGACCGTGGTTTAAAAAATGTAAGAAGTAGAAAGTACAGATATTTGTGTAAAAATGTAAGAAGTAAAAGTAAAAAGTAGTCAAAAAAATTAGTAGTGGAGTAAAGTACTGATACCCGAAAAAACTACTTAAGTACAGTAACGAAGTATTTGTACTTCGTTACTTCCCATCTCTGTTCTCAGGTTAACTACTTTTTAATTTACTTTTATAGGGACACCTCGAATGTGAACAGTGGACAGCTGAAGATGTTGCTGGCTGTTATTGCTAGACATTATTTAAATTTGATTGTTTGCATTAAAATGTATATTACGTTATTAATCATATTATGTGAATGTAATTGTGATGTATATTGATTAATAAAAGTGATTATTTATTGAAAATGTGATGTATTTTTTATCTAGATAGATAGATAGATAGATAGATAGATAGATAGATAGATAGATAGATAGATAGATAGATAGATAGATAGATAGATAGATAGATAGATAGATAGATAGATAGATAAATAGATAGATAGATAGATAGATAGATAGATAGATAGATAGATAGATAGATAGATATTAAATTTATGATTAAACATGCTTGCATAAACAATAAATTAAGAGGGATGGGAAAAACAAGCATAAAAAATAAATAAATGGTGCTTCAAAGCACTCAAGGTGGTTCCTGGTCATTCTTAATAAGAGGGTTCCTCCAGGAACCCTTGAAGTTCCTCAGAGAACTGCCCCTTTTGAAAGGGTGCCTAGAGGTGCCTAGACCCTCTTTAGAGGGTTCCGCCGGTGTGGCAATGTGAAGAACCCCAAAAGGTGCCTCCAGGAACCTTTAATTTTTACAGTGTAGGATTCTCCATAGATGTAATGTATTTTATACAGTAAAAATATGGCTCTTACTGTTGTGTTCGCACATGCCTTGTTTATTAAGGATCGATTGTTCTGAGATCATTTTGTTATGTCTGACTGATTAATGTTCCTTTTGTCGATGTGCGGGTCTGGGAGACAGAAAAGTAAAGTGAAGGAGTTGTTACACACTGTGTTGGCGTGATTTTTTAAGATATAACACTTACCCACATTTCTGTCCTTGTAAACCACCAAAAACGAGCACAAACACTCACACACACACACTAATTTAGTTGGTTATCAGACTTTCAGTGCTTTGGTTAGTTTCTCATCACGAATGCAGAAGTTTAGCATGGACTGCATACAGACACTGCAGCTGTCAGTCTCAGCGGAGGGAGGAACCCTTCAGATACGGCGGCTGTTTTCTTAAAACATGACAGATAGATGATGGATACTGAGTCAAAACACTGCTGCGTGTCTGCGCTGCATGCAGAGTCTCTCTCATATGGACGCTTTTCCCCCAAACAGAATAATAAATCAGATAATTATGAACTTTTATCTTTCAGTGCTGATTGGGACTTTTTGTGTGCAATCTTGAGCAAAACTCAGAAAAGTCAGAATAATAATAATAAATACAACTGATCTGAAAGAGAAAGACTCATGAATAAACGTACAAAACTCAGTTTAAACAAAGTGGGAAATTATTATAGAAGGATGTAGACAGATGTCTTGTTTACATTGTCTTGTTTTTTTGTGAGTATGTTGTTGTATTTGCATTATCTGTATTTTGCACTGTCTGGAGCCAGCACCTAAGCTTTCACTCATCATAGCACACGTGCTGCTGATGATGTGACAATAAAAGTGATTTGATTTGATTTGATGGATGGATGGATCCTGTAAATAGATGGATGGATGGATTGATGGATGGATGGGTCATGTAAATAGATGGATAGATAGATCCTGTGGATGGGTGAATGGATGGATGGATGAATGGACGGATTGATCCTGTGGATGGATGGATGAATGGATGGACAGATTGATCCTGTGGATGGATGGATGGATGGATGGATGGATGGATGGATGCATGAATGAATAGACAGATGGATGGATAGATAGGCAGAAAGGGAGATGGATAGACAGATCCTGTAGTTAGATAGATGGATGGATGGATGGATGGATGGATGGATGGATGGATGGATGGATGGATGGATGGAAAGATGGACAGATAGATGGACGGATGGCTGGATGGATGGATGGATGGATTGATGGCTGGTTGGATGGATGGATGGATGGATGAGTCCTGTAAATAGATGGATGGCTGGACAGATCCTGTGGATGGATGGATGAATGGATGGATGGATGGATGGAAAGATAAGCTGAAAGGAAGATGGATAGATATATCCTGTAAATAGATGGATGGATGGATGGTTGGGTCCTGTAAATAGATGGATAGATAGATCCTGTGGATAGGTGAATGATTGGGTCCTGTAAATAGATGGATAGATAGATCCTGTGGATGGGTGAATGATTGGGTCCTGTAAATAGATGGATAGATAGATCCTGTGGATGGGTGAATGATTGGGTCCTGTAAATAGATGGATAGATAGATCCTGTGGATGGGTGAATGATTGGGTCCTGTAAATAGATGGATAGATAGATCCTGTGGATGGGTGAATGATTGGGTCCTGTAAATAGATGGATAGATAGATCCTGTGGATGGGTGAATGATTGGGTCCTGTAAATAGATGGATAGATAGATCCTGTGGATGGGTTAATGGTTGGGTCCTGTAAATAGATGGATGGATGGATATACAGAACCTGTGGATGGATGGATGAATGGATGGATGGATGGATGGATGGAAAGATAAGCAGAAAGGAAGATGGATAGATAGATCCTGTAAATAGATGGATAGATGGATATACAGATCCTGTGAATGGATGGATGGATTGATCCTGTGGATGGATGGATGCATGAATGGATAGATATATGGATGCATGGATAGATAGATAAGCCGAAAGGGAGATGGATAGATAGATCCTGTAGTTAGATGAATGAATGAACGAACGAACGAACGAACGAACGAACGAACGAACGGACGGACGGACGGACGGACGGACGGACGGACGGACGGACGGACGGATGGACGGACGGATGGATGGATGAGTCCTGTAAATAGATGGATGACTGGACAGATCCTGTGGATGGATGGATGGAAAGATAAGCAGAAAGGAAGATGGAAAGATCCTGTAAATAGATGGATAGAAGAATGAATGGATGGATGAAAGGAAGGATGGTTGGATGGGTCCTGTAAATGGATGGATGGATGGATGGATAGATCCTACGGATGGATGGATGAATGGATGGATGGATAGATAAGCAGAAATTGAGATAAATAGATAGATCCTGTAGATGGATGGATAGTTGGATAGGTGGATGGATGGATCCTGTTTATAGATGGACACATGAATGGATAAAAGAAAAGAGTGAGAGATAAATAGATGGAGGTGGACAGATAGATGGATGGATAGATGGATATACAGATTAATGGATGGATAGACAGATTAATAGATAGATAGGGAGATGGATGGATGGATGGATGGATAGATAAATGGACAGATGGATAGGCAGACAGCAGATTGATAGACAGATAAACAGATGGATAAATAGATGGATTAATAGACTGAATCAGAAGGTAAATCTGAATTCCAAGAAAAAAAAACTGCAAAAAAAAAAACAAACTGCAGAATTCAGACGAAAAAAAGCAGAATCGTAAGACGCAAACTCAGATCATTAGAGAATAAAGGCTGAACTGCTTGATATAAACTTGTATATAAAATTGTGAGATGAAAATTCAGAGGGAAAAAAGTTAAAATTGTGGTTTGTAAAATTTCAATAACAAAATTGCGATCATAACGCATAATTGTGACATATAAACCTGCATTTGTTCTGGAACAAAACAACACAATTACCTCTTCCTATTTAAAGCTTTAATCAAGCCTCCAAACTCTACATTTCATTGCATTTTAAACTGTGAAAAAACCTGTGTGGAAGAATTAACTGATCTTAAGATGTCAGATAGTAGATGCGAGTTAAGCTCTTTCAACTGTTGATGAACTTTAACTTGTATTGAACCTGAAACCTTCCTTTAAAAGATGCAATGAAGAGTAACTCAACGTGCTGACCTCTGTAAAGTCGTAACGACAGCACGAGCAGCTCGATTACATGTTTAGATGTGTTTATCTGACTCCGGGTTGCCCGGCAAACGCAAGGGTTTGATTCTATTCTCAGTGTTATATCTAATTCCGTTTGCTATCTGGAAGAATAATAATACAAAAAGTCTTTTTTCTCCTCGCACCTTTGAATATCTGAATTATGCATGTGTCAACCTGGCAACCTTGGCTGATGAGAACTAATGGCGTTATATGAGAGCCATGCGCGGGTGGAGGAGAGCGACTTTAATTGAATTTTTTAATGAGTCCACACTTTAAGTCACTGTGCCAGCCTGCCTCAAACACGATAACGTTTCCTAATAAAGAAAATCAAAGTTGGGCTTCCCTCCTAATGAGATTGAAGGTCTGGCAACCTCATTTAATGTGTTACAGGAGGAGAGAACAAATATTTGATGGGGAAAGGGACAGAGGAGAGGAAAGAATGACAAAACAGAGAGGAAGGTGCTGATCTAAATTGGACCATAATGAAATTGGCAAAGCCTATTTTTTTTCACATTAGGGTTTTCTTTTTAGGATTATATTAATATTGAATTACTTCTGTTTAAACTTTGCAATTTGCCGTATTTTTGTCAAATTCTAAAAATCTCAAGCAAACAGACACGCTTCAGAATCTATAAAACATTGCATTGGATCTGATTTAAAAAGGCGCTCCCATAATGACAAAAACCTTTGTGTCCATTGACAGAATTTTGTGTTTTATTTGTCCATTGAATTTTGAACTAGAGCGCCATCTGCTGTTAAAAACTAGCCTAGAGCACCATCTGCTGTTCATAACTCACTTAGAGCGCCATCTGCTGTTAATAACTCACCTAGAGTGCCATCTGCTGGTAAAATTCTAGTCTAGTGCCATCTGTTATTAAAAAATTAGCCTAGAGCGCCATCGGCTGTTAACAACTCACCTAGAGCGCCATCTGCTGGTAAAATTCTAGTCTAGTGCCATCTGTTATTAAAAAATTAGCCTAGAACGCCATCTGCTGTTAATAACTCACCTAGGGTGCCATCTGCTGTTAATAATCTAGTCTAGTGCAATCTGCTGTTAAAAAATTAGCCTAGAACGCCATATGCTCTTAATACCTCACCTAGAGCGCCATCTGCTGTTAATAATCTAGTCTAGAGTGCCATCTGATGTTAATAATCTAGTCTAGAGTGCCATCTGATGTTAATAATTTAGTCTAAAGTGCCATCTGCCAATAAAAAATGAGTCTAAAGTACCATCTTCTGTAAAAATCTAGCCTAGAGTGCAGTCTGCTGTTAAAAACGAGTCTAGAGCACCATCTGCTATTGAAAAACTTGCCTAGAGCGCCATCTACTGTTAAAAAACTAGTGTAGAATGCCATCTGCCGTTTAAAAGCTAGCCTAGAGCTCCATCTGCTGTTCAAAACTAGTCTAGAGCACCGTCTGCTGTTAAAAACTAGCCTAGATATCCATCTGCTCTTTAAAAACTAGCCTAGATTGCCGTCTGCTGTTAAAAACCAGTCTAGAGCTCCATCTGCTGTTAAAAAACTAGCCTAGAGTGTCTTCTGCTGTTACAAACTTGTCTAGAGTGCCATCTGCTTTTAAAAACATACCTAAAGCGCCATCTGCTGTTAAAAACGAGTGTAGAGAGCCATCTGCTGTTAAAAACTTACCTAGAGCACCATCTGCTGTTAAAAAAACTAGTCTAGAGTGCTACCAGCTGTTAAAACTA
>LR812536.1:3499253-3506692 GCA_903798195.1 Danio kyathit | reverse complement strand
TATGCCCCATATGGTGATGCAGACGTCTCCCAAACCCCACAGGTGCATAAATCTAAACTTGTTTTTATTAAAACAAATATAAATATGAAGATAATAAATAATACTGCTGATAATAATAACATTATACAGATGCAGATTATCATGAATAACCTGAAAAAAGCCCCCGAGATGAGGCATGGAGGCAGTGGTTTTTATATTTATGTATAAAATAATAATTTCTGTAACATTTTAATACTTTAATTGTTTTCTCCTGTAAAGATATGTGTGTATTGCTGTACATTCTGTGTGTATTAAGCAGTGTGTAAGCGTTTGGACCTGCATAGGCGCATAACTAACGTGCTCTGCGCTGGACTTTAGTGCAGCTTTCAGTTGGTGAAATGGTGAACAGTATTTCAGTTCCTCAAAATAGCAGCACACCAACACTGCAGCTAAACACACTTCCTTTATAGACCAGCACACCCATGAGTTCACAAGGTGGCGCAAATGGATTTTCAATTTAAATAACGTGATGCAAAAAGGGGAAATTAGGGTTGTGCTGGTCTGAAAATAGCAAGAAATCGCGCCAAACATGTCTTGCACCTTATTGTGCCCGGTGTATGATTGGGGCCCATTATGTTATTAGAGTTTTCTTAAGTTTACTTTTTTTGGACAAATTTTGGACGTCCAGCTTCTCCAGCGCCTAGACTGCAGCTCTGCACAAGACGTTTGGTCTTAGGAAAAATGGTCGTGCCCAACTGAGCCTGGTTTCTCTCGAGGTTTTTTAATTCTTAACTTTCGCCAATTGGTGAAGTTTTTTCCTCGCCTGTCGCCACTGGCTTGCATGGTCCGGGACCTGTAGAGCTGCGCATCGATGAATTTCTTCTTTAGTGTTTGGACTCTCAGTAGTGAATATTAAACTACATTGAACTGAGCTAAACTGAGCTGAACTTAAACTCTGAAAACTGAACTGACACCGTTTCAATTTACTATGATATTCTATGTGAAGCTGCTTAGACATAAGCGCTATAAAAATAAAGGTGAATTGAATTGAATTTTTTAAGACACAATATTATTGCATTTATAATTTCATATATATATATATTATATATATATATATATATATATAATATATATTATATATATATATATATATATATATATATATATATATTAGAGATGCGCGGATCAGCTCAAATGTCACCCGAATCCGCTCCTTCATTCTAATCATCCACCCGCCCACCCGCCCCGCAACATATTATTTTATCTGATATATATATATCCGCACCCGACCCGCACCCGATCGCCACTTTAATAATTATAATTCTTTGTTTTAAGCATGATGATAGGTGTAACTTTCTCCGCAATGTCCGGCGGCAGAGTAACAGCTCGTTAATTCATGCTCGAGCAAATGATGAGACGGAAGTACTCGATGCATGCCCTTCTTTTACTTATTTCAGTGTTTTCAGGTTCACAGTGCAAAACAGCTCCCGGGTGGAATTACTGAAGTAAACATAAAACAAAACCGGATAAAACTTTCTCCCTCTAATTCACCGCACGCACAGCACACAGCGAGAGCTCACATCACACACCATGCGTGTCGAACTACACTACCCACTATGCCCCTCGCTATGGACTACAACTCCCGTAATAGCAGTCCTAAGCGGCCTCACTATTTCCCCTCTCCTGCAACTTAGGTCACAGTGGATCGTTCGTTATTAACAGCAGATTCAGCTTTTACATAAACAGGAAAAAGAGAACAAAAACGGCGTCCCTTCAGCCTAAAACAGCAGCTATGTTGTGTGTACTTGGCCCTTTTCTTAACACTGCAAAAACAGAATAGCATCTACTGTGCCTGGATTCGGGCGATTCCGCCTCCTCCAAAACACGGCTGGCTGCACTAAATGAGCGCTCGCGCGAACCGCTTGTTGCAGGAATGCACAAGCTTCTCCTTGCAAGGCGCTGCAGTCGTGTAAATAAGCGATCTTGTTTCTCCCAGAACGATAGCAGATTTCCCTCTGATGACTCCTCTAACTGAAGTTAGCACAGTACTCTCGCACTTCATCCATTATTTTGGGCGTCTCTCATCTTCACATTCTGCGAAGTCCACTCTCTGCTTTTTTGCTGGTCAACTGCTATGACCCGCTACATCCACCCGCGACCCACCCGCAATTAATCATAATGTATTTTTTTATTACCCGACCCGCGGATTATCTGCAGCGCCCGCGGATTTAACCGCCATCCGCGCATCACTAATATATATATATATATATGTTTCCCATTTTAGCTTACTTTCTTGTTTAAGTACTGTAGGGCTTTAGATTGAGTGTGTTGATTATTCTAATTAACAGCTGCACTCACTGTGTTTTTTGTCTTATTCTACTTTTTACAGTTGTAATTGATCAAAAAACACAAAAGTAGTGGCTTTACGTAAAAGAAAACAATATCAGTATTGTTGTTATTTTAGTTGTAAGTCATAATATAGTATATTAGCAGGATTATACAGTAAACAACTTTATTTATAATAATACTGATCAGTGGCGTATCACTATCAGTATTTGTTCTACTAATAATTGTATTTGAAGTTCAATTTATTAAAACTATTACTACAAGATCTTTGTTAAAATTTGTTTTACACACCAAATATTGCTGGATTTTTAAACCATATTTTGATTAAAATATGGACATTTGATTCATTTTATATAGTTATCTATAGGGTTAAAAATTGCCAATTATATGTAATAGTAAACAGAGTAAACCGATGTTTGATTTGTCCTTATTTGACCCAAAGTCTGATTAATACAAATGAACATTTTTTAGAGTGTATAATTACATCTAAAAGTGCCATAGACTGCATTGGTTTAATAAGTTAAACTGTTCTCTGATATCAACATAGTAGGTTTATGCCTTCGATAAGTTAAAAAAACATTCCAGAAATGATTTTATAAGCTCATTTATGACTTCATAAAATACCCCTAGAATCAGAAGGTCCATGATTGACCATATATGGATTGTGTCGTGAATATTAATGAGCTCAGCTCTGATGTGCCGGTCTTACAGACACACACACATAACATGATGCACGCTGAAGATGGACAAATACAAACCCAATCAGAGTAACGTTAAACTATTTTGCTCAGCAGATCTATTGTGTATAAAAGCTAAATTATAAATAAACTTGACAAAAGAGAGTTATAGAGATGTATCACAATGTATTTTGAAGCTACAGTCAAAGTAAACACATTCAGGAATTATTATTACCCTCGGCATGAACAGATGACATTTGAGCAGAGTGTTTGTTGAAACACACGCAACAAATTTCACAATAAACACATTGATAAGTTAACAAAAGATGTAACTAAACATACCTTATGCCTCTTTGGAGTGAAGATGAACAAATGTGTAATCTGTATATCCTGCATTTTGCTTCCTGAGGCGAGATTGAAACATGCCTCGTGCTGTCGTTAAAAATAAAAGTCTCGCATACAAAGTAAGTGAAATATACGCTTAAAATAACTAAGGGAGGAAAATGATCACTGTTGTCTCACTAGTAAATGTTGTTGCTTATCAAACACAGCCTGAGGCGTGCATATTAATTATCTCAGAGCTTTGTTATGATCTCAGAGCTTGATGACAGGGCTGCTTGTCAGGTCTGGATGAATGACCTAAAGTAAGCGTATATGCAAATGCTGAGGGCGTGGTCTGTGAGTCACGTCACAGTTTGTTTAGTCTTCTGATTGGTCCGTTGTACACCAGGGTTTTGCACTTGTGGAATTTACATGAGAATGAGGAAACAGTGGTGTCTGAGGCTCACAGGATGCCCATTTCCATATACTGATCTTTTATTATTCTGCTATGTCTTGGTATACCCAGATTTTCATTATAGGGCCCCTTTAAAACACCCTTACAATGATTTACTCTGATTTCTGATGTCAACAAAAGTACAATAATTCTGATTGCATTTCCAACACTGTAGACTGAACCACAGAAGTGAATAACCGTGTGTGTCGACGCCAAACAAAGGTTGATCAAACTCTGCTGGGAATCTCATTTCATCTCTCTAATCTCTGAAACAGCTCACATTCAAATGATTCGTTCAGAGCGAGTCTTCGGTGAACAATTCACTGATTCAAATGATCTGTTCAGTGTGAGTCTCCAGTAAACAACTCACTGATTCAAATAATTTGTTCAGAGTGAGTCTCCAGTAAACAACTCACTGATTCAAATGATTTGTTCAGAGTGAGTCTCCAGTAAACAACTCACTGATTCAAATGATTTGTTCAGAGTGAGTCTCCACTAAACAACTCACTGATTCAAATGATTTGTTCAGTGTGAGTCTCCAGTAAACAACTCACTGATTCAAATGATTTGTTCAGAGTGAGTCTCCACTAAACAACTCACTGATTCAAATGATTTGTTCAGTGTGAGTCTCCAGTAAACAACTCACTGATTCAAATGATTTGTTCAGAGTGAGTCTCCAGTGAACAATTCACTAATTCAAGTGATTTACTCAGTGTGAGTATCAATAACTGATTTACTGATTTTGTTCAGAGTGAGTCTCCAGTAAACAACTTACTGATTCAAATGATTTGTTCAGAGTGAGTCTCAGGAAACAACTTACTGATTTAAATGATTTGTTCAGAGTGAGTCTCCAGTGAACAATTCACTAATTCAAGTGATTTACTCAGTGTGAGTATCAGTAACTGATTCACTGATTTTGTTCAGAGTGAGTCTCAAAAAACAACTTACTGATTCAAATGATTTGTTCAGAGTGAGTCTCAGGAAACAACTCACTGATTCAAATGATTTGTTCAGAGTGAGTCTCCAGTGAACAATTCACTAATTCAAGTGATTTACTCAGTGTGAGTATCAGTAACTGATTCACTGATTTTGTTCAGAGTGAGTCTCAAAAAACAACTTACTGATTCAAATGATTTGTTCAGAGTGAGTCTCAGGAAACAACTCACTGATTCAAATGATTTGTTCAGAGTGAGTCTCAGTAACTGATTCAGAGTGAGTCTCCAGTGAACAATTCACTAATTCAAGTGATTTGTTCAGTGTGAGTTTCCAGTAAATGATTCACTGATTCAAATGATCCATTCTAAGTGAGTCACCAGTAAACAACTCACTGATTCAAATGATTTGTTCAGAGTGAGTCTCAGTAAACAATTCACTGAAAATCAGGGAATCAGAAGGTCCATGATTGACCATATATGGATTGTGTCAGTGAATATTAATGAGCTCAGCTCTGATGTGCCGCTCTTACAGACACACACACACAACATGATGCACGCTGAAGATGGACAAATACAAACCCAATCAGAGTAACATTAAACTATTTTGCTCAGCAGATCTATTGTGTATAAAGGCTAAATTATAAATAAACTTGACATAAGAGAGTTATAGAGATGTATCATGATGTATTTTGAAGCTACAGTCAAAGAAAACACATTCAGGAATTATTATTACCCTCGGCATGAACAGATGACATTTGAGCAGAGTGTTTGTTGAAACACACGCATCAAATTTCACAATAAACACATTGATAAGTTAACAAAAGATGTAACTAAACATACCTTATGCCTCTTTGGAGTGGAGGTGAATAAATGTGTAATCTGTATATCCTGCATTTTGCTTCCTGAGGCGAGATTGAAACATGCCTCGTGCTGTCGTTAAAAATAAAAGTCTCGCATACATAGTAAGTGAAATATACGCTTAAAATAACTAAGGGAGGAAAATGATCACTGTTGTCTCACTAGTAAATGTTGTTGCTTATCAAACACAGCCTGATGCGTGCATATTAATTATCTCAGAGCTTTGTTATGATCTCAGAGCTTGATGACATGGCAGGTCTGGATGGATGACCTAAAGTAAGCGTATATGCAAATGCTGAGGGCGTGGCCTGTGAGTCACGTCACAGTTTGTTTAGTCTTCTGATTGGTCCGTTGTACACCAGGGTTTTGCACTTGTGGAATTTACATGAGAATGAGGAACCAGTGGTGTCTGAGGCTCACAGGATGCCCATTTCCATATACTGATCGTTTATTATGCTGCTATGCCTTGTTATACCCAGATTTTCATTATGGGGCCCCTTTAAAACACCCTTACAATGATTTACTCTGATATCTGATGTCAACAAAAGTACAATAATTCTGATTGTATTTCCAACACTGTAGACTGAACCACAGAAGTGAATAACCGTGTGTGTCGATGCCAAACAAAGGTTGATCAAACTCTGCTGAGAATCTCATTTCATCTCTCTAATCTCTGAAACAGCTCACAGACACTGCAGGAAAGATTGGTGGGCTTTTCTGGAGTATTGGGACACAATCACAATTGAATGCTGTTCTGAGATCTGCTGTAATCTCTCATCTGAAGCTGCCTTGAGTCCGGATCAAACCTCCGCTAATGATATTGATGAAAAATATATGGTCTTACCTGCTGGATGACACACGTCCAGAAGTGCAGGAAACCCACAGAGGGAAAAGAGAGAGAAACATCTATTAGGATTTCACACGTACATATGACTAACACAGTCAAAGTGAGTCTCCAGTAAATGATTCACTGATTCAAATGATCCTTTCAGGGTGAGTTTTTAGTAAATGATTCACTGATTGAAATGATCCTTTCAGGGTGAGTTTTTAGTAAATGATTCACTGATTCAAATGATCCTTTCAAGGTGAGTTTTAGTAAATGATTCACTGATTCAAATGATCCTTTCAGGGTGAGTTTTTAGTAAATGATTCACTGATTCAAATGATCCATTATAAGTGAGTCTCCAGTGAAAAAATTAACTAATTCAAAACATCTGTTCAGTGGGAGTTTCCAGTAAATGACAGATTGAATCAAATGATCCAATCTAAGTGATTCTCCAGTTTTAACAGTTTACTGCTTCAAATGATTTGTTCAGAGTAATTATAGAAAACAATTCACTGATTCAAATGATCTGCTCAGAATGAATCTCCAGTAAACAATTCACAGATTAAAATGATGCGTTCAGTGTGAGTTCCCAGTAAACAACTAGCTGATTTAAAGGATCCGTTCAAAGTGTGTCTCAAGTAAACACCTCACTGATTCATCAGTTAGCCTCCTGTAAAAAACCCACTCATTCAAATGATTCATTCAGAGCGAGTCTCCAGTGAACAATTCACTAATTCAAGTGATTTGTTCAGTGTGAGTTTCCAGTAAATGATTCACTGATTCAAATGATCCATTTTAAATGAGTCTCCAGTAAACAACTCACTGAATCAAATGATTTGTTCAGAGTGAGTCTCAGTAAATAGTTCACTGATTCAAACCATTTGTTCAGAGTGAGTCTCAGTAACTGATTCACTGATTTAAATGATTTGTTCAGAGTGAGTCTCAGAAAACAACTCACTGATTCAAATGATCTGTTCAGAGTGAGTCTCCAGTGAACAATTCACTAATTCAAGTGATTTGTTCAGTGTGAGTTTCCAGTAAAT
>LR812536.1:3476753-3494253 GCA_903798195.1 Danio kyathit | reverse complement strand
TAGCATGTTTCTAGCATGAATTAGCATGTTGTTAGCATTATACTAGCATGAATGAGCATTATGTTAGCATGAATTAGCATGTTGTTAGCATGTTTCTAGCATGAATTAGCATGTTGTTAGCATTATACTAGCATGAATGAGCATGATGTTAGCATGCATTAGCATGTTGTTAGCATGTTTCTAGCATGAATTAGCATGCTGTTAGCATTATACTAGCATGAATGATGTTAGCATGAATTAGCATGTTGTTAGCATGATTCTAGCTTGAATTAGCATGATATTAGCTTGATTCTAGCATGAATTAGCATATAACTAGCATGATTCTAGCACGAATTAGTATGATATTAGCATGATTCTAGCATGAATTAGCATATACCTAGCATGATTCTAGCATGATATTAGCATGATTCTAACATGAATTAGCATGATATTAGCTTGATTCTAGCATGATTCTAGCATGATATTAGCATGATTCTAGCATGAATTAGCATTTACCTAGCATGATTCTAGCATGATATTAGCATGATTCTAACATGAATTAGCATGATATTAGCTTGATTCTAGCATGATTCTAGCATGATATTAGCATGATTCTAGCATGAATTAGCATGATATTAGCATGATTCTAGCATGAATTAGCATTTACCTAGCATGATTCTAGCATGATATTAGCATGATTCTAACATGAATTAGCATGTTGTTAGCATGATTCTAGCATGAATTATATAGGAAAAAAGCACACACAGCCACCTCTCGCGGATTCGCGAAAACAAAAACTGCAAAAATACGTACCTCCCGGGACGTACGTCGCAGTCTCCAGAAACGTCCACGGGACCATGTTTTCAGAATGAGCCTGGGTTGCATTTCTGTGTGGAGTTTGCATGTTCTCCCAGTGTTGGCGTGGGTTTCCTCCGGGTGTTCCGGTTTCCTCCAGATTTCTCGGTCTAAAACATATGCTGGTACAGTTGGTGATTCATTCCACTGTGGCGACCCTTGATATATAAGGGACTAAGCTGAAGGAAAATTAATGAATGAATATTGCAATTATTCATTCATTTTCTTTTCGGCTCAGGCCCTTTTAATCTGGGGTCGCCACAGCAGAATGAACCGCCAACTTATCCAGCACATGTTTTAAGCAGCGAATGCCCTTCCAGCTGCAACCCATTACTGGGAAACACCCATACACACTTAATCACACACATACACTATGGCCAATTTAGCTTACCCAATTAATCTACAGCACATGTGTTTGGACTGCGGGGGAAACCGGAGCACCCGGAGGAAACCCACGCCAACACGGGGAGAACATGCAAACTCCACACAGTAATGCCAACTGACCCATCCAGGGCTCGAACCAGCGAACTTCTTGCTGTGAGGCGATTGTGCTACCCACTGCACCACTGTGCTGCCCTATTGCAATTACATTCAAATTAAATAAATATATATTTATATTCAATTTTAGCTTATTTTGTTTAGTTGTCAGGGCATCATTTATACATTCATTAATTTTCTTATCGGCTTAATCCCTTATTTAATTAGGGGTCGCCACAGCAGAATGAACCACCAACTTATTCAGCATATGTTTTACGCAGCGGATGCTCATCCAGCTGCAACTCATCACTGGGAAACACTCATACACACTCACGCCCCATTCACACGGGGCGTCAGCTTCAACGCTTCCCATTCCCTTTGAATGGGTGACGTCAGGCGCTGCCGAACTGCATTGTGGATCCGTCGGCGCCACTTCAGAGGCGTTGCTCGCTGCAGAAGTTGGGACATGCTCAACTTTTCAAGCGCCGACGGAAGCGTCAGCCAATAAGATTGCTGTATGCAAATACACCAGCTCCAACAGTGGCCTATTGCTGACTAATTTCATTGGCTAACGCTGCTATGATGATCGCGTCAGCCCCAACTTCATACACGCCCTCTGTCAAGCGTTGAAGCTGAAGCCTCGTGTAAATGGGGTGTCATTCACACACACACAAACACTATGGCCAATTTAGTTCATTAATTCCCCTATAGCGCATGTGTTTAGACTGTGGAGGAAACCGGAGCACCCGGAGGAAACCCAAACCAACACGGGGAGAACATGCAAACTCACAGAAATGCTAACTGTCACGATCACCAGCGATCACAGCCAGAGATCGCTGGTTAACACACACACACAGTCACAAGGACTACAAATCTGCTGGTTCACGGACTACATATCCATGCATGCACTCCGCTCACACACATGTTCTAGATCCTGACTGATTGCATTCTCACAGCTGAAGCCACTCATGAACTGATTACACGGACTATAAAGTGAGCACACAAACACACAAGGTTGCGGAGTCTTGCGATCTGAATAAGTGAACATTACGACGCGTTTCTCCTTGCCTTGCTTTCCTGTGTTTTGACCTTTGTTTTGTTTGATTATCCCTGTGTTTCGCCTGCCTTGTGACCATTAGTGGTGGGCAAAGCGAGGCTTCATGAAACACTAAAACAGTCAAAGCAAATGTGTCGAAGCTTCGAAACGTTTCGAAACCCCCCTCTACGGTGACACCTAGTGGTCATTTTTTATGTATTGCACTGGAATAGCTTCAGCAAAGATCAGTTGAGCAAATTGAGGTATTAAAACCCACTTTATAGACTTGAACCTTCAAGTGCATTAGTGGAGCGGTTAGGGTTCCTGACTTCCAGGTGGGAATTGTGGGTTCGAATCCAGGCTAACACAGCTGCTTTGAAATGCTTTAATATCAGTTTGAATTGCTCTGTTCTTGTATCGTTTTGTTTCAACATTGGTCTGACATCCGAATAAACACTTTGTGAATAAATATGTCTTGTTTTGGTCATAAAACAGGGTTGTTGCTAGATCAGACACAGTTGTGGCCAGAAGTTGACAAGAATTATTTATATTATTCATTAAATTTCCCATTTATTGTATTTTATTAATGTCTACCCAAAATCTAAACCCAACCATCACAGTGTTGTAAAATATTAATTATTGTTTTACAGTGTTACATAAATTGATGACGTATCCGCAGCTGTATCCTATCTAGACTACACCATTAAACAGTAACATTATTAAAATACATAAATTCATGATTTCGGAGTATTTGTACAAGTCGGGATTTGAACCCAAACGTAATTTGAAGCACAATAACAACATGCACACGCACGATCCACTAGGCCATATGAGATGGAAGTTTTGTTCTGACCCTGTCAGTCAAATGCACATTCGCCAGGTCTCGAAACGCTTCTGAACTGATCGATGCTTTGAATCACGTTTAGTCACGTGACCAGGTGTTTCGAAACACTTCAGTCACGTGACCTGGGCATACCAGTCAACCCTCCCGTTTTTCCCGGGATTCTCCCGTATTTTACAGTTCTATCCCGCTGTCATCTCGTAAAGGTATTTTCCCGTATTTCTCCCGTATTTTTTATCTTTCTGAGAAGAGCTGATCCTCCCTATATGCAACCCATACCGCCGAACCACCAGGGGCCGCTCTTGCTCTTAAATATGAATCGGTTCTGTGCTTTCATTTTATTTAGGCAAGGAAACACTTTGGAATAAACATAAAAACGGCGCAATTCATTTCCTTTTCATTACAGGCGCCATTGCCCCTATGCAATCCTCAAAACAGTCAGTTCATATGAAGATGCACGACTCTCAGCTGATGAGCTCCATAGTGATAATAGACGCTGTTCCCCAAGCGGATTCTGTACGTACATGATTTGATGCTGAGCTCAAGTGGACACTGGGTTTTGGGTGCGTGTTTGAACAGACATATACACATAATACTACTACTACTACTACTACTACTACTAATAATAATAATAATAATAATAATAATAATGGCGGTTCATTCCGCTGTGGCGACCCAAGATTAATAAAGGGACTAAGCCGAAAAGAAAAGAAATGAATGAATGAATAATATAATAATAATAACAACATCATCTAGACATGTCGATCTTGTTGGGTTTTCTTTTAAACACAACAAATTTTGTCTTGAATGAGCATAAACAGTTAGGAAAACAGTCAAACGCTTTCATTATAGATCTGTGCAGTTTTAAAGTGACAGCTCTGTTATTTGATGTAATCAAACCAAAAAATAAAAAAAATAAAAAATCGCTGCTCTTTAATCAGAATGTTTAAATTATACAGTGAAGAAAAGATGAGATTTGATAACTTGATTCTATTTCTTTATAATAGCTAAGAGTTTAAATGAGCTGAACTGTTTGCTAATTTATTTGCAGCTTTTTCTAATGTATACTAATTATTATATCCTTGAAAACAGCTCCAGATGAACATATTTATTTTTATTTTTTATTTATTTATTTATTTTTTGGGGGGGGGGGGGGGGGGGGGGGGGGGGGGGGGGGGGGATGGGAGGATGGGTATTTATCCCTTATTTTCACATCCAAATGTTGACAGGTATGGACCTGGGTGTTTCGGATCATGCTTCGGCGCAGTGTTTCGAAACACTTGCGCTTCGGGATCTCGACACTGTGTCGAAACGTCAGTTTCACGTCAGCCATCCCTAGTGACCATCTGCCTGATATTACGACTACGACTCTGGATTGCCCAAATACATCTGTTTGTTCCTGTTTTGACCACTGCTTGCCTGACCATTCTAATAAAGACCTGCATACTGATCCTCACTACGTTGAAGCATCAATCCTTATTACACTAAAGCTTAGTTCACACTACAGGATTTTAAACATCGGCAGATCGCTGTGCAGCTCACACTACATCAGTGGTGTAAAGTACTTGAGTAAATGGACTTCGTTACTTTACTTAAGTATTTTTTGGCTACTTTGTACTTGTACTGAGTATCAAAAATATAAGCAACTTTTACTCTTTACTTGACTACATTTTTGATTGAATATATGTACTTTTTACTCCACTACATTTGAACGGACGCTTACCGTTACTCATTACATTGTGATTGTGCACGACAAGTCGGCAACTTTATCTACCACAGCTAATTTGTTGGGCGGATGAGGCGATATCGCCATCTGCAGGGTGCTGAAGGTACTGTATGCTATTTATGAGCTAAATCATGTGAACGTGAAATAGCAGCTTGCCTAATACCAGGGCTGCGTCTGAAACCGCATACTACTCAGTAAGTACTGCATTTGAATTTAAACGTACTACTCGGCCGTTAGAAAAGTACGTTCTATACAGTATGAATGTGAGCAGTATGAATGGAATTCGGACGTACTACATCCGCCATTTTGTCATGGTCACGTGACCTACCTGCGTCAGTTGCGTCGCTTCACGTCCATTCATGAATTCTCTCGCGGTGCATCATGGGATAGCACAGCGTCCATAGGATGCGCACTTCAGAATCTCGCCGGAAGTAGGAAGTCATCCGGGTACTTCTCGCATACTGATTTTCGAATTCTATGAATTCGGACATACTACTCGGCTCGCATACTGATTTTAGCGTATTGTATAGTATGGAAGTATGCGGTTTCAGACGCAGCCCAGGTGTTTAATTAGCGACATGGCTGCAGCCAGTGATGAAGCCGAAGCTTGAATTTATATAAAGTTTACTAAGTTGAAAAATAACCTTGCTCCTCTTTGTTTAATTTTAATATAGAGAAAACATAATTAATCAATTGAAAAACTACTCAAAATAAAAATATTGCCCCCCTCTGATACTGAGAGATGAATCACATCAAAGTCAGCTCTGATTTATTTATTTATTTTTTTTTGATAAATTGTTTGTGCCTTTTTTGAACATTTGAGTTTGGCTGAGACTTTTTGTTCTATTTTTAAATATATTTTGTTCTGCCATTTTGAAACATTAAGGTGTTAAATTTAATTTATATATTAGGAAAATTAAACCTTTCTTGGTGTTCTTTGAGCCTACATTCAGTATGAGTAAAATACTTAAGTTCTTTTAAAATCGGATACTTTAATACTTTTACTCAAGTCTTATTGGAATTGGTGACTTGTAACTTGTAATGGAGTAATTTTTACAGTAAGGTATCTGTACTTTTACTCAAGTATGGTTTTCAGGTACTCTTTACACCTCTGCACTACATGACTTGATTTTGTGTCTTTTAATCACTGTGGTGTTCACACTTCGAGACACTACGTAAATGATCCAGAAGAGGGGGGTCACACACTACATGATCTGACAACAACTCGTTCGCCAACAGTTCAGTCAAGCTACCAAACCACAGCCAATGAAATTTTGAGGAAGGAGTCGTCAGAAAAAGCTGCTTGTGTGCTGATTACATCACTGACAGCGTTTCAAGCTTTCAAGGGAGCATTTAAAAACATCATCAGTCAGCTGATGCATCAGCGGATCAATCACTCATCTGCAAAGTTCAAGTGGAGAGATACACAGAGAGATTTTAATTTTGGTAATTTTATAACTCTTTGAAATAAAACTAACATATCTATAACA
The DNA here is from genome assembly GCA_903798195.1 of Danio kyathit. Classification (NCBI taxonomy): domain Eukaryota; kingdom Metazoa; phylum Chordata; class Actinopteri; order Cypriniformes; family Danionidae; genus Danio; species Danio kyathit. The sequence continues at coordinate 3,487,849 of LR812536.1, read as the reverse complement.
CCCTGACGATTTCTAAATATCTGTGTATGTCTTTCTAAGATAGTTATTTTTTTAAATTACAAAACAGTAAAGAACTGAGCATTTCTACCTTTAATTACCATATTAGTCAAAACAACTGCATGCATATCTGTTACTTTTCACTGTGAAGCTGCTTTGACACAATCTACATTGTATAAGTGCTATACAAATAAAGATTAATTGAATTGAATTGAATTTTCGCTGTGACTTTATATATGCATGTATTTTTTTTACCTAGCAACTTCCTGCTAAAATAAACAAAACTTTCTGATAGCAAAAACATAAATTTACTTCAGATATATCTTTCAAAACAGCATATTCTGTGCCGCGAAATAGCTCCTGTTTGAAAGTGAAAATGAAAGCGAGGCTCAGACCTTTGCATGTTCTAGTATCTTAACTACATATTTATAGGCTGTATTACCAAAAAAGATAATATTTTTAGGGTAATGCTGTCATAAAATATGATGACAGACATTCAAAGCTTAATTTAATATCGCAATAGAAGTTTTGAATGTAAATATGATGTGAGAACGGTCAGAATAACCAGTATGGTAATTCTAATAGTTAATAGCCTACTCTCGTGTCCGTGTTAACACAGAATGAAGCGAGTGCATCGATGTCCATTCTGGCCAATCACAGACGTTTCTGTTGAGCTCTTGAACACACAGCCATTCAGCTCATGCTGATATGCTCTCTCATTGGCTGCAGCTCGTCACTACATCTGACCACACGTGGGGTCGAGTCGGCCGACTGCTCTGGAATATTCAGCATGCTAAATATTGGATTTCCGTCTGCGAGGTGTCGGCGACGCTTCAGCGAGCCTCTTTGATGCGTTGTTTAGTAGTTCACACATAAAGACTGCCGAGTGCCGTGCACCCGCAGATTTTTCAGCGATCACAGCCCGATCTGTCGGCGAGCTCATTAACTTCCAAATCAGGCTCAAATCAGGCTTAAAATCCTGTAGTGTGAACTAGGCATAACTGACCCAGGCGGGACTTGAACCAGTGATCTTCTTGCTGTGAGGCTACAGTGCTGACCACTGTGCCACCCGGGCATCATTAAATGTTTTATTTATTTATTCATTTTTCACTTTGTATGAGGAAATAATTGAGTTTTAACCAGCATATTGGGTTCAGTAGTCTATTTCTTCCTGTGTTTGTGTATTCATTGTGTAAAACACACATTTATGATTATGTGCTGCTATAGGATTTTGTCTATTCCTCCTCTTTTCTTTTGGATAACAAACACTGAGAGACATGCTTCAGTCAAAGCATATTTGAAGAAAATAAATAGCTCAATATCAGCGTTTTTGGGCTGCGATGAGCAAGAAATCTGGTGTTAAATCAAGAAATTAAATTCCAAAATGATGCCAGAGGGAAATTGTTTCTTGCATGTCTTTAAACAAGCCTCATTTGGCAAGTTTAAACATATGCAAATGATGAATGAGTTTCAGAAGCCTCATCAGTGAAGAATGATTTAATTTCAGTCTATTCCTCACACAGAGATATCATTTCTTTTGATTACATGGAAAACAGCAGCATGAACATTCATCAACATTTCTCCCTTTGTGTTTCATGAAAGGAGTGAGTAAATGGCGACAGGTTTCTCATTCATTTATTCATTCATTATCCTTCGGCTCAGTCCCTTATTTATCATAGTTCGCCACAGCGGAATGAACCGCCAACTATTCCAGCATATGTTTTACACAGCGGATGCCCTTCCAGCTGCAACCCAGTACTAGAAAACACCCATACACACTCACATTCACACACACACTCATAAACTACAGCCAATTTAGTTAATCAATTCCCCTATAGCGCATGTGTTTGGACTGTGGGGGAAACCGGAGCACCCGGAGGAAACCCATGCCAACACGGGGAGAACATGCAAACTCCACACAGAAATGCCAACTGACCATGTTGAGGCTCGAACCAGCGACTTTCTTGCTGTGAGGCGATCATGCTACTCACTGCGCCACCGTGACGCCCTTGAATATAAACAAATGAAAATAAAACACAACACAATCGCTTTCTTGAAGCGACACACACATCAGTTTGCTACAAGGATTCTCAAGATCCTTAGTTAGATTCTCCGGTGGCACCTCATGACGGGTTCCTATTGGCTGGATTCTGCTGCTCCATCTATGCAGATTTCCAGTATAAACTCGTATTTTTGAGGTTGAATGAAAAATGACGAGATTAAAAATAGAGAGTTGGTTCACAGCCCATTTGCATTCCTGAAATAGAAGCAGCCGGTGCGACTTTATTAATACAGAATTAATATATTCATATTTTATCACCTTGTCCAGCCACCTTGACTATTAATCTGGATCCATATTAAACAGAATCTGAGCCGTTTCTGCTCACAGACGAGATCTGTTAATAATTCAGTCCATCACACCTGCTGACACACACACACACACACACACACACAAAGACATTTACACACACAGGCACATTCACATATATAAAGAAAGACATTCACACACACAAGCTGACACACACACATTGCATTTTACCTTCAGAGCTGGAGAATGTTTACATCATCGATGATTGCGACTGTTCAGTTTAACAGAAGAGAGTCGCTCTCACTCAGCACAGTGGACTTTGCTTTAGTTATATTCATTCATTCCTTCATTCATTTTCTTTTTGGCTTGGTTCCTTTATTAATACGGGGTCGCCACAGCGGAATGAACCGCCAACTTATCCAGCACATGTTTTTACGCAGCGGATGCCCTTCCATCTCTGGGAAACATCCGTACACGCTCACTTCACACTCATACACTACGGACAATTTAGCCTACCCAATTCACCTGTACCACATGTGTTTGGACTGTGGGGGAAACCGGAGCACCCGGAGGAAACCCACGCCAACACGGGGAGAACATGCAAACTCCACACAGAAACACCAACTGACCCAGCCGAGGCTCTAACCAGTGACCTTCTTGCTGTGAGGCAACAGCACTACCTACTGCGCCACTGCGTCCCCCCTTTAGTTATTTTGCTTTGTATTATTTTCAGTAGTTTGTGAGGCAGTGACACACAGTCAAACACTTTGCTGAACAGATCCACCACTTTTGACGCTCATAAATGATCATAAAGTCCACGTGCTGCAGGTATTAGGAAGTTTGCTGAAGGTGCAGCTGACGTACAGCGATGGGTTTGCATCTTTAATAGACTATCACAGTTCGTGTTCATTGAACAGTAAGAATGATTAATAAAGCCATATGAAACAGTCACTTAAAAGTGACGTCACGTCTTCAGTTTCTGGCTCAGGCGTGCTTTGCATTCACACTACAAGCGTACCGCGTCAAAGCCCAACTGAACTGCACTCTGGCACATCTCTTCCAACCGGGCCAGGTCCGGCAAACTGAACCGCGCCTGAGCCTGATTCAGAGCACTCACACTTCTCAAACGAACTAGGAAACACGTTCGGTTCGGATAACCTAGTGTAAATGCACCCTTACACACTGAAACAAGTCAGATTTTCTATACAAAAAATAGTAAAACAAAACTGTAAATGTTAAATATATTTACAGATTATATACATAAATAATTTATTATATTAGTATCAAGTATTTTATTTTATTTTACATTATTTTTATTTGCTTGTTTAGTAAACAGGTACAATACACCTGACATTGTTATATGAAGATAACTGATGTTGCGTACATAGGGCATATAGCATAAAGCTAATTTGCAGCCCTCGTCCCTGGTTAGGCTTTACATCAAAAAATTATAAAATAAACAAACAAGGAAAAAAAAAAACACAAAACAACAAACATGTACAGTATATACAGAGCCACAAACATACAATGCAAGTCAATCTGCATAAAGAGAAATGTAAACCTGACCAACCTGAAAGAATAATAGTTAATGTTCACATTTCTGTAGAGATTTCAACCATTCTTTCAGCTTTACAGAAAAAACTGGGAGTTCTGATTGTAACTTTAAATCAACAGGTATGGCATTTAATCCATAGATGTGAACATTTCACTGAAAAGGATGACTGACCCATAGTGGTTCTGCATCTGCGGATTCTACAATTGCCACTTACTGCCACTCCTAGTCTTCGCCCCATCACTGCTGAATTTATGTACCAACTCACAGACTACCTTAAGGGCAAGACCATGTATACACTTAAACATGCTTAAAAATGAGAACTTTAAAAAACCATCAAAACTTAAGTTATATTTTTTAGGAATTTGACAATGATGCCGTTTTATTGGTTTCTGATCCATTACTTTTAAAGTTTGTTTGTAAAGTGACATTACAGGCTTAACAACTGACTGAGTTGCTTGACCCCAGATTATTGCACAATAAGACATATGTGATAATATCATAACATGCACAAACATTTGCGCTGCTTTAAGAGATATATATGGTCTTATTATACGAAAGTGGGTAAAATTTGTCTTAATAGTCTTAGACATTTGTTAATATTGGCATCAAACTTAAGCTTTGAGTCTATAATGACACCTAGGGATTTAAATTCACTCACTTCCTTGATTTCCTTTTGGTCAATTTGGATTTTAAATACATCTAGTGCTATGTTTTTTATGGAAAAACACCTTGAAACTTTTTTTTTTTTTTTGTAATTTAGAATTATATACTGTGTGTGTGTGTATATATATATATATATATATATATATATATATATATATATATATATATATATATATATATATATATATATATATACCCTGATCATTGTTGCTCAGTGTTTACAATTGTGTTTATTTTTTTTTTATTTATAACCAAAATTTTAATTTATAATAAATGCTAAAGTGTTTTGACCCATAGTACTGACCTTATTCTTCAATGCGGAAGTGCGCTCGTTTTTGCGATTGTTTTGAAATTTCTGACTCAGCTGCCTATAGGAGAAATGACCAAGAATAACAAACGGCAGAAAACGATCAAACTACTCGCTCTACAAACAAGTGTTTGTATGATTATACACACAAAGCTGAATCATATAATAAGAAAATATCAGTTTGCAACATTAAGCAGCATAATGAGTCGTTTTTAACCTCTACAAATTAAGGAGACCGGAAGTCTCGAGCCAAAAAGATTCAAATGGCTGCACCCGCTCATACACTGACAATAAGGTCAATAGTAAAGTACAGTATATTATACTGTATATAGTATAGTGTCTACAATTCTTTGTTAATAAATGCTTTAGCATACTGTATAGTGAACTGATAATGAATAGTATACTTAAAATATATAGTATAATAGTACACATAATAAACCATATATTTGTAGAAAACTACAGTTTTGGTTCATCTGTTTATATTACTATAGTTGTTGTTACCATAGCAACTGTAGAATTACAACAATAAATTAGTTGTTGCGTTACCATAGCAACTATAGAATCACCACAACAGATAGATTACTATATTGTTGTGTTACCATGGCAACTACAGAATCACCACAACATATTAATTACTACAGTTCTTGTGTTACCATAGCAACTATAGAATCACCACAGCAGATCAATTACTATACTTGTTGTGTTACCATAGCAACTATAAATTCACCACAACAGATTAAGTACTGTAGTAGTTGTGTCACCATAGCAATAATAGAAACACCACAACAGATTAATTACTATAGATTTTGTGTTACTATAGTAACCATAGAATCACCACAATAGATTAATTACTACATATGTAGTGTTCCCATAGCAACCCTAGAATCACCACAACAAATTACTATAGTTTGTGTTACCATAGTAACTATAAAATCGCCACTATAGATAAATTACTATAGTAGTTGTGTTACCATAGCAACTATAGAATCACCACCACAAATTAATTACTATATTTGTTGTGTTACTATAGCAACTATAGAATCCCCACAACAGATCAATCGCTGTAGTAGTTGTGTTACCATAGCAAACCTAGAATCACCACAACAAATTACTATAGTTTGTGTTACCATAGCAACTATAAAATCACCACAACAGATTAATTAGCACAGTTGTTGTCTTACCATAGCAACCATAGAATCACCACTATAGATCAATTACTATAGTTGTTGTGTTACCAAAGTAACTATAGAATCACCACCACAAATTAATTACCATAGCAGTTGTTACCATAGCAAATATAGAATCACCACAACAGATCAATTGCTATAGCAATTGTTACCATAGCAACTATAGATTCACCACAACAGATCAATCGCTATAGTAGTTGTGTTACCATAGCAACTATATAATCACCACAACAGATCAATTGTTATAGTAGTTGTGTTACCATAGCAACAATAGAATCACCACAACAGATCAATCGCTATAGTAGTTGTTACCATAGCAACTATAGAATCACCACAACAGATCAATTGCTATAGCAGTTGTGTTACCATAGCAACTATAGAATCACCACAACAGATCAATCGCTATAGTAGTTGTGTTACCATAACAACTATAGAATCACCACAACAGATCAATCACTATAGTAGTTGTGTTTCCATAGCAACTATAGAATCACCACAACAAATTAATTACTATAGTTTGTGTTATCATAGCAACAATAGAATCACCACAACAGATCAATCGCTATAGTAGTTGTGTTACCATAGCAACTATAGAATCACCACAACAGATAAATTGCTATAGTTGCTACCATGGCAACTATAGAAACACCACACAAGTATAATTACTATAGATGTTGTGCTAATATAGCAACTATAGAATCACCACAACAGATTAATCACTTGACTGTATGTTGGATTATATCCATCAAAACTAAAAATCCTCAGCTTACACCAACAAAGCCACTTCTGTATAACCGCAGTGTGTGTTTTACATGACACCACTATTATAAAGTGTGTGTGATGAACTCCTGATTTTTAGCTGATCTCTGTTTTCCTGGAGCTCAGGGACCTGCAGGTGCATCAGCTGGACGCTATCCTGAGAACGAACACAAGCCGCTCTGTCTGTCTCTGTGTGTGTGTGTGTGTGTGTGTGTGTGTGTGTGTGTGTGTGTGTGTGTGTGTGTGTGTGTGTGTGTGTGTGTGTGTGTGTGTGTGTGTGTGTGTGTGTGTGTGTGTGTGTGTGTGTGTGGGTGTGTGTGCTCCTGCAGGTGTGCATTTCACTGAGAGCTGAGACGCACATGAACAACGGCATTGAGAAACTACACTCACACTAATGCACCTGCAATAAGTATTAAGATATTTTTAGAGTATATTAAAGAGTATAGAGTATTTTGCATGAAAATATGTTTTTCACAAAATGTGGTGAATGCAGTGTACAAAATATTTTAGAGCATTGTTAAAGTATTTTGCATGAAAGTAGTATTCATATATACTGAATATAAATATAAATATTTATTAATTTATTTACTATTAAACTAGATATTTTTGTTTATTAACAATGTGTTTGATTGTTTATGTATATATTTATTCACATAACTATATATATATATATATATATATATATATATATATATATATATATATATATTATATATATAATTGACTGACATACTGAAATGTGTTACTTATCCAGTTTTTTTTTAATTGTTTTTGTTTTCATTTTAATTTATTAACAGTTACTGTTTTAGTAATTTTGTGCTGTTTTGTTTAAAGGGGCAGTCCACAGTGTATTTTCAAGGCTTGGTTGTGTTTATAAGATGCAAAGCTCATGCTTCACTTGTAAAAAATCAGGTTATTTTTTTCTCCATATATCTTACTTTAATCATATACAGCTACTAAAAATGACTGTCATATATCCTAGATCCTCTGATAGGCCTACTCTCAAGAGGCTCTGATTGGCTCGCTAACGTAATGTGCTGTGATTCGCGGATTGGTTCCACGACAAGCGCGCGCTTTTGCTCTGTGTAAACCGTCCAGTCAGAGCAGCTGTTAGCAGCGTTAGCTGCCTGAATCAGACAGAAATGAAGAGCACACAGCTCACGCCTGCTCTCTAAAATAAAATCTGACAAGTGTCTTTCACATATATTCAGAATAAGCATGTGTAAGTAATATAAAGCGTTTTCATACAGTTAAACCAGAAGTTTCCATACACTGTATAAAAAGGCACATAACCATTTAAAATAAAGTCAGATGTTAATGTGACTCAACTTTTTCTCTTTTAGGTAAGTTAGGATCATCACATTTGTTTCTGTTCTTCTTAATAGCAGAATAATGAGAGAGAGATTTTCTGAGAAATTGTTATAACTTTTCTTGAAAGTCAAGTTTACATACAATAAGATTATTATGCCTCTGGAAAAGCTCAGATGATGGTGTCAAGGTTTTGGAAGTTTCTGATTGGCTAATTGACAACATTTGAGTTAATTGGAGGCACAACTGTAGAATAGTATTTAAGGAAAACCTCAAACACACTGCTTCCTTGTGTGACAACATGGGAAAATCAACAAGCCAGAATCAACACAAAAGCCAGATTACAATTAGCTAAATTACACTGGGAAAAAGACTAATGTTTGGAGACATGTCCTGTGGTCTGATGGAGCTAAGATTGAACTGTTTGGCCATAATGACCAGTGTTACATTTGGAGGACAAAGGGGAAAGCTTACAAACCTAGGAACACCATCCCAACTGTGAAGTATGGGGGCGGCAGCATCACGTTGTAGAGCTGTTTTGTTACAGGAGGGACTGGTCCACTTCACAGCATAGATGGCATCATGAAGAAAGAACATTATGTAGAAATACTGAAGCAACATCTCAAGACATCAGCCAGGAAATTAAAACTTGGCCACAAATGGGTCTTCCAAACAGACCATGACCCTAAGCATACTGCCAAATTAGTTCAAATGTGCTTTAAGAACAACAGAGTGAATGTTTTGGAGTGGCCATCACAAAGCCCTGAGCTCAATCCTATAGAAAATTTGTGGGCAGAGTTGAAAAAGCTTGTGCGAGCAAGACAGCCTAGAAATCTGACTCAGTTACACCAATTCTGTCAGGAGGAATGGGCCAAAATTCCTGCAAACTATTGTGAGAAGCTTGTGGAAGGAGACCCAAAACATTTAACCAAAGTTATACAGTTTAAAAGCAAAGCTAAAGAATACCAAGGAAATGTGTGTAAACTTTTGACTGTCTAGAAATTAATAAACAATTCTCTCATTATTGTGGCATTTAGCAAATGTAAAGGATTTAGGTAATCCTAACAGACCTAAAATAGTAAACATTTAGTATAATTTACCATCAGACATTTAAAAAAATGGTTATGTTCCTTTTTTTAGAGTGTATGTAAACTTCTGGTTTCAACTGTATATCTTTTGCGGATTTGTTATTTGAGATGTAGTATGCAGGGAAAGCAGCCGCATAGAGAGACACGCATAGAGAGACACCGCAGTGCTGTTGAAGATTGTGTGTATTTCCAGCTGTTTGACTGATAAATATGAATTTGTAGCTAAATTGTTAACGGTGCCAAACAGAATTTCCCATGGTTTATAACCTTGTTTACGTCCTCACTACAACAAACCATTAATGCTAGAAACGGTGCCTGTAGTTGATCAATTTTAACAAATAAAAACACTTCAGGTTGTGGCTCACGATCCACAGCTCCGTCTATTAGAGGAGTTTTAGCTGAATTAAGCACTGAACTGGGAGAGATTCTGAAAGCTGTCCTTTGTCAAATGCTAGAGCTATATCTTTATTATAATTCTCTGGAACATAATGACAATTAAGGGCAACGCAGTGGCGCAGTAGGTAGTGCTGTTGCCTCACAGCAAGAACGTCGCTGGGTCGCAGGTTCGAACCTCGGCTGGGCTGGGTCAGTTGGCGTTTCTGTGTGGAGTTTGCATGTTCTCCCTGTGTTTGCGTGGGTTTCCTCCGGGTGCTCCGGTTTCCCCCACAGTCCAAAGACATGCAGTACAGGTGAATTGGGTAAGCTAAATTGTCCATAGTGTATGAGTGTGAATGTGTGTGTGGAAGTTCCCAGAGATGGGTTGCGGCTGGAAGGGCATCTGCTGCGTAAAATCGTGCTGGATAAGTTGGCGGTTCATTCCGCTGTGGCGACCCCGCAAGGGACAAAAGCCGACAAGAAAATGAATGAATGAATGAATAATGACAATTAAACTGTAAGCTCTTCTCTCTTTGTGTCGTGTCCCTTGAAAGCCCAAATACAGAAACAGAAGAAGCTCTGTGGAAATAGCAGCGTTTGGACGGCATTTTAGCTTTCACTGCTTTAACATTACAGTGCCTCTGGCCACGCCCCTGTGCTGCGAAGGGTGTGTACGCGAAGGTGAATGCACGTAACCGGAATGCACGTAACTGGTGATCTCACTAGCCCGGATGTATTTGTTTGTAGTCCCCAAAGTTCGTTCACTGTAGGCTTTCGCCTAAGCTAACTCTGTAAAAGTCAATGTCTCCCTTTGCATTGAACTTTGAGCGTCTTACATTCAGAGATGTTGTTTATGCTCACACATGCTAACATATGTTATCGCAGTGGACCATCCCTTTATTGATGGATATGGTTTATAGCAAATGTATCCTGCTAGTTTTAGTGTTTATCTGAAGGATTTCTTCTAGTTTCAGTACATCTGACCTCTTTTAGTGCAGAATAAAGAGCGTGAACTCCAGAAAAACACTGCTGGACTCTCAGTCTCTCAGAGCGGATCGTATTTCTGCAGATCTGGATGTGAATATCAGCACTGAACTATATCTGATGACCGAGGGGGAAGAAAAACACTTGGAAAAGAAAACCTCTCTTTTGTTATGCTGAGCTGCATGTTTCAGTGAGCATAAGTGGAGAAATTTCACCATTTAAAATCATTTTACTTGACTTTATTTAACTGGATTGTTTAGTTTGAATCCTGACAAAAACATAAAGAAGGAGCTGCTCAAAGACCTTATACAAACAAGATTAGGGCTGGACAATAATTCGATATTAATATATATCGCAATAGATTTTTTTAATAACGGTGATTTTTATGATTTTTAAACCCATTTCCGGTATTTCGAATATTTAAATTTGCATATACAGTTGAAGTCAGAATTATTAGCCCCCCTGAATTATTAGCCCCCCTGTTTATTTTTTTCCCTAATTTCTGTTTAACGAAGAGCAGATTTATTTCAACACATTTCTAACATAATAGTTTTAATAACTCATC
>LR812536.1:3469253-3474253 GCA_903798195.1 Danio kyathit | reverse complement strand
ATTATCCGCAGGAGACACAGACTTAATTACTCTCTACATTTCCTTTCTCTGCTCCGTCCGGTCGAGGATTTCATCAGACATAACATTACACTGAAGATCAATCAGATCATTTGCTCTTTACCTGCTCGACGGTGCAGACAGAAAACAACACTGATGCTCAGCAGACATGAGAAAACTGACCATGAAGACACCTTTATTTTAATGAAATGCTTTAATTTTATCAGCTAATTCAGAAATGTTTCCTGATCATTAAATCATCATATTATACTGATTTATGAAGGATCATGCTGCTGGAAATTCAGCTTTATATGACAGCTATGAATTATATTCAGCATTACATTCCAACAGAAATAAAGTGATTTAACTTTGTAATAAAGTTTGACAATATTATTGACCTTTTTCTGTTTTATGCCAGAAAAAACAACGACACATTACACACTCGACATCTTGGCAACCATCCAAATACACATTAGCAACCACTCAAAACAGCCTAGCAATGTATTAAGCACTGCTAACAAGACCCAAAAAAGCCTAGCAACAAACTGACAAATTAAGCATAGCTTACATCACCTTAGCAGCCACCCAAAACAGCTTAGCAACACCTAAGCAACCAACAAACACCTTAGAACACACCCAAAGTCTAGCAATGCATTAACCAGTGCTCACAACACTGTTTCAGAACAGCTTAACAACACCTTAGTTAAACCCCGCTGGTCCTACACCACCCAACCTGCTCTGAGCTGGGATCGAACCGGTGACCTTTGCATGGGAGTCGGTTGCTCTAACAAGGAGGCTAAAGACCATGGCCTCTAGCGTCTGTCGCTAGAGCACCTTTAGAGGGCAGAGGAGTGAGGTTTACCTGCACAGCACTTCACTAGCTGGCCTCTGCAACATTAGCAACACTCCCAAAACAGTCTAGCAATGTATTAAGCACTGCTCACTACTCCTTAGCAACCACCCAAAAACACTCCGCAACTCCTAAGCAACCACCCAAAACAACTCAGCAACACCTTAGCAACCACCTAAAACACCCAAGCCACACCTTATCAACCAGCCAAACACATTACAGCACACCCCAAACAGTCTAGTAATGCATTAAGTACTGCTGACTACCCCTCTGACTACACCTCTACTAAACAACTCTGCAACACCTTAGCAACCACCCAAAAACACCTAAGCTACACCCAATCTACCACCCAAAAGCATCAGCAATGCATCCAGCAATGGATTAAGCATTAAGTCCAGCAATGCATTAAGCACTGATTACAACACCTTAGCAACCACCAAAAATCAACTCAGCAACACCCTAGCAACCACCCAAACAATCTAAGCCACACCCAATCAACCACCCAAAACAGCCTAGCAACATCATAAGCACTGCTTAAAACATCTTAGAAACCATCCAAAACAGCTTAACACCTTAGCAACTATTCAAAACAGCCTAGCAACACAATAAGCACTGCTTAAAACATCTTAGAAACCATCCAAAACAGCTTAACACCTTAGCAACTATTCAAAACAGCCTAGCAACACATTAAGCACTGCTTAAAACATCTTAGAAACCACCAAAACAGCTTAACACCTTAGCAACTATTCAAAACAGCCTAGCAACACAATAAGCACTGCTTAAAACATCTTAGAAACCATCCAAAACAGCTTAACACCTTAGCAACTATTCAAAACAGCCTAGCAACACAATAAGCACTGCTTAAAACATCTTAGAAACCATCCAAAACAGCTTAACACCTTAGCAACTATTCAAAACAGCCTAGCAACACAATAAGCACTGCTTAAAACATCTTAGAAACCATCCAAAACAGCTTAACACCTTAGCAACTATTCAAAACAGTCTAGCAACACAATAAGCACTGCTTAAAACATCTTAGAAAACCATCCAAAACAGCTTAACACCTTAGCAACTATTTTAAACAGCCTAGCAACACAATAAGCACTGCTTAAAACATCTTAGAAACTACCCAAAACATCTTAACAACACCTTAGCAACTATCCAAAACAGCGTAGCAACACCATAAGCACTGCTTAAAACATTTTAGAAAACACCCAAAACAGCTTAACAACACCTAAGCGACTATCCAAAACAGCCTAGCAACACAATAAGCACTGCTTAAAACACCTTAGCAACCACCCAAAAATACCAAGGCCACATATTATTAACCACCCAAAACAGCCTAGCAACACCATAAGCACTGCTTAAAACATCTTAGAAACCACCCAAAACAGCTTAACACCTTAGCAACTATTCAAAACAGCCTAGCAACACAATAAGCACTGCTTAAAACATCTTAAAAAACACCCAAAACAGCTTAACAACACCTTAGCGACTATACAAAACAGCCTAGCAACACAATAAGCACTGCTTAAAACACCTTAGCAACCACCCAAAAACACTAAGGCCACATATTAGTAACCACCCAAAACAGCCTAGCAACACATTAAGCACTGCTTAAAACATCTTAGAAAACACACAAAACAGCTTAACAACACCTAAGCGACTATCCAAAACAGCCTAGCAACACAATAAGCACTGCTTAAAACACCTTAGCAACCACCCAAAAATACCAAGGCCACATATTATTAACCACCCAAAACAGCCTAGCAACACCATAAGCACTGCTTAAAACATCTTAGAAACCACCCAAAACAGCTTAACACCTTAGCAACTATTCAAAACAGCCTAGCAACACAATAAGCACTGCTTAAAACATCTTAGAAAACACCCAAAACAGCTTAACAACACCTTAGCGACTATACAAAACAGCCTAGCAACACAATAAGCACTGCTTAAAACACCTTAGCAACCACCCAAAAACACCAAGGCCACATATTAGTAACCACCCAAAACAGCCTAGCAACACCATAAGCACTGCTTAAAACATCTTAGAAAACACACAAAACAGCTTAACACCTTAGCAACTATTCAAAACAGCCTAGCAACACAATAAGCACTGCTTAAAACACCTTAGAAAACACACAAAACAGCTTAACACAGTGGTGGGCAAACTTTTTAGACCTGAGGGCCACATCAAGTTTTTCAAACCAAGTGAAGGGCCACATGTCAAATCCTTCAAAAAATAACTTTTATTTATAGTGGCAGTATGCATGGAGCATGTAATATCGGACAGAAACGTGTCACATTAACACACATTTTTTAATAGTTATTATTGAGTCATATTTACAAGTCAAATTAATTTGCACTGCTATTTATATTTACTTATCAATCATCATAAAACAACAAAATAATCCCTTATAAAATATAATAATAATAATGTAATAATTTTTACAGTGGAGAATAGAAAAGATATTCATTCATTCATTTTCTTGTCGGCTTAGTCCCTTTATTAATCTGGGGTCACCACAGTGGAATGAACCGCCAACTTATCCAGCACATTTTTACGCAGCGGATGCCCTTCCAGCCGCAACCCATCTCTGGGAAACATCCACACACTCATTCACACACTACGGACAATTTAGCCTACCCAATTCACCTGTACTGCATGTCTTTGCACTGTGGGGGAAACCGGAGCACCCGGAGGAAACCCACGCAAACGCAGGGAGAACATGCAAACTCCACACAGAAACGGCAACTGAACCAGCCGAGGTTCGAACCTGCGACCCCAGCGACGTTCTTGCTGTGAGGCGACAGCACTACCTACTGCGCTACTGCGTTGCCCTAGAAAAGATATTGTCTGATAGAAAAAATCTCATATTAACACATTAAAAATAATTTGAATGTTTGCGTGAAAAATGCCGACTTAGGTTGTAGTGTTAAAAAACGCAATACTTTCTTGGCATATTAGACATACCGCTTTCTGTCCGATATTGGTGAAGAAGTATTTTGTTGTCCATTCTTTCTTAAACACACGACATTCAGAGTCAATTTGTCTTTTTTTGCCTGACTCATTTTCAGTCATTAACGGTCCAGTGTATTTTAATATCAGAGAGTGTGTTCTAATTTTACTGGTTGTGCTAACTGTACCGTGTGCAATACTGCCATCAAATGGCATTCACTTGTATTGCATCATTAATTTACTAATTCTAAAACCAAACATTTACTCAGAAGCAGCATTTTAAAAACTCCCCCGAGGGCCGGATGAAAGAGTTTAGCGGGCCGCATATGGCCCACGGGTAGTAGTTTGCCCACCTCTGGCTTAACACCTTAGCAACTAAACAAAACAGCCTAGCAACACAATAAGCACTGCTTAAAACATCTTAGAAACCACCCAAAACAGCTTAACAACACCTTAGCGACTATACAAAACAGCCTAGCAACACAATAAGCACTGCTTAAAACACCTTAGCAACCACCCAAAAACACTAAGGCCACATATTAGTAACCACCCAAAACAGCCTAGCAACACCATAAGCACTGCTTAAAACATCTTAGAAACCATCCAAAACAGCTTAACACCTTAGCAACTATTCAAAACAGCCTAGCAACACAATAAGCACTGCTTAAAACATCTTAGAAACTACCCAAAACAGCTTAACAACACCTTAGCAACTATCCAAAACAGCGTAGCAACACCATAAGCACTGCTTAAAACATTTTAGAAACCACCAAAACAGCTTAACAACACCTTGGCAACTATTCAAAACAGCTTAGCAACACAAAAAGCACTGCTAAAAACACCTTAGCAACCACCCAAAAATACCAAGGCCACATTTTATTAACCACCCAAAACAGCCTAGCAACACCATAAGCACTACTTAAAACATCTTAGAAACCACCCAAAACAGCTTTACACCTTAGCAACTATTCAAAACAGCCTAGCAACACAATAAGCACTGCTTAAAACATCTTAGAAAACACCCAAAACAGCTTAACAACACCTTAGCGACTATAGAAAACAGCCTAGCAACACAATAAGCACTGCTTAAAACACCTTAGCAACCACCCAAAAACACTAAGGCCACATATTAGTAACCACCCAAAACAGCCTAGCAACACCATAAGCACTGCTTAAAACATCTTAGAAACC
>LR812536.1:3461753-3464253 GCA_903798195.1 Danio kyathit | reverse complement strand
GCTGGGTCAGTTGTCATTTCTGTGTGGAGTTTGCATGTTCTCCCCGTGTTGGTGTGGGTTTCCTCCGGGTGCTCCGGTTTCCCTCACTGTCCAAACACATGCGCTACAGGGGAATTGAATAATGTAATAGAGTATGTGTGTGAATGCAAGAGCGAATGGGTGTTTCCCAGTGTTGGGTTGCGGCTGGATGAATGAATTTATTATTATTATTATTATTATTATTATTATTATTATTATTATTATTTTCATGGCAACTGTGCCTCTAAATATATATTACTGTGATGCAAAAACAAAGCAAAATTATTAAAATTATTAATATTATTATATTTTTAAATCAGATATAGAACCAAAGCATAATTTTCAAAACATAAATGAACACTTTTATTTAAAATGGCTTTGTGTTCATGGTAATTTGCTTTCAGACACAAAAGTACACAAAAAGAATAAATAAATAAAATTAAATAAAAATTTTTATTAAATTAAATAATCAGCATTATATATACAAAGAGTAATTTTTAATAAAACAATAATAACAAAAAACAAAATGATGATGATGACGATGATGATGATGATGATGATGATGATTATTATTATTATTTTCATGGCAACTGTGCCTCTAAATATATATTACTGTGAAGCAAAATTATTTAAATTATTATTATTATTATATTTTTAAATCAGATATAGAACCAAAACATAATTTTCAAAACATAAATGAACACTTTTATTTAAAATGGCTTTGTATTCATGGTAATTTGCCTTCGGACACAAAAAAAATTAAATAAAATAAAAAATAATTACATTAAATTAAATAATCAGCATTATATAATAATAAAACAATAACAATAAAAAACAAAATGTTGATGATGATTATTATTATTATTATTATTATTATTATTGTGGTATTATTTTCATGGAAACTGTACCTCTAAATATATATGAATGTGATGCAAAAATAAAGCTAAATTATTTAAAATTAATTTAAATATTATTTTGTATGCTAAAATAATCAGATATACTACCAAAACATATTTTTCAAGAGATAAATTAACACTTTTATGTAAATGACAGTGTATTCATTGTATTTGCCTTCAAAAACTAAAAAACTTAAGTACACACAATAAAATAATAATAATAATAATAATAATAATAATAATAATAATAATAATAATAATAATAACAATAAGTTATTATTATTATTGTAATATTATTTTCATGGTAACTGTGCCTCCAATTATGTATTGCTGTGATGCAAAAATAAAGCAAAATTATGAAAAATACTTAAAATATAATAATAAATAAAATAAAAATGAACAAATATACTATAAATTATACATAAATACTACATAAATTAATACTTTTATTTAAAATGGCATTTTATTCATGGTAATTTGCCTTCGAAAAGTAAAAAACATAAGTTCGCAAACTAAAGTAAAATTAAATAAAATAAAATAATCAGCATTATTATTATTTACTCATTTATTTTCTTTTCGGCTTAGTCTTACTAATGTGGTCGCCACAGCAGAATGAACCGCCAACTTATCCAGCACATGTTTTACGCAGCGGATGCCCTTCCAGCTGCAACCCATCACTGGGAAACATCCATACACACTCATTCACACACATACACTACTGACAATTTAGCCTACCCAATTCAATTGTACCGCATGTCTTTGGACTGTGGGGGAAACCAGAGCACATGAAGGAAACCCACGCGAACGCAGGAAGAACATGCAAACTCCACACAGAAACGGCTCGAACCAGTGACCTTCTTGCTGTGAGGCGACAGCACTACCTACTGCGCCACCGCGTCGCCCCACATTATTATTATTTTTTATTAATATTATTATTATTATTATTTATTTTCATGGCAACTGTGCCTCCAATTATATATTACTGTGATGCAAATATTATTATTATGCATCACAGATTATTAAAATATTATTTTATGTAATAATAAACACATATACTTCCACACAAAACAAAACAAAACAAAAAAACTAATATTAAATTCAATTAAACTAAATAAAAAAAAATTAAATAAAATAAAACATTAAAAGTAAAATAAAATAAAAAATTAAATAAAAATAAAAGAGTAATTTTTAATACAACATTAATAATAAAAAACAAAATGATGATGATTAAGATGATGAGGATTATTATTATTATTATTATTAATGTTATTTTCATGGAAACTGTGCCTCCAATTATTATTGTGATGCAAATATTATTATTACGCATCACACAGTATTATAAAAACACAAACATAAATTAACTCTTTCATTTACAATAACATTATATTTATTTTGTTTATGTTTTTTCAATTTGCCTAAAGATGAGTACAGAAAATAGAATAAATTAAATATAAGAAAATAAAGAAAAATAAAATTAAATAAAAAAATTAAATAAAACTAAATAAAATAAAAAATAAAATAAAATAAAATAAAATAAAATAAAAAAAGCAAAGCAAAGCAAAATAATCAGCATTAAATATGTAAAA
>LR812536.1:3446270-3461253 GCA_903798195.1 Danio kyathit | reverse complement strand
ATTAATACTTTTATTTAAAATGGCATTTTATTCATGGTAATTTGCCTTCGAAAAGTAAAAAACATAAGTTCGCAAACTAAAGTAAAATTAAATAAAATAAAATAATCAGCATAATTATTATTTACTCATTTATTTTCTTTTCGGCTTAGTCTTACTAATGTGGTCGCCACAGCAGAATGAACCGCCAACTTATCCAGCACATGTTTTACGCAGCGGATGCCCTTCCAGCTGCAACCCATCTCTGGGAAACATCCATATACACTCATTCACACACATACACTACGGACAAATTTAGCTTACCCAATTCAATTGTACCGCATGTCTTTGGACTGTGGGGGAAACCAGAGCACCCGAAGGAAACCCACGCGAATGCAGGAAGAACATGCAAACTCCACACAGAAATGGCAACTGACCCAGCCGAGGCTCGAACCAGCAACCTTCTTGCTGTGAGGCGACAGCACTACCTACTGCGCCACCGCGTTGCCCCACATTATTATTATTTTTTATTAATATTTTTATTATTTATTTTCATGGCAACTGTGCCTCCAATTATATATTACTGTGATGCAAATATTATTATTATGCATCACAGATTATTAAAATATTATTTTATGTAATAATAAACACATATACTTCCACACAAAACAAAACAAAACAAAACAAAAAAATAATATTAAATTCAATTAAACTAAATAAAAAAAATTAAATAAAATAAAACATTAAAAGTAAAATAAAATAAAAAATGAAATAAAAATAAAAGAGTAATTTTTAATACAACATTAATAATAAAAAAACAAAATGATGATGATTAAGATGATGATGAGGATTATTATTATTATTATTATTATTATTATTATTATTATTATTATTATTATTAATGTTATTTTCATGGAAACTGTGCCTCCAATTATTATTGTGATGCAAATATTATTATTATGCATCACACAGTATTATAAAAACACAAACATAAATTAACTCTTTCATTTACAATAACATTATATTCATGTTGTTTTTTTTTCAATTTGCCTAAAGATGAGTACAGAAAATAGAATAAATTAAATATAAGAAAATAAAGAAAAATAAAATAAAATTAAAAAATTAAAAATAAAATAAAACTAAATTAAATAAAAAATTTAATTAAATAAAAAATAAATAAAATTAAATAAAAAATATAAAACAAAATAAATAAATAAATAATTAAATTAAATTAAATTAAATTAAATAAAAAAGCAAAGCAAAGCAAAATAATTAGCATTAAATATATCAAAAGTGTCATTTTTAACAATGTTTTTAATATCCCAGTTTTCCTCAGCTTGTCTGCTGTGTTTCTGATGGACGTGTATGTGTGTGTGTGTGTGTGTGTGTGTGTGTGTGTCTGACAGTGAAGTGTGTTTCCGCTGAGATCCAGAAACCCTCAGAATCTTCGACCCGCTTCTCATTTATAAAGAGAATCCTCGTCCCGTCCGTGTCAATTAATGCATTTCGACTCTGTTAGACTCGCTGACACAGATCAAACTCCAGCGCCGCATTTTCCAAGTAAATGTCAGTCTCGCTTGATGCGTAATGTGAAAGAAAATCGACTCTCTCGCTCAATTTGGCTTCAGACGCCAAACACAAAGCCAAACACATTCACAAGCATGAAAATACGCTCATAACTCACACAAATCAGCTTACTGAATTAAGCCCTTGTCCCAGTTTGTCTCAAGCAAACCATGTTTACCACACTGTGAAAACAAATCCTGCTCTTCACATATTGAGTTCAATCAAATACACTTGTTAAAATATTCGTTAATTAATAGTTTCTGTGTTTTGGGTTTGTTTACGATTGTGAATTGCATTATGGGATGTTGATCTCTGCTCTGTCCACTTCTGATGTTGAAAATTCAACGCTACAGTTTAACAAAGTGACTTTTAGTGACATTTTTTATTGGTTTAAAATAATATAATGAATTCATTCATTTTCTTTTCGGCTTAATCCCTTTATTAATCCGGGGTCGCCACAGCGGAATGAACCGCCAACTTATCCAGCATATGTTTTACGCAGCGGATGCCCTTCCAGCTGCAACCCATCTCTGGGAAACACCCATACACACTCATTCACACTCATACACTACGGACAATTTAGCCTACCCAATTCACCTGTACCGCATGTCTTTGGACTGTGGGGGAAACCGGAGCACCCGGAGGAAACCCACGCGAACGCAGGGAGAACGTGCAAACTCCACACAGAAACACCAACTGACCCAGCCGAGGCTCGAACCAGAGACCTTCTTGCTGTGAGGCGACAGCACTACCTACTGCGCCACTGCATCGCCAATATAATCAATAAGAAATAATAATATATAGAGAAATAATATACAACACCAACCCAGACAATATAGCACTGCAAACTATTACACGTTCATAAAAGTCACTTTTTACAACTTGTAAAAGAGATCGGTGGGCTGAGCCCATAGCTGGACACGAGCTGTGCTCTCTCCTCACGCATGCAGGCTGTGACATCACAAGCAGACTCCTATAGAGCTCGCACTTGATCATGCGCTGATCACGAGCACAGGCAGCCAATCAGAACGCAGCTTAGGTCTGCGGTACATTGAGTGTATTATTGTCCGAAGTTTCATTCTGTTCAGATAGAGAGAAAGGTTGCATGCCTTGCTTTCCGCCTAATGCCAGTCAGTTTTGTGTGCGTCAATGATGAGAAGTAAGTGTTTATGCATCATTTACATAACTGTTACTACTGTTTCATAATTATACTACTGTATTAAGATTATTGATTTATGCGCGAGCTCGTACAGAATCGCGGACAGCCGCGGCTAGTATTAGCGATCTTTTATGTAAACATAATTGCTTTAAATGAGAATACATACATCGCCTAGTTGACCAATCGCTTTTGCTATACTTCCGCCTAAGTTAAAAGCTTGTTAATAGTGAGAATTATTATTTCTGTATAAGTTTATCTGCCTTGCTTTATCCACTTTGCTTATGGATGTTAGTTATATATGTATATTGTAGTTTAGTGTTGGATATAACTAATTCAACTTGTTACTGTTATTCTTATTCTCTAAATTTACTTATTCATGTATATTTTTTCCCTTTGTTTAGACCACACACATACACACACCCATGTAAAGACTGTACCTTTTCAAGTGTGATGGACATTAAAGAACTTTAAATGGGGTTCAAGTCTCCGTGTCCTTACCGGCACTCCATGGCGACGGCCAAATTCACCTAAAAACCAGCCTAACTCCATTACACAACTTTTAATGTTAAAAGTTGCCAGAACAGAAGGTCTCATAATGTGATTCAAAAGCATAAAATAACCAATAAGCATAAAAAATAAAAACATGCATCACAAAAGTACATAAAACTGCTAATTTATGGATATTTTTTACAGATGTAGTGCAGTCATCTCCACTTACATCAATCAAACTAGTGATGTGTCGTTCGCAAACGAGCCGACTCTAGGAGCCAATTCTTTGTAGCGAACGAGAAGAGCCGACTCCTGTCAGGGAGAGCCGAATCTTCTGCCGTAACTAGGGGTGGGGATTCATTTGGAAACAACCATGTGGCTAATCACATGGGAGGACCCACTAGGATCATACCATTATGTGAAAGAAGGAAAGGGGGTGCATGCTTTAAAGATAGCGAGTGTAGTGGTACAGGCCAGGTACACAGAGCGACAGAGAGAGGCGGGGCATTAAATGCGAGTCCATCGGGAGAAAAAAAAGGGTGAAAAACGAGAAAGAATCAGCATCTGGCAGCATTTCAATGATGTTGGAGACTGCAAAGCTGAGTGCAAAATTTGTAAAATGAAAATACCCGTTAAAGCAGGGTCAACAACAAACATGCACAGACATCTAAAAACTGCCCACTTTTGCAAAAGACAAAAGTGTTGGTATATATGTTTATAATATATGTTAATATATAATATACATATAATTATATATGTCCCTTTATTTAGGGTATTTGATTTGTTTGCTGTGGTTGTGTTGAATTATTCATTCATTCATTTTCTTTTCGGCTTAATCCGTTTATTAATCTGGGGTCGCCACAGCGAAATGAACCGCCAACTTATCCAGCACATGTTTTTCCAGCCGCAACCCATCTCTGGGAAACATCCATATACACTCATTCACACTCATACACTACGGACAATTTAGCCTACCCAATTCACCTGTACCACATGTGTTTGGACTGTGTGGAAAACCGGAGCACCCGGAGGAAACCCATGCAAACGCAGGGAGAACATGCAAACTCCACACAGAAACACCAACTGACCCAGCCGAGGCTCGAACCAGAGACCTTCTTGCTGTGAGGCGACAACACTACCTACTGCGCCACTGCATCGCCAATATAATCAATAAGAAATAATAATATATAGAGAAATAATATACAACACCAACCCAGACAATATAGCACTGCAAACTATTACATGTTCATAAAAGTCACTTTTTACAACTTTTAATGTTAAAAGTTGCCAGAACAGAAGGTCTCATAATGTGATTCAAAAGCATAAAATAACCAATAAGCATAAAAAATAAAAACATGCATCACAAAAATACGTAAAACTGCTAATTTATGGATATTTTTTACAGATGTAGTGCAGTCATCTCCACTTACATCAATCCAACTAGTGATGTGTCGTTCGCGAACGAGCCGACTCTAAGAGCCAATTCTTTGTAGCGAACGAGAAGAGCCGACTCCTGTCGGGGAGAGCCGAATCTTCTGCCGTAAGTAGGGGCGGGGCTTCATTTGGAAACAACCATGCGGCTAATCACATGGGAGGACCCACTAGGATCATACCATTATGTGAAAAAGGAAAAGGGGTGCATGCTTTAAAGATAGCGAGTGTAGTGGTACAGGCCAGGTACACAGAGCGACAGAGAGAGGCGGGGCATTAAATGCGAGTCCATCGGGAGAAAAAAAATGAGTGAAAAACGAGAAAGAAGCAGCATCTGGCAGCATTTCAATGATGTTGGAGACTGCAAAGCTGAGTGCAAAATTTGTAAAATGAAAATACCCGTTAGAGCAGAGTCAACAACAAACATGCACAGACATCTAAAAACTGCCCACAAAAACTGCCCACTTTTGCAAAAGACAAAAGTGTTGGTATGCATGTTTATAATATATGTTAATATATAATATACATATAATTATATATGTCTCTTTATTTAGGTTATTTGATTTGTTTGCTGTGGTTGTGTTGAATTATTCATTCATTAATTTTCTTTTCGGCTTAAAATCCCTTAATCAATCTGGGGTCGCCACAGCGAAATGAACCGCCAACTTATCCAGCACATGTTCTTCCAGCTGCAACCCATCTCTGGGAAACATCCATACACACTCATTCACACTCATACACTACGGACAATTTAGCCTACCCAATTTACCTGTACCACATGTGTTTGGACTGTGGGGGAAACCGGAGCACCCGGAGGAAACCCACTCGAACGTAGGGAGAACATGCAAACTCCACATAGAAACGCCAACTGACCCAGCCAAGGCTCGAACCAGAGACCTTCTTGCTGTGAGGCGACAACACTACCTACTGCGCCACTGCATCGCCAATATAATCAATAAGAAATAATAATATATAGAGAAATAATATACAACACCAACCCAGACAATATAGCACTGCAAACTATTACACGTTCATAAAAGTCACTTTTTACAACTTTTAATGTTAAAAGTTGCCAGAACAGAAGGTCTCATAATGTGATTCAAAAGCATAAAATAACCAATAAGCATAAAAAATAAAAACATGCATCACAAAAATACTTAAAAGATATTTTTTACAGATGTAGTGCAGTCATCTGCACTTACATCAATCAAACTAGTGATGTGTCGTTCGCGAACGAGCCGACTCTAAGAGCCGATTCTTTGTAGCGAACGAGAAGAGCCGACTCCTGTCGGGGAGAGCCGAATATTCTGCCGTAACTAGGGGCGGGGCTTCATTTGGAAACAACCATGCGGCTAATCACATGGGAGGACCCACTAGGATCGTACCATTATGTGAAAAAGGAAAAGGGGTGCATGCTTTAAAGATAGCGAGTGTAGTGGTACAGGCCAGGTACACAGAGCGACAGAGAGAGGCAGGGCATTAAATGCGAGTCCATCGGGAGAAAAAAAATGAGTGAAAAACGAGAAAGAAGCAGCATCTGGCAGCATTTCAATGATGTTGGAGACTGCAAAGCTGAGTGCAAAATTTGTAAAATGAAAATACCCGTTAGAGCAGGGTCAACAACAAACATGCACAGACATCTAAAAACTGCCCACAAAAACTGCCCACTTTTGCAAAAGACAAAAGTGTTGGTATGCATGTTTATAATATATGTTAATATATAATATACATATAATTATATATGTCCCTTTATTTAGGTTATTTGATTTGTTTGCTGTGGTTGTGTTGAATTATTCATTCATTCATTTTCTTTTCGGCTTAATCCCTTTATTAATCTGGGGTCGCCACAGCGAAATGAACCGCCAACTTATCCAGCACATGTTCTTCCAGCTGCAACCCATCTCTGGGAAACATCCATACACACTCATTCACACTCATACACTACGGACAATTTAGCCTACCCAATTTACCTGTACCACATGTGTTTGGACTGTGGGGGAAACCGGAGCACCCGGAGGAAACCCACTCGAACGTAGGGAGAACATGCAAACTCCACACAGAAACGCCAACTGACCCAGCTCGAGGCTCGAACCAGAGACCTTCTTGCTGTGAGGCGACAGCACTACCTACTGCGCCACTGCATCGCCAATATAATCAATAAGAAATAATAATATATAGAGAAATAATATGCAACACCAACCCAGACAATATAGCACTGCAAACTATTACATGTTCATAAAAGTCACTTTTTACAACTTTTAATGTTAAAGTTGCCAGAACAGAAGGTCTCATAATGTTATTCAAAAGCATAAAATAACCAATAAGCATAAAAAATAAAAACATGCATCACAAAAATACGTAAAACTGCTAATTTATGGATATTTTTTACAGATGTAGTGCAGTCATCTCCACTTACATCAATCCAACTAGTGATGTGTCGTTAGCGAATGAGCCGACTCTAAGAGCCGATTCTTTGTAGCGAACGAGAAGAGCCGACTCCTGTCGGGGAGAGCCGAATCTTCTGCCGTAAATAGGGGCGGGGCTTCATTTGGAAACAACCATGCGGTTAATCACATGGGAGGACCCACTAGGATCATACCATTATGTGAAAGAAGGAAAGGGGGTGCATGCTTTAAAGATAGCGAGTGTAGTGGTACAGGCCAGGTACACAGACCGACAGAGAGAGGCGGGGCATTAAATGCGAGTCCATCGGGAGAAAAAAAAGGGTGAAAAACGAGAAAGCAGCCGCATCTGGCAGCATTTCAATGATGTTGGAGACTGCAAAGCTGAGTGCAAAATTTGTAAAATGAAAATACCCGTTAGAGCAGGGTCAACAACAAACATGCACAGACATCTAAAAACTGTCCACAAAAACTGCCCACTTTTGCAAAAGACAAAAGTGTTGGTATGCATGTTTATAATATATGTTAATATATAATATACATATAATTATATATGTCCCTTTATTTAGGTTGTTTGATTTGTTTGCTGTGGTTGTGTTGAATCATTCATTCATTAATTTTCTTTTCGGCTTAAAATCCCTTAATCAATCTAGGGTCGCCACAGCGAAATGAACCGCCAACTTATCCAGCACATGTTCTTCCATCTCTGGGAAACATCCATATACACTCATTCACACACATACACTACGGACAATTTAGCCTACCCAATTCACCTGTACCGCATGTGTTTGGACTGTGGGGGAAACCGGAGCACCCGGAGGAAACCCACGCGAACGTAGGGAGAACATGCAAACTCCACACAGAAACACCAACTGACCCAGCCGAGGCTCGAACCAGAGACCTTCTTGCTGTGAGGCGACAACACTACCTACTGCGCCACTGCATCGCCAATATAATCAATAAGAAATAATAATATAGAGAAATAATATACAACACCAACCCAGACAATATAGCACTGCAAACTATTACACGTTCATAAAAGTCACTTTTTACAACTTTTAATGTTAAAAGTTGCCAGAACAGAAGGTCTCATAATGTGATTCAAAAGCATAAAATAACCAATAAGCATAAAAAATAAAAACATGAATCACAAACATACGTAAAACTGCTAATTTATGGATATTTTTACAGATGTAGTGCAGTCATCTCCACTTACATCAATCAAACTAGTGATGTGTCGTTCGCGAACGAGCCGACTCTAAGAGCCGATTCTTTGTAGCGAACGAGAAGAGCCGACTCCTGTCGAGGAGAGCCGAATCTTCTGCCGTAAGTAGGGGCGGGGCTTCATTTGGAAACAACCATGTGGCTAATCACATGGGAGGACCCACTAGGATCATACCATTATGTGAAAGAAGGAAAGGGGGTGCATGCTTTAAAGATAGTGAGCGTAGTGGTACAGGCCAGGTACACAGAGCGACAGAGAGAGGCGGGGCATTAAATGCGAGTCCATCGGGAGAAAAAAAAGGGTGAAAAACGAGAAAGAAGCAGCATCTGGCAGCATTTCAATGATGTTGGAGGGGAGACTGCAAAGCTGAGTGCAAAATTTGTAAAATGAAAATACCCGTTAGAGCAGGGTCAACAACAAACATGCACAGACATCTAAAAACTGCCCACAAAAACTGCCCACTTTTGCAAAAGACAAAAGTGTTGGTATATATGTTTATAATATATGTTAATATATAATATATATATAATTATATATGTCCCTTTATTTAGGGTATTTGATTTGTTTGCTGTGGTTGTGTTGAATTATTCATTCATTTATTTTCTTTTCGGCTTAAAATCCCTTAATCAATCTGGGGTCGCCACAGCGAAATGAACTGCCAACTTATCCAGCACATGTTTTTCCAGCCGCAACCCATCTCTGGGAAACATCCATACACACTCATTCACACTCATACACTACGGACAATTTAGCCTACCCAATTCACCTGTACCACATGTGTTTGGACTGTGTGGAAAACCGGAGCACCCGGAGGAAACCCACGCGAACGCAGGGAGAACATGCAAACTCCACACAGAAACGCCAACTGACCCAGCCGAGGCTCGAACCAGCGACCTTCTTGCTGTGAGGCGACAACACTACCTACTACGCCACTGCATCGCCCTGTGTTGAATTAAAGTTTTATTAAAATGTTAAATAATAGTAACTGTGTATTTTTTAAATGAAAGATAAGGAATTAAAAAGTTGCTTACCAATACACAGAACATTCACAATTGATTAATTAGGCTAAAATAGAAGGCTCTGAGTGAATCTTTGAAAAGAGCCGAACTTCCCATCACTAAATCAAACTAACAAAAAATATTAAGAACTGTCTAGAAATATTAAACTTTATACAAATTAAAAAAATTAGTTGAAACCTCATTAACTGATTAAAATAAGTTCAAGCAACATATTAACATTTGTTGTCATCCATTGTCAAAAAAGCTCAACAAAGGCTGTACTCCGTCATCTGAGGAAGTTCAACCTTCCAAAGAAGCTGCTGAAACAGTTCCACACTTCCATCATTGGATCGGCCCTCTGCACTTCAATAACTGTCTGGTTGTAACCGGAGATGTGACACTGACAACAGGGGTTAGGATCCAAATGCAGGTTTAATAGCAGAATGGTCAGGCAAGCAATGATCAACAGGAGCAAACATGTGCGTTGGTGTACTTGAATGTTAGAAATGTAATGTAATGTAATGTAATGTGTATTTATATAGCACATTTATTGTGTATGGCCATACACCCAAAGCGCTTCACAATCATGAGGGGGGTCTCTTCACACCACCACCAGTGTGTAGCATCCACTTGGATGATGCGACGGCAGCCACAGGACAACAGCGCCAGTGCACTCACCACACACCAGCTATTGGTGGAGTGAAGAGACAGTGATAGAGCCAATTCAGTGGATGGGGATGATTAGGAGGCCATGATGGGTAAGGGCCGATTGAGGGACTTTGGCCAGGACACCGGGGTTACACCCCTACTCTTTACGAGAAGTGTCATGGGATTTTTAATGACCACAGAGAGTCAGGACCTCGCTTTAACGTCTCATCAGAAAGACGGCGCCCACTGACAGTATAGTGTCCCCTTCACTTTTACTGGGGCATTAGGACTCACACAGACCGCAGGTTGAGCGCCCCCTGCTGGCCTCTCTAACACCACTTCCAACAGCAACCTAGTGTTCCCATGTGGTCTCCCATTCAGGTACTGACCAGGCTCAGCCCTGCTTAGCTTCAGTGAGTAACTGGTCTTGGGCTGCAGGGTGATATGGCTGTGTCTTCTCCTGCTACAATACAAAGTTACTTGTCCAAAAAAATTTACATGGAAGATTATCTTGAGTTTAAGTTATTTAATTAGCTTGTTTATGAAGACTGCAGAGTGATACATGAAAGCAAAGACTTTGAATAATTGTTTAAGTATTTTGTGATGTACGTTAAAGTGTGCCCCTACCCGGCCCCCCCAGTTACTCTGGTCTAAAACCGCCACTGAATATATATACAATATAATGCTTATTCCTAAATATTTCCCTTTACTATAAATTACTATAGTGTTTTAAATGTGTAACACATTGTTGTTTGTTTTTGCTGTTATATACTATAATTGTTTTTGTTTGGTACAGCATATTATTTACAGTAAATAATTGCCACGTAAAACACTGACAGTTTTATTGATCACTAAGATATGATTAACTTGGATTTCAGTTGCTTTGATTTAAAAAAAAAATTGCAGAAATAGCTTAAATGTATTTTTTTATTGCAAATGCCACAAAAATCACCCTGCACAGCTAACTAAAACTTTGATTTTGTAACAACAGTAAACTATTTTTTGTTATAAGGTCTGGTTTTGTGGTGGTTGTACTTTAAAATTAAATTAATATAATCTTAATTAAAGTGATGAGAGATTTTGAAACTCTAACAGTAAACAGAGCTAATGTAAGCTGACACCTGTTTGGTATAAATGCTTAAAAATATCCATTAGAAACTTAAAAGTAATCAAAAAGTAATCAGATGTAATCAGTTACTTTACTGTTACGGTGTCAAAGTACTTGAAAGGATCCAAAATTGCGAGTGAGTAGTTTAATTGATGTAGTCAAATCAAACCAAGACAATGTGATCAAAAAATAACAAAACAAAAAGACTGGTAGAGAGGGCAGAAAAACAGAAGGACGAAACAGGGTCCAACTCCTCACAGTCCTGAGCACAGACAGAGAACATAAACAGACACAACGAACTGACAAAGAAACATGGAAACATATCCCATATATAGCCGAGATAATTAGTCTCAGCTGGCAGGCTAATCAGGACAGCTGAGTCGCGTCATGACATGTGACATAACAAATACACATGGACGACCAAAACAAAACAAACTCACGTGACAAAACAGACACTCCGGAAGACGCACAAACCTGCAACCGTGACACTTTACTTTTATAAGTAATCGAAAAGATACACTACTTATTACATTTTAAATAGGGTCATTTGTAATCTGTAATCTATTACATTTCCAAAGTAACCTCCCCAACACTAATCACAGCTGCACATATAATGTTGTACTGTATATAGTAATATACCTGTACACACACTTGTCAATTTGTATATTTGCATCCACTGCTTACTTCTATTTTTAAAATATATTTATTATCTGGATTCTGTATCGTCTCTGTAATTCTGTTGCACTGTAGAAGCTCTGTCACCAAAACAAATTCCTCGTATGTGTGAACATACCTGGCAATAAAGCTCTTTCTGATTCTGATCACTTTTTGACATACATATACATTTATAATTAAGCAATATTTGTTTTGGAATGTCTACAGAACAAACCACTGTTATACAATGATTTGCCTAATTACTCTAACTTTACCCTAATTAACCTAGTTAAGCCTTTAAGTGTCACTTTAAGCTGAATATTATCTTGAAGAATATCTAGTCTAATATTATTTACTGTCATCATGGCAAAGATAAATAAATCAGTTATTAGAAATGAGTTATTAAAACTATTATGATTAGAAATGTGTTGAAATCTTCTCTCCGTTTAATAGAAATAGAAAATATAAAAGAATTAACATTTAACAGCAGGGCGAACGCTACTGACTTTAACTATATATAACGATTCAATAGACGAATTACCATGTTTGTAAACATTCAGGATGTGCACGCAGCAAGGTTGCAGAAAAAAATGGGAGTGCTAGCATTTACAGCGAGGGAATGTCATCCGATGCGGTACAGAGTTTGTTGTTGTCTTAGAAATAAGTTATATTGATTACATATTATATATATTATTTACATAATGCTTTCAGCGTATTATACCAGCTCGTCACCCAGTGATAAGCACAGTTATTCTGCAAAATTAGTGTAAAGTGAGCGGCGTTCGTCTGACAGGTGCATCTGCGATAGCACCCTCCCAATGGATGTTGGATAAGACAAAATTGCCAAGCATCCAGCCCCAAATATACAAGTATCTCTCTGAAACTCCAAGTGATTTTACAAGAGAAGTTAAAGGCGTACAAGTCTTTGGATGCCTAAAATTGTGTTCTGTGTGGTCATGTGCAAGAAATAATGCTCCATGATGACCAGATTCAAAACTTTGTAGTGCTAAAAGCCGAGGTTCTGCCTAGCCAAAGACAAGGAAAGAAGACAGAGCTATACAAGGCCTGGGTAATCATCAACAAGCAAAACAACTGCATTCTGACAGCAAACTACACCTGTATGGCAGGATATGTGAACGCACATCTTTACATTTCATTCTGAGCATTCAGTGTGCGCAGTTTAATTCACCATATTTAACTGTTTTTGCTGAATCATTGCTGCAATCAGAAACAAGTAACGTGTATGATTCAGCATAGCGTGAACTGACCTGATATAACATGAGAACTGCAGAGTCCAGCATTTTTAATTAGGTCCTCACTCCATTCAGCTCTTATGATGGCTGTTAGACGTCTGCGGTTGGCATTAAAAGCAGTGTGGTGTACAGTAAAAGTTTTCTATTTTTGGACTTTCGATTCTGGCATCCTCCCGCACAGCATGACATGTTTGCTATTGCAACTGGTCTTTTTTTGCAACCGGTGTAAGATGGCTAAACCTCTCCAGTATGTCAGATCCTGAGAGCTGATATGGAATTTCATGAGATGCAATAAAACAACAAACTCTCGGGTCTAAGAAGATAAGGAAACCAGCTATTCAACTGTTCTATTCAAATCACTGTTGACAATCCAAACGCAGGCTGAAGACCCAGGGCTCCACCTTTCCAGGGGGTAATGCGGGAAAGATCTCCCCTCTCATTTCACCTCAAGCCCCCTTCTTGACCTTTCCTCCCTCAGAGCACAGTCCACATAAAATGCTCAAGGTTTTAATATGATGTATGTTATAGCACTGTATTCATGTTTGGTATCATTTTAAATGTCTCTGTGTGATTGGTAAAGTGGTCTTAATTTCACTATAATATTTCATTTATATATGTTGATTTGGTTTTTGACTTTGATAAAATCTCTGCCAGATGCTCCCCCCTCTCGAGATGATTAACTTCTCAAATTCACCAGGCAAGAGTCTCTGTGACGCTTCTATTGTCTTGAATTTATGACTGTTTGTTCTCAGTTGACTATATAAGGAAAAGGTGTGATAGAGTTCGGGGGAATCTTGTAGCCAAGACCCCCTTTGCAGTAGCTCGTTATGCTGCAATGTATTTCTCTGGTCAGGTATGCATCTTTAATTCTTTAATCTATCTTTGAGTTAATGGATGTTATATTGTTACAGATATCATCTCGGAATTGGCTTGATGATTGTTTTATTATATAATTGACATGATACAATTTTACCTGACGAATAAAATGTTAAGTTTTGACTCATTCTGAATTCTCCTGAAATCTTTTATCTCCAGTAGATTACGTGGAGCCATTTTCGCTACCTTTATGATCGGCATAATTTTGGAATTATTGGACATATAGATTACACGTAGTATGGCACACGGTATCATAGAGATCTTTTAATTTCTTAACCACTGAAACTAGCAAGTTACGGATTTTGATTAAGTGAGATGTTTTTTTTGGCATGAGTTAGTATTGTACAACCAGCCTAATTAAATATTAATTCATCCCGTATCCTCTGACTAATTTCAGAGTGTCGGAATACTGATCGTGAGCGCTGATGCATCCCGGGGCGTGAAACTCTGAGCGGCGTATGCCCACAAATGAACGTATAAATTGAAGAGTATGGGAACAGATAGATCAAAACTCTAAATTAAGTCATAAATGATTATTGTGATCCGTTCCTATAATTAGAAATACAGTCTAAATATTACGATCACTTAAAAATGGAGTCAGATAAAGTTCGGAGCTAGAAAATGAGTATAAATAAACTCTAATAAATAACAGAATTCTTTTCAGAAGCACTGGAAAAGGCTTACATGCATTTAACCTTCGACCATGCTGTTAGTTTCGTCATTGGGCTAATAGATGGACTTTTACACCGGTATGCGCGGTTGAACCCGTGTGACGTAGGTTGGTAATTCCCCTATACAAAAAAAATTAGACTCATTTCATTTGCACACTGAATCAAGCTTGTGTTTTTTTCTCCTTCATTAGTATGAATCTCTCTGAAACTCTTTATTATAGAGTCACAGCACGGAGAAGAGCGGCTCTAATGGCTTTATCCTACTGAAAAACTCTCAAAAACCCACAATGCACCTCTGCGCCGCTTCCCTGAAGACTTTAATGACTTGCAGAAGCAGTCAGGGTCTCTTAATGGCACGACTTACTAGACTTTGTTCTTTTCTGACTATAACCTCCAGAAAATCTCATTAATTCTCATTTAATTGCTGTCGCTCATCCGTCCGTCCGTCCGTCCGAAAACTGAGATAATATCACTATATAAATATAGATATAGATATTTGCAGGCATAGAGTCTCCTCGTCCTGCTAA
>LR812536.1:3431270-3441270 GCA_903798195.1 Danio kyathit | reverse complement strand
TGCATCTACGAGTGCACATATCAGTTCTGCTACAGAGATCACGCCAGATGTGTAGCAAAAGTCAGAGAGCGGGAGATTTGTAGTTGAACTGGCAAATCTGAGAGGTTGTGAGTGCCGACTTGTGGTTGTACAATGAAACTGCAATCAAATTTGACATGCACATCTGTGTCTGTCATTTTGTATTTGTGAATGACATTTCACAAATGCACAACTATTAATCTGCAACTTCGAGTTCAAAACACAAGTGTGTTGATTATTGTGTGTGTGTGCAAATCGAGGGATTCAGCTGTTCATATCAGAGCTGTGAGTGTACATTTCAACCTACACATACAAATATTATTATTACAAGTTCTCACATTTAGATTTGCAAGCTCTCGAGTTTCGCAACTGATTTACCTTCATATTAATAAACCTGACTTACCAAAATAAGCCTGGCTTTTTTTCTAAGCTTGGTTGATGGAATAGCCCCCAGGTCTGCATCCAGACCCCTCTCGAAACCGGAGCACCCGGAGGAAACCCACGCCAACACAGGGAGAATATGCAAACTCCACACAGAAATGCCAACTGATCCAGCAGCTTGATTTTTTCCTTAATTTACTGTTGGTGGCTGTTTTTGCCCCATTGACTTCCATTATAACCACTTGATGGTGCACAAATAAGTGGGGTTTGTTCACAAACTAATTTCGAGAGGATCACGTGCTTATGATTGAACACAGCTGGTATCGCTTAACTCCGCATATTACGCCAATCAGATGAACATAGACCACTATAAATTACCGGAGCACTTTGCTCCAATCATCTTCGTTTGAAGAATCCCCCCCCTTCCACCCCTACTCCTCCCCTTCTCCGATAGGGCGGCACGGTGGCCAGTGGGTAACACTGTTGCCTCACAGCAAGAACGTCGCTGGTCCGTTTCCCTCCGGGCTGGTTGGCATTTCTGTGCGGAGTTTGCATGTTCTCCCCGTGTTCGCGTGGGTTTTCCCCGGGTTCTCCGGTTTCCTCCCACCGTTTAAAAACAGGCACCATAGGAAAATTGACTAATCAAAATAGCATTCTAAGGCAACTCTTAGCCAGATATATATCCAGTAGTTCACAGCAGGGGAGTTCTCGAGACCACCTGAGCTCAGACTCTCCTGTCGCCCTACAAACGGGAGGAAGCCCCGGGCTCAAGGACATCCTGAGCTCAGGGCTCTCTCCCGGGACAGCATGCCAAACACGCTTTATTATCAATCATCAGCTAAGTGTGAACTCTTGAAACAGTCTTTGTTGTTGTTTACTCCATGTAGTTCTGAGAGCTGAGATGCATATTTTGATTTTCTCAGACACATCAAGGTAAGTGTGCAAAAGTCTCTCTCACACACTTAAACACATATACACACACTTTAATTTGCTGTTGTACTCCATACAAAATCCAGAAACTATAGGCTTTCTTTTTGCACAGGCCTATCTAAAGGGTTAATGGTGCAAACTGATGATCAGTAAAAATGACTAATTTCACCTCTTCCCAACAGGGAAAACCACCAACAATCAAAAATGGATGATTATATGGTGTCATGGTTCTGCAATCAAAAAAATGTGGTTATAATGGAAGTCAACGGGGCAAAAACAGCCACCAACAGTAATGTAGTTAAATGAGTTAAAATCCTGTAATTTTTTAAGCAATTTATAGTTTTGATCAGGACTGAGGTTGATTAACAGATTTATGCAAAAATAAATAAATAAATAAATAAATAAACAAATAAAGAAATAAATAAATAAATAAATATATATATATATATATATATATATATATATATATATATATATATATATATATATATATATATATATATATAAATAGTTCTTTTTTTTATATTTCCCAAATGATGTTTAACAGAGCAAAGAATTTTTCACAGTATGTCTGATAATATTTTTTCTTCTGGAGAAAGTCTTATTTGTTTTATTTTGGCTAGAATAAAAGCAGTTTTTAATTTTTAATGAACCATTTTAAGGTCAATATTATTAGCCCCTTCAAGCTATTTTTTTTTTTCGATAGTCTACAGAACAAACCATCATTATACAATAACTTGCCTAGTTACCCTACACAGCTCGTCGTTTTAGGGGTGTGTTGCTTTGCATGAAAATTTGTTTCGACTTCCCGCCCAACTTAACAAGGGGCGGAGCCAAGAGCTCCCCTCTTTGTGTATGGCAACAGACAGGCAGACAGAGAGAAGCAACATGAGTGAGAGGACCAGCATTCAGCTGTACATGTACGACTCGGGCACAGACCAAGCAGAGACTACAAAATCATTTGTGTCTTTG
The DNA here is from genome assembly GCA_903798195.1 of Danio kyathit. Lineage (NCBI taxonomy): Eukaryota > Metazoa > Chordata > Actinopteri > Cypriniformes > Danionidae > Danio > Danio kyathit. The sequence goes on along the minus strand of LR812536.1, from coordinate 3,438,969 downwards.
TATAGTTTTACAGACAACTGTGTGCTAGTTTAAAGCTCCGAGCTTGTAGCCTACACCGAGACTAATAACCAAGCACACTGAATTAACTTTGACTGAGGGGCATCACACACCGGATGCACCGCGACACGGCGCGCAAATGACAGTTGAAAGTATCGCACACTTGCAGAGCCGGTGTGTGTCACCTGATAGAAACTTAAGTTTAAAATTCAGAAATGCATGCCGCTGCGTGGCGTGACGCTGCATGTCGCCGAGCGGCACTTCTGGTGTACGACCTGCTTGAGGCTATAATTAAAGGGCGTCATACACCGGATGCGCCGCTCAGAGCCACGACACAACACACCAGACGCGCACATTCGCATGTTATTTAAAATGAAACTATTCAGATAACGCTCTGTGGCGCGGCAGAAATATGAAGTGTCCTGAGCAGGATCAGCGCGTCCATAGAGGCGACCTAGGCGGCAGAATAGTGAGCGAACCCCCCGATCCTCACTTTCATCCGCGACACCCTCTTGGTCCTTACTTTCATCCGCGACACCGCGAAATGCATGGCGCTGCACGTCGTTAGTTCGTTATTTCCAATGGAGGGACGCGCACGTGAGGCAACACACTCGCACTTTCCAGCTGCACCTAGTTAAGATGACAGGGAGCTTCTGTGACCGCGGGAAATGCAAACCGCTGAAGTTTAAGGAAGACGCAATGAAACATGTATACAAACCCACCAAAACTCACAAACACAGGCGGCAAGGAGAGCGATAACGTGGTGAATGTTGAGCCCAATGAGCCTTACATCTAAAAATAGAGCAAGGGTGTTTCTTTGGTGACGTCGCTTTGACTCAGACGCTGAAAATGACGGACGTGAAACAACATACTGAGGATATGGTAATGCGCACATGTCAATCAATATTGGTGGGCGGGGGGATCGCACTCTTACGTCAAGTTGCGGTCGATCTCAAAACCGCTTCAATTGGTCCACCATTTTTATGTTGTTAAATTAAAAAAAAAGGACTGAGTGTGTTTATATCACCCCAATATGACGGTCTATACACTACACCTACACATATGTCTGTCCAACAGGTTGAAAAGTAGATTTTTCACCATAGGTGCCTTTTAAATGTCACTTTAAGCTGTATAGAAGTGTCTTGAAAAATATCTAGTCTAATATTATTTACTGTCATCATGGCAAAGATAAAATAAATCAGTTATTAGAGATGAGTTATTAAAACTATTATTTATCTGATGCATTTTTATTTCAGTGGATGTTTTCATCCCAAACATAAACACCAACAATCAAAAATGCTTGATTACATGGTGTCATGTTTTTGTAATTAAAAAAATGTTGTTATAATGGAAGTCAATGGGGCAAAAACAGCCCCCAACAGTAAATTAGGGAGAAAAAAATTAAAACTAATCAAAAACAATGCATTAAAATTAATGTTGTTTCACGCCCAAGACTGTAATAAAAGGTAAAAATAAATCCAGTCCACATTTACTTTTTATATTAAAAATATGCAATTATGTGTGTTTTTGTTCACCAAATCAGCAACATCATTTATGAATTTGCCAATTAAAAAGTTAAAATCCTGTAATTTTCTAAGCAATTTAGTAGTTTTAAACAGGAATGAGGTTGATTATATAATAAAATTGAAAAAAATATTAATCCGATGCATTTTTGTTTAATTCAGTGCATGTTTTTATCCCGAACATAACAACAGAGTAGTAAATGTGCCCATATCATTGAGTTTTTTTTATTATTCAAAACATTCTCAAAATATGTTTCAAAATAAGATTTGTCACCAAAAATATTTCCTTCAGCTGAAAAACACAGAGAAAGTTGTGACCAAATTAAGACTCAAAATCCCCCCAGAGTGGTCAAAAACATCCCCAACAGCCCACAAGGGTTAATAAAATAAATCTGAAATATTTAAATATATATTTATAATATCAGTGGAGGGGCAACGCAGTGGTGCAGTAGGTAGTGCTGTCGCCTCACAGCAAGAAGGTCGCTGGTAGCCTCGGCTGGGTCAGTTGGCATTTCTGTGTGGAGTTTACATGTTCTCCCCGTGTTGGTGTGGGTTTCCTCCGGGTGCTATCACAGTCCAAACACATGTGCTATAGGGGAATTGGGTAAGCTAAATTGTCCATAGTGTATGTGTGTGATTGAGTGTGTATGGATGTTTCCCAGTGATGGGTTGCAGCTGGAAGGGCAGCGTAAAACATATGCTGAATAAGTTGGCGATTCATTTCACTGTGGCGACCCCAGATTAATAAAGGGACTAAGCCGAAAAGAAAATGAATGAATGATTATCAGTGGATTATTCATAAACACAATTATTCAGGAGCAAATAGAAGCGTATGGAGATCTGCCTCTGCTCGAGTTGGTTTACACACACACAATGCTTGGCTTTTGCTTTCCATTTAAAAATAGATTTTCATTAATAGCAATGCTGACAATATTCATCTCGTCACCTGTGCAGCGGAGCGTCTAGTGCACGTGAACACAGGGAGGCTTTTACTCTATATACAGTTGAAATCAGAATTATTAGTTCCCCTTTGATTTTTTTTCTTTTTTAAATATTTCCTAAATGATGTTTAACAGTAGGGGTGTCAAAATTAATTGTTTCTTCGGTGCACCGCGATGCAGACGCGGACAATTCGGTATCGGTTCAGTAATAATCATAACCAGTTATTATGTACTGACGTCATTTATCTCCTGTGCGCTATGTTGCGGTAGCTTACTATGGCGAGGGAGGCGAGCGCGAGTGTTTACAATGCTTCGCCTACTTGACACACAAACTGTGCACAATTTCACTGCGTGTGTGTTTTCTGGACACTCTTTTACTGACACTTACAGCAGAAGCCCCTATTTCACTGTGATTGAGAGAATGAAAGTAAACTCCATTACTCTTTCTCTCTCTCTCTCTCTCTCTCGCTGTGGCCCATTTGACCTGCTGGAGTGACTTTTCCTCTCTTCTCAGCTGATACGGCGATACTTCTGGATAGAGGTCTGCATTCCCGCGGGTGTAAGGCGGGAGCCGCTGGACCAGACCAGATTTCTTGCGGCGTGGAAATAAATTTCCGAATAAAGCGCGGTAGCGGTCGGTAACTCTGGTGTAGCCTAAGTTGAACGGGAGCGGGCGGTCTAACAATATCGCTCCCGAGCAAGCACGTGTGTGTGTGTGTGTGTGTGTGTGTGTGTTTATGTGTGTGAATGAGAGAGAGCGATGCTGTGTGTTGCTGTCTATGTTTGTGTGTGCTTGTATGTGTGTGAATGAGAGGGCGTGATGCTCTGTGTCGCTTGCTTGGTGCTGTGTGTCTATGTGTGAGTGTGTGTTTAAACAGACAGCCCCAAATATAAAACTGTGTTTAGGGAAAGCATCGTCAATGCACCGTGATGCACCGAGATATCGAATTGAACCGAAACGATGGCATGATAATCGTAACCGAACCGAACCGTGAGACCAGTGTAGGTTCCCACCTCTATTTAACAGAGCAAGAAAATTTTCACAGTATGTTTGATAATATTTTTTTCTTCTGGAGAAAGTCTTATATGTTTTATTTTGGCTAGAATAAAAACAGTTTTAATTTTTTAAAAATACATTTTAAGTATTTATTTATAATATTATTAGCCCCTTTAAGCTATATATTTTATCGATAGTCTACAGAACAAACCATCATTATACAATAACTTGCCTAATTACCCTAACCTGCCTAGTTAACCTAATTAACCTAGTTAATTTAGTTATTATTTACTGTCATCATGGCAAAGATAAAATAAATCAGTTATTAGTATAAATAGTCTTTCCGTTAAACAAAAATTGGGGGGAAAAATAAACAGGGGGGCTAAAAATTCTGACTTCAACTGTACAGTATATACAGTTGAAGTCAGAATTATTAGCTCTCCTGTTAAATTTTCCCCACGGTGAGAACACAGCTCGTACATAAACCCACATGTGTGAATTACAGTGGTCTACTAACACGCCACAGAAATATGTTTGTATGGAATATTGTTTACCCGAGAGCTTTTCGCATCTGGAAATGATGAAATCTGGATTTGTCGCTCGTCTCCTTTTAAAAAAGACATGGCTCCAGTTGGTGTTGATTGTCCTGTGTCTACAGATTTGGTAAGTGTATGATCAGTGGTCTTTGTTTATGTTTATTCAGATTGCAAATTTAGTTAGTATGGTTAGCAGTGCTCTTTCAGTGTTTAAAGACATACCTTAGTCAAAATGATCTAGTTACTAAGTTTACGTTAATATCACTACAATATTATGGACTGAAAGATCCGCTGTAAATGCTGCTCTCCGAATGTAAACATGTAAACACCACAATCAAACAATTACTATCGTGTAGGATTTTCGCCGCATTTTGTGACAGTATAGTCTATACACACACGGCTTTCTGACGATATGATACCTACCGAGTGCATCTACGTTACCAAGAAATGCAGAGTTTTTCTTCTGCCATTCGCCGTGCGGTATCAAACATTCCATTAAAACTACACTCTCCAGCAGTTTCTCGCATCTAATTTCTCGTTTGTCACGGGGGCATGCAGGAAATGTTCCTGAAATAAAGTGAAAGTGCTGAACTGCAGTTAAAGTTGACAAAATAATATTGTGGCAAGTAATTAGATTACTGATGTCCATATGAACACAATCACTGTCTTTCTCCCCTGCGTCTGTGTGTTGTTTTGCCTCTGTGAAAATCAGCGCATGCCCAAACGGAAACTCCCATTTTTCAGTAAAACCTTCCCTCTTTCGCCACTCAACATTCCCACCTAAACAGAGCTGGACTCACCCACTTTCCTGACTTTTTTCAAACTAGAGGTGTGAAAACACCCTGCTGAGACAGAAGGGGTTTCGTGGCCCTTTAACCCCCAGGGGTCGAAGCCCGAGTATACGCGTTTTGACATGTTTTGACATGAAAACGCTGAAAAAAACTTAAATGACACTTTCAGTTTTGATCGTACAGATATGAGCAATACATCAATCGAATCTGTTAGGTGTCTAGTTTTTTTTTTGTGTACACTCACAATAACAGCAAAAGTGTGTGCTTTTGCAAAATAAGGAAAATAAACAGTGAAGGTACTTTCTCTTTTCTCTCTCCGTGAACTGTTTTTACAAACACGTCAGTATTATGCACTGAAACTCCGCGAATACTAAACACACAGACATGAGACATAAATCTATAGAAAGCTTGAAGTGTCTACTTTTAAATGCAGCGGTGCATGTTGAAAACAAATGTTGCTTGATAAAGTAATCAGTATGAAACCAACGCTATGTCTAGTTTCTCTGTAGAAGCTCATTAGTTTTAATGCGACCACGCCCACGAGGCTTTGTTATTACAATAGTCCACGTGAGATGGGCTCTTTGTAAACTATGGTCAGAAAAAAACAGCGGAATCTCCACGAATACATGAGACATACACATGACAGACATACCTGCATAAAGCTTGGAGGGTGAACTTTCCAACTCATTTTGAAAGCAAATGTTGTCTCGCTAGGTAATATATACAATTCTCCCGGCAGAGCGCGCATCACGCCGGCTCTTCCCACTTCCGCCATTAATACAAACAATGATGTAGGCTGCCCACACGCCCACAGCGCGCTGGCTAGAACGTGACGCATGTTATACATGTTATTAATTAAATTTTTATTTATTTTACCGTAGTTGAACCTGTTAAAGTTTGGAAAAAGTTTGGAAAACTATTTGGGCAAAATATATATAAAAGGTCTTACAATATTATTTTGATTATTCTTGTGTTTTGTCATTATGCCAGAGTCATTCTGAAATTATTATTATTAAATGCTGGATTATTGCACAAGAAAGTTTTTATTACAACATATTGAAAAAAAATATTGAAAAAAATTACAACCTACAAAATTTTAAGTAAATGTAACAAGCATTTAGTTTGGGCTAGCTTTTGCAGATGGACATTGCTTTACAGTGCCCTTGATGGGTGAGTGGGGGAGTGTCTTTTGTCTCTCCAGGTGTGAATTATTCATGACCATTGTCACTCACGCATAGACCTGAGATGAGCCAAACAAACTTAACAAAATGTAAATCTTTATAATGTTTCCTTTGAATGAGAGAATAAAATAATTTTTACATAATTGTGAAGTAAATATTCTATCCTACCAGACTGGTTATTCAAAAGTCTTGCTCAGGCACATTTAGAGTGTTTTTCTAGACCTTATTTCAGCTAAATTTTTTTCTCCAAATCCTACTAACCACGCATAATATTATTTTTCTAAAAAACATAAGCGTGTACATCAATAATTGTCACATATTGTTGTAGCACAGTTTGTGCTGAATACAAATAAAATATATGTTGGCCAACACCATGTAATAAGTAGCTGAAATTAGCACAAATGTCAGGCCATGTCAAAACATCTCAGGGGCCCCAAAATCACCTCAGACCCCTGAGGGTTAACGTCTCATCCAAAAGCTCACTAAGCAGTATAGAGTCCCCTTCACTATACTGGGGCATTAGGACCCACACAGACCACAGGTTGATCTCCCTCTGCTGGTCTCAATGACACTACCTCCAACAGCAATCTAGCTTTCCCATGTGGTCTCCCATCCAAGTACTGACCAGGCTCAGCCCTGCTTAGCTTCAATAGGCGAGTTGCAGAGAGCTAGCTGCCGGCAAACAACTGAATTATTTTATCTTTGCCATGATGACAGCACATAATATTTGACTAGATATTCTTCCAGACACTAGTATTCCGCTTAAAGTGAAATTTAAAGGCTTAACTAGGTTAATTAGGGTAAAGTTAGGGTAATTAGGCAGGTCATTGTATAACGGTGGTGTGTTCTGGAGACAATCCAAAACAAATATTGCTTAAGGGGGCTAATAATATTGACCTTAAAATGGGTTTTTAAAAAAAATTAAAAACTGCTTTTATTCTAGCCGAAATAAAGCAAATAAGACTTTCTCCAGAAGAAAAAATATTATAGGAAATACTGTGAAAAACTCCTTGCTCTGTTAAACTGTATAATGTGTTAGATTTTGGATGTAGTTGCTCGAGTCTGCTTGTAATACGCAGCGCTGGTGTGGACGTGTTTGCAAACTGTGCTGAATGTGTTTCCTCATTCACACTGAGGGAAAGTGAGATTGAGAAATGCAGTGTTTTCACCTCCTGACTGCCGGCTGAATTCATCTGCAATTACGGGCTGCGTGTCTGCTGTGTTTCTGCAGGAAAACAGTAATCATGGAGTGACTGGAGTACAGACGGATCAAACCGCCCACAGAGACGCAGAGACTGAAGGACGAGTGTGGGAGAAAAAAACACAGAAATCCTGCACTCGTTTCTCAGCTCACAGACGCACTGCAGAGGAGCTGCGCTTATATCTGTGTGTGCGTGTGTGCGTGTGACAAATTTTACTATTTAAAAACACTAAAATAATAATAATAATAATAATAATAGAACGCACAATAATAATAATAATAATAATAATAATAATAATAATAATAATAATGGTGATTACAATAATACTATTATTAATATTAATAAAATTAATACTAATAATAATAATTAATAATACTCTTTTAATAATAATAATAATAATAATAATAATCACAAAATTAATAATAATAATAAAAAAAATAATAATAATCACAAAATTAATAATAATAAAAAAAAATTAAATAATAATAATAATAATACAATTAATAATAATAATAATAATAATAATAATAA
>LR812536.1:3423770-3428770 GCA_903798195.1 Danio kyathit | reverse complement strand
TTTACCAGTAGCCCCTCCCTATCATCAGTAGCCTCTCCTCTTCATTAGAAGTCCTCTGTGTGCTTTCTAAGTGGTTTCTTGGGTGTTGCTATGGTGTCCTGGATGATCTCTAAGTGGTTTCTAGGGTGTTGCCAAGGTGTCCCGGATGATCTCTAAGTGGTTTCTAGGGTGTTACCAAGGTGTCCTGGATGATCTCTAAATAGTTTCTATTGTGTTGCCAAGGTGTCCTGGATGATCTCTAAGTGGTTTCTAGCGTGTTGCCAAGGTATCCTGGATGATCTCTAAGTGGTTTCTAGGGTGTTGCAAAGGTGTCCTGGATGATCGCTAATTGGTTTCTAGGGTGTTGCCAAGGTGTCCTGGATGATCTCTAAGTGGTTTCTAGGGTGTTGCCAAGGTGTCCCGGATGATCTCTAAGTGGTTTCTAGTGTGTTGCCAAGGTATCCTGGATGATCTCTAAGTGGTTTCTAGGGTGTTGCAAAGGTGTCCTGGATGATCTCTAAATGGTTTCTAGGGTGTTGCCAAGGTGTCCTGGATGATCTCTAAGTGGTTTCTAGGGTGTTGCCAAGGTATCCTGGATGATCTCTAAGTGGTTTCTAGGGTGTTGCTATGGTGTCCTGGATGATCTCTAAGTGGTTTCTAGGGTGTTGCCAAGGTGTCCTGGAAGATCTCTAAGTGGTTACTAGGGTGTTGCTATGGTGTCCTGGATGATCTCTGAGTGGTTTCTAGTGTGTTGCCATGGTGTTCTGTGTGCTCTCTAAATGGTTTCTAGGGTGTTGCCAAGGTGTTTTGAATTCTCTCTAAGTGGTTTCCATGGCGTTGCCAAGGTGTTCTGGATGATCTCTAAGTGGTTTCTAGGGTGTTGCCAAGGTGTCCTGGATGCTCTCCAAGTGGTTTCTAGGCTGTTTATGTGGTGTTCTATGTGCATTCTAAGTGGTTTCTAGGCTGTTGCCAATGTGTTCTGACTGAGTGTTCTCTAAGTGGTTTCTATTGTGTTGCCAAGGTGTTCTGGATGATCTCTAAGTCGTTTCTAGGGTGTTGCCAAGGAGTTCTGGATGATCTCTAAGTGGTTTCTAGGGTGTTGCCAAGATGTTTTGGATGCAAAAAGATGGTCACAAGGGTGCTGTTTCTAGGTGTTGCTAAGTTGCTCTTTAGGAAATTCAGTAAAATCACATCCAGAGACTAATTTACAAAGGTTTATTAACATTCAGAATAATTTAATATTGATAGTGTTCAGACAGGAAGTGGCACACCACAATCATTAGGATGCTTTTAAATGGACATTTACAGTTTGGCAGGTTCAAAGCATCACGTTATTCAAAAGACTCCAGCATCCAAACTGCATTTACATGTTAATGCCATTACATCTGAATCACATTTGCTCAAACATGCATGCGGTGTAATCGCTCTGCAACTGTTTAAAGCTCTTAGCGTGAATTTTAGAGCAGTACAGAAATACACATTTACATCATCCCACATTACACTGCTAAAAGGCGGAAAATGGGGACTGACTGGTGCTGACAAACACCACAGGTCGTCTCATGTGATCCGCCTCAGATGCAGGTTTGACAGGCATGGAGGAATCACTCTGAATTAGCACATCAGATTCTGCTGATTATGATGTCCACATTAGTAGAGTTGATTATCTGTGTGTGCCGTCCCACATTTAATTGCGTTAAATGGCCCTTCAGTCACGCTTCATGTTAGCATCTGTGCTTCAATATTGAGTTGAAGGGGTGAAATAAATCAACATTAGTGGTGGTTTGTTTCGAATTTATAAGCCATAACAAACTGGCAAATGTGCTTTAAAGCGGACCTGTTAGACAAAAATCACTTTTATAAGAGGTTTAAACTGACAACAGTGTGAATATAGCCAGCCTCTGATGGTAAAATTAAATACATCTATTATTTTATAATCACACTTAAAAAACTATACTGCAAATTGAATTGGTCTCAATCGCATCTCCCATGTAAGATCTAGAAGTAGACAAAAGGGAGGGGCTACAGATGATAGGAAGGGGCTACTACCAAAGGGGAGGACCTACCCCTGAGATTGTCAGGGGTAAACTTGTTCTTATTGTGCCATCTGGTTGTGTGAGTATTTTCTCTGAATTGTTTTTATAAGGTGGTTTGCCATCTCCAGGTTGAAGGAAAGTCCTAACCCCAGGTGGAGGAGTTTAAGTATCTTGGGGTTTTGATTACGAGTGAGGGAAGGATGGAGCGTGAGATTGACAGGTGGATCGGTGCAGCGGCAGCAGTAATGCAATTGATGTATCGCTCCGTTGTGGTGAAGAAGGAGCTGAGCCGAAAGGCAAAGCTCTCGATTTACCGGTCAATCTACGTTCCTACTCTCACCTCTGGTCATGAGCTTTGGGTAATGACTGAAAGGACAAGATCTTGGATACAAGCGGCCGAAATGAGTTTCCTTCACAGTGTGGCAGGGCGCACCCTTATAGATAGGGTGAGGAGCTCTGTCACCCGGGAGGAGCTCGGAGAAGTCAGCTGAGGTGGCTCGGGCATCTGTTTTGGATGCCTCCTGGACACCTACCTAGGGAGGCGTTTCAGGCATGTCCCACAGGGAGGAGGCCTCGGGGAAGACCCAGGACATGCTGGAGGGACTATGTCTCTCGGCTGGCCTGGGAGAAAGTGTCTGGGGAGAGTGAGGTCTGGGGTTCTCTCCTGAGACTGCTGCCCCTGCGACCCAGCCCCGGATTGATGTATTTATGTTATTTCCCCTGCCCTTTTTTGGTTATTTTTATTGCATTTATGGACCATACACTTTAATATATAGTTTCATTATTAATTTTGTGCACATTTAATAGAGTCTGTATAGATTTCTTGTTTGATTCTAATCTCTCCCGAGGGGTTTGTGGGTGGGTGTGAGTACATAACGTTGGATAATTCTAGTTTGAACTTGGGCTTAAAAAAAAGGGAAAATGCAGACAATGTGATGTTCTCTGTTGAGTTGTTCTATATTTTACCTGTCTGTGCATTAAAGTGTATATATATATATACACAGGGCTTAACATTAACTTTTTTGATCACCAGCCACTGTGGCTAGTAGATTTCCAACATTACTAGCCACTCGCCATTTTCACTAGCCACAATTTTCTTGTTGGGAAAATATACTTTATATGCAAAAATTTGACTTTGACATGCAGAAATGACTTGATTTAGATGTGTTATGTCCACATACCTTCTTATTCATTTCACTTCTGGTGTTTACTGTGTATTAGCTTGCTCAGTGTGCATGAGCAAATGGGTTGTGTTGCAATACAATTAGTTTTTATTTCACATGACTTTTCAGGGCTCAACATTAAGGATTTACCAAATTTATCTCTGACCACACCAAATAAGTATTTCTTAGCCACAATTTTTTAATGTGTCAAAACAAGGAAAATATAGCTGTATAAGTGCACATTTTAATTCAACAAAACTTTTCTTTAAAAAAAACATTACATTTAAAACAGAATTATTGTCAAGTATCTATATGCACAGTAATCTGTCCTGACTAAAAGTCCCAGATCACCAGTTAACTACACATAAACTGGGATTAATCTCCCATTAAAGGAATGTTATTATAAAGAAATGTAATTAAACCATATTAACAAAAATAACTGTAAGCAAAAGAAAGCAGGTGAAACATACCGTGTTTGATAATGAAAGGATAATCACGCGCACGGTTAATATAGGCCTGTAAATGAAAGCAGTGACCGCTGCTTTCATTCATATTACAAAAGAATATGTGTATTTTTGTTTTAATCTTGAGCTCTGGAAAGCAGCAGGACTGTGTGTGTACGATCATTGCTCTTTGTCCAGTTTATTTCAAAGGGAACCGATCGCACCAGTTGCGCATCCTCTAGGCACGGTGACGGTTGCTTCACGCAAGTAAACAGGAGCGCGCGCTTTTTAACAGTCGCGCGCGTCACATCATCTGTGTGTGCGAGTGATCATCCTCTCATTCGGTATTTACCTGCTTTCTGCTCGCGCGAACACAGTTATTTTTGTCAGTCGTGCTGCTTCTCAATTCTAAGATCACATTTGCACGAATATTGGGCCACGCTTATTTTCAAACCCTGCTTTTAAGAAAACTACAATTTAAAAATGATTTCCAACCAGCCAAAGTGGCTAGTGGAGGTGTCTGTCTAACCAGCCAGAGCTGAAATCTACCTGCATACAGATAACACTAACCGCCTCTTTGCGACACTACAAAAAATAAAAAACAGACGAAGTCCAAAGGACAACGCCTCTTCAACCTAACAGGGGAGTAAAAGCCGCTATGCAATTAGCAGTATACAAAAACACTTCACTTACCTGCATATCCAGCAAGCTTCGCCATGCAACCGCGTTGATAAAGCAAAAGAAACACAATGTTCACGCACGTGCACGCGCTCTGTGACACACTACGCAGGATTCCCTATGACGCGAACTACGTCATGAGCAACTCCCCATGAGAACCAAACCACTAATACATTACGGTATAATATTCTATCGTCCCATAAAGTCAAAAAAAAAAAAAGTTTGGTATCATAAGAGAACAAAGTGAAACAAGAGAAGCGGACGAGCCCCCAATTATGTTACGGTCCCTAATTTAGGTACAACTCGTGAATCAAAGACAACGTAACATAAATAAACAACGGCCAAAGTGCTCCATCTAAATTATTTATTAACATAACATAACTAACAAAGCAATCCAAAATGACAAGAGATGGGGAGCCAAACAACATAATAAATAACAACCAAACAAACAAACCTAAAACAGGTTGGAGCTCCCCACTCCAAACAAATATCTAAAGGAAAGCATAAAGGAGAACACAACAATAAAGCCGTCAAAACTGTGGTGGCGTGGAGGAATGAGGGATCTCTAGAATTCCACTTCCGTCTGCTTTAAAGGCCTGACGCCACCAAATCAACCAATAGAAAACTGAAAAGGGGAAAAAGACAAACAAGATTAATTGAAAGTAATAATTAAGGGCAGGAGTGAACGCCACACGCAACAGTGG
>LR812536.1:3369010-3423270 GCA_903798195.1 Danio kyathit | reverse complement strand
TTTATATAAGAAATATAATTAAACCATATTAACAAAAATAACTGTAAGCAAAAGAAAGCAGGTGAAACATATACCGTGTTTGATAATGAAAGGATAATCACGCGCACGGTTAATATAGCCCTGTAAATGAAACCAGTGACCGCTGCTTTTATTCATATTACAAAAGAAGATGTGTATTTTTGTTTTAATCTTGAGCTCTGGAAAGCAGCAGGACTGTGGGTGCACGATTATTGCTCTTTGTCCAGTCTATTTCAAAGGGAACCGATCGCACCAGTTGCGCTTCCTCTAGGCATGGTGACGGTTGCTTCGTGCAAGTAAACAGGAGCGCGCGCTTTTTAACAGTCGCGCGCGTCACATCATCTGTGCGTGCGAGTGATCATCCTCTCATTCGGTATTTACCTGCTTTCTGCTCGCGCGAACACAGTTATTTTTGTCAGTCGTGCTGCTTCTAGATTCTAAGATCACATTTGCATGAATATTGGGTCATGCTTATTTTCAAACCCTGCTTTTAAGAAAACTACAATTTAAAAATGATTTCCAACCAGCCAAAGTGGCTAGTGGAGGTGTCCGTCTAACCAGCCAGAGCTGAAATCTACCTGCATTTGGCGGGTGTTAATGTAAAGCCCTTTATATATACATATATATATATTAGGGCTGTCAAAATTAGCGTGTTAATGCACACGATTAATATAAATATTTAACACGTAAAAAAAAAATTAACGCAATTATAGCAGTTGCAGTTTTTTTTATTTCCTTTTGTGGCCGACGTGTGTTTTACGTGCAAAGAAATATGGATAAGACCATGGAAGAAGGAAAGTTTCAGTATAAAACAACTAATGTCGCATCACCAGGCTATCCAGCGTTTCCTCCAGAGTTTCATGCAATTTCAGGTGTTTCATTTTAATCTTTAGACTTTAACTGCAGTTCAGCAGTTCACCTTCATTCAGCAACATATTGTTCATGCCCCGTGACAATTATTGGATAAAAATATGAAGTAAGGACTGCTGGAAGAGTGCTGTTTTAATGCAATTTAATACCGCATGGTGAACGGAAAGAAAAAACTCCAAAATTCGGGACTTGGGTGGTCCTTTAAGGTAATCAAAAATCTCTGTTTACATGGTCGACTCTTAATCAGAGTATTATCTTAATCATAAAATCTGAGTATTGGTGTCCATGTAAATGTACTCCGTGAAAGTGCCAGATGATGTCGCAAGCTGTCAAAGACAGCCCATTCCTCTGATTCCATGCGCCCTCAAATGTGTCATTAAGTTTGACGTGTAACTTTTGTATGCAACTTTTGTAAAGCGTCTGCTTCACGTTGCGGTGTCAGAATCCTTGCTTGTAAAATACAGCCATACTCAAGAACGCTTAGTTTAAGCAAATTTGATGAACGCGATCGTGCGTGTTGATGAATCGCTGAGGAGGTTGAGGAGTCGCTCACCGGGGTGCGATGTGTGTGTGTGTGTGTGCGTTTCCTAGCAACAAGAGCAAACGCCTGACATCGCTGACTGCCCAAAGAAGTCTCTTTAAGGCATTCTATATGTATTCTATAGTCTGTGCGGTGTCTGTATCCCTCAAAGCTGTTTAGAATTAAATGTTTAGAGATGGTGTGACCACAGTCTCTGTAAGAAGTCTATAGTCTTTGTTACGTGCCTTTGATGTACCCCTTGGCCACATTGTCCCCCGATAATGTCAACAGACTGGTCTGTCTTAGGAACCGGCTAAATGTTAAGGAGGACTAAGCAAAATAGTTTCTACTTCATAATTAATGTTCTCAACTCGCAATACAACTTTACAATGAGTACAATTGTTTGTATTCAATACTTTATTAGTATTATAATTTTCCATTTTCCATATCTGCAGTGCCTGTATTTTGGTGTTTTTTGTAGTCCACTTAGAATCCAACATGGAAATAATTTTTATTTGTTATTGGCATTGATTGTTTTGAAATTCAAATGACACTTACTGTACAGGCCTGTGTTTTATTTCTGTAATAAATATGGCTTTTCGTGATTAATCATAATTAATTACAAAAAAAGTGTGATTAATTAGTTTTTAAAATCAATTGACAGCCCTAATATATATATATATATATATATATATATATATATATATATATATATATATATGGGAGGCACGATGGCTCAGTGGTTAGCACTGTCACCTCACAGTAAGAAGGTCGCTGGTTCAAAGCCCAGTTGGCATTTCTGTGTGGAGTTTGCATATTCTCCCGGTGTTGGCGTGGGTTTCCTCCGGGTGCTCTGGTTTCCCCCTACAGTCAAAACACATGCGCTATAGGGGAATTGATTAACTAAATTGGCCGTAGTGTATAAGTGTGTATGGTTGTTTCCACTGCGTAAAACATATGTTGGAATAGTTGGCGGTTCATTCTACTGTGGTGACCCCTGATAAATAAAGGGACTAAGTCAAAGAAAAATCTACCAAAACAGAAATTAAATGCAGCAGTGTATAATTGATATAATAATACATGTGCATAAAAACTTATATTATATTTGAAGCAGCAATGGCACACTGCAGATCTGACAAGATTATATTAAAGTATGTTGCACGTGGTGTTTTTCTCTCTGGTGACACACAGACACACACAGCAGCTGTAGTTTAACATGGCGTGTCCTCAGTCAAGCGCTCACACTGACACTGACACCTCACAGCCCATAAATCATCCTGCAGAAGCAACCAGACAATAATCCAAAAACTACTGCATGACACAGCTGCCACAAACAAACACGCACAAACATCCTCTTACTCTCTTCATTTATGCCATAATTAAAGCTACTTTTATGCATGCATTTCCATAAAGTGGCTCTGAGGGGAACTTCTGCATTTTCTGCCTCACAGCCACTTGGATGTGAATGCAAAAAACTACAACAACAACAACAAAACAAAATGCTATTCTGTCCTCGCACTATAAAACTAGTGAAAACTATAACGCACTGGCAGAAAATTCATTCATTCATTCATTTTCCTTCAGCTTAGTCCCATTATTTATCAGGGGTCGCCACAGTGGAATGAACCGCCAACTTATCCACCATATGTTTTACGCCACAGATGTCAAAGTCAGTTCCTGGAGGGCCGCAGATCTGCACAGTTTAGTTCCAACCCCAATTAAACACACCTGATCAAACTAACTGAGTGATTTAGGCTTGTTTGATACCTACAGATAGGTGTGTTAAAGCAGGGCTAGAAACTAAACTCTGCAGGGCTCCGGCCCTCCAGGATTTGACTTTGACACCCCTGTTTTACGCAGTGAATGCCCTTCAGCCGCGACCCAAAACTGGGAAACACCCATACACACTCATTTACACTTTAGTTAATCAATTAATCAAGGGTCAATTTCCAAGTGTATTGTATTGTCACCTTTTGTATAGTAATGCTAGTCATCATTTTAACACCAGGCATGCATCAAAAGGACATTTTTTTGCTTCCCGTTTTAAAAACGAATGCAAAGCAACGGACTGTAATGTATAGAGCACATGTGTCAAAGCCAGTTCCTGGAGGGCAGGAGCTCTGCACAGTTTAGTTCCAACCCCAATTAAACACACCTGATCAAACTAATTGAGTGCTTTAGGCCATACCTGCCAACATTTGGTTCGTAAATTCCAGGAGATGGGGGGGGGGGGGGTAACGTCATACGCTAATTTGCATATTACTGACGTCATCACGTTCTACATTTTCTGTTTGTTTAACAGCCTATGGTAAATAAATGAGGTATTATATTTGCACTACGCTTTATGTAAGCTTGTCAATTTAACTAAATTTATTGCTGTTTGAATACAGTATATCATTATAGTAATCTCTCAGACGTAATATACTCAGACAAGTTCTAAAACTCTCACTTAAAACATCTCTGATTGTGAACAATAAACGGACAAATTAAATTGTTAAAATAAAGGAGAAGCAGATCAGTTTGACTGTACAAGGGAAATACCTTCACACTCCCGGTGCTAAATCATTTGCCGTCGGTACGCAGAGGGGTGATCTGCTGTCAGGCTGCAGGTGGGAGAGGCTGCTGTACAAGGACTGGGCCGCCTGTCAGTTCTCTAAAGCGGGGGAGGGGCCGCGGCATCACCCGCAGCTCGTTGAGTAGAGTAGGGACGGTACAGTAATGGACAAACAACAGTCTATAAAAATCTCCAGTAACACACAAAAAAGTCGCAAGATTTGTCGCTAGGGGGGTCTGAAAAGTCGCACAGTTGGCAACACTGGCGCGAACTGAAGAGCGGGGAGCGGGCCGGGAGGGGTGAGAGATTTGGGGAGATGGAGGCGCGTGACCGGAAGAGCACGCGCACAAGCACCAGGTTTCAGCCCAGACTGTACCAAAATGCTGTGGAGCGGGGGGCGGATGGGGGGGATTCCGGGAGTTTACCGGGAGACAGAACGATACGGGAGATGGGTCTGAAATACGGGAGACTCCCGGGAAAAACGGGAGTGTTGGCAGGTATGCTTTAGGCTTGTTTGATACCTACAGATAGGTGTGTTGAAGCAGGGCTGGAGCTAAACTCTGCAGGGCTCCGGCCCTCCAGGAATTGACTTTGACACCCCTGGTATAGAGGAATGAAAACATGGAATGAATTGCCATCAGACATTACATGCTTTGTAACAAGTAAAATGAGGTTTAAAAAATCATTTAAGAAACATTTGATGTGACAATATTAAGTGGATTGTTGATCAGGATGTTATGTATGAATTTTGTATTTGAATGTTTTTTTATTGGTCTTGTTGTTATGTATTAATGCAATTTTGTTTTGTGTTCGATGGACCCCAGAATAGCCACTACCTTGGTAGTGGCTAATAGGGATCCTGATAAATAAATAAATAAAAATACGTGGACAGCACATTTTAGCTCTTAAGTGGCTATTTAAAATACTTTAAGGCCCAGTTTCACAAACAGCGTAGATTAAGCCAGGACTAGGCCTTAGTTAAATTAGGCTATTTAAGCCAAATTTATAAAAATGGCCTTAGAAAAGTATATTACTGGTGTGCACCTGGAGAAAAAAATGACACTGATGTATTTTAAGACATCTCACTGCAAGTTATTTTGAGTTGAGACAGCTCAAACATGCAATTTAATCTTGACTAGCCTTAAACCTTGTTTGTGAAATCGAGGGTGAATGTTTTATATTTTGTTACAGACATAAAGTGTCATTCTGCAACTGTCCAAAATGGGAAAATTTGTTGTTTTTACTCTCTGATAGTCAAAGCAAGTTAAAAAAAAAATTATAATTTCCATGTTATATATGCATTAAAAAACATTCAGGAGCCTAAATAGCAAAGAGAAATAAAAAATGCATGTAAAAAAAAAAAACACATTGGGCCAAAAGGCCGATTTATACTTCTGAGTCAAGCGCACGCGTATGCTACGGCGCAGCCTACGCGTGGACGCATAGCCCCTCGGCGTGGCCGTCGGCGTCAATGACGCGCACCTCTCAAAAAATGTAACGCGTACGCGTAGCGCAAGCTCTGTGATTGGTCAGCTTGGTAGCGCTGATGAGTGTGGGTGGAGGTGAGAGCCGCGCGCCCGATGCAGCAAGTGTTTACAAGTGTGGAGTCCCGTGAAGGAGCTCCGGATGGAGACTGTTGTTTTGTGTTTACCTCATGATTAAAGTTGTTGCACGTCCGACAATTCCCGCCTCAAAATGAGTGAGTTTGAGCCACTTGTACATTAAGGAAGTGTTCAGAAAAAACAAAAAAACCAGCGAAGAAACTCGACACAGAGGAACATAAACACCTACTGCCAGCTAGTGTTTCGGAAGTGTATTGCAGAGAAACAGAAACAGCGTGCAGAAGTATAAATGCACGGCTACGCATGAGGCTTGCGCCGTGGGTTACGGCGATCACTTGACGCAGAAGTATAAACCAGGCTTTAAGAGGTTAATCAAGGTTAATTATTTAACAGAAAATATACTGTGAAATTCTGCCAGCACAATATCCATTGTTGGACAGATTCATTTTAACAGTGCATTCAAATTCAGTTATGCCACGCAAGCTTTGTTCAGCTTGTGAAGTACACACTCAAGGGCACTAGTAAAGTGTGCACTGAAGGGCGCGAGTGCTGCTAGCCTGAATCTGTCACCACAGCTTAACCAGCAGCTCCATTACAGCCAGGAATCAATCTTGCTGATTTCAGACTGAGAACAGAGATGCTCCAGATCTCCTGGGATCAGACAACCTCCGAGTGCTCTTGTCCGAGTCTACGGCGTGACGTTTGGGATTGAGACGCGTCCCTGAGCAAAAGACAGCTGGACACTGGGAGACACACTTTGTTTGAGGTCATGCAGTCTATTTAAATGTGAAGAGCTTTTGCATTTGTGTGCATGACACTATGATTTATAAAGTTCATGCATGCTCTGGGAGTCAAAATAATAGAAAGAAATGTTACATTATGATTTATGTTCATCATTAAATTCATTCATTCTTTTTCTTTTCGGCTTAGTCCCTTTATTAATCTGGGGTCGCCACAGCGGAATGAACCACCAACTTATCCAGCATATGTTTTACGCAGCGGATGCCCTTCCAGCTGCCACCCAGTACTGGTAAACACCCATTCACACTCATTTACACACATACACTACGGACAATTTTAGCTTACCTATTTCCCCTATAGCGCATGTGTTTGGACTGTGATGGGAAACCGGAGCACCCAGAGGAAACCCACGCCAACACTGGGAGAACATGCAAACTCCACACAGAAATGCCAACTGACCCATCCGAGGCTCGAACCAGCAACCTTCTTGCTGTGAGGCAATCGTGCTATCCGCTGCGCTCGTGCCGCCCTACAAATATATCATTCGCTGCATAAAACATATGATGGAATAGTTGGCGGTTCATTCCGCTGTGGCAACCTCTATAATAGAGACTAAGCGAAAAGGAAAATTAAGGAACTATATATTTTTTCTTTGCTTTTCATAATATTTAGCAAATTTGACTATTATTTACAGCCTGATCTCACGAAGAAACGTAAGTATTTTACGTTTTGTCAGTTTAGTGGCTAATTCGTACGAATTTGTACGAGTTCAGTCGTACCAAAATGTACGATTTTAAAAAGGAGGCGTGGCACCTAACCCCACCCCTAACCCCAACCGTCATTGGGTGATGGGCAAATCGTACTAATTTGTACGAATTAGATCGTACGAATTCATATGAATTAGCCACTAATGAAAAAGTTACGAATTGCCGTGAGATAGCGTTGATTATTTAGCATTTCTGCTCAAATATAAATACTTTTTTTTAAGTTCATATTTAAACAAATTTATAGGCCATTTCAACGTGCTCATGTCAGTGGCCCATGAACATTTTCCGCTTTCATAACTGCAACAAGAGACAATTAAATAACAATTTTATTTATCAATATGTGTTTATTTTTGGGATTCTCGGACGCTCTAGAAATTAAAAATGTAAAACAGGGAATATGTTGGGACCATTGTTTTTGTTTATTTTCCTCAGAATGATCTATACTGCAAATGAATGGATTTGTAAAGAAATTTAAGTGAAGTTTCATAAACTAATTTCGAGAGGAGCACGTGATATGATTGAGCATGACTGGCTGCTCATCTGTAATCAATAATAATCCAATCAGAGTGATCCAAGCTTACAATAAATCGATTGTTTTTCCCTACTGATCTTCATTTTGGAATGAACCCCATCTCCTCCTTTTCCTCCCTTTTCTAAGGGGAGCTCTCGAGACCTACCTGATCTCGGACCCCTTATATCACAGGTGTCAAAGTCAGTTCCTGGAGGGCCACAGCACTGCACAGTTTAGTTTCAACCCTAATTAAACACACCTGATCAAACTAACTGAACCCTTCAGGCTTTTTTGAGACCTACAGTTAAGAGTGTTGAAGCATGGTTGGAACTAAACTGTGCAGAGCTGCGGCCCTCCAGGAACTGAGTTTTGACACCAGTGCCTTATACGCTTATTGACCAGGCGGGAGCCTTGGGCTCAAGTATCTCTGAGCTCAGAGTTCTCTCCCAGGACAGCATGCCAAACCTGCTATTAATGCCAAGCATACCTAAGTGGGAACTTTTGAATGCAAAAATATCAAAACAACCCATAAATCATTAGTTTTATACTTTACATTTATAAATTAATGACATTTATATTTAAGGCTCAAGGTGTTTTTACATGCATTTTTTATTTCTCTTTGCTATTTGGGCTTATTGGAACCTAATTAGATTACAAATCTGAATCTCATCTTTTGATATGATGTACTTTTAGAGAAAAATGATGTCCATATACAGTATGTGGACTCACTGTTGGGTCCCAATTTACATAAAACACTTTCTCCCGAATTTTCTTTTATGCATATTTAACATAGAGGTTTTTTTTTTAACTTGCTTTGACTATCAGAGAGTAAAAACAACATTTTCTCCCATTTTGGACAGTTAAAAATAGGGTTTGGAACATTTTATATGCTGCAGAACAGATGACACTGTATGTCTGTAACAAAATATAAAACATTCAAAGTATTTAAATAGCCACTTAAGAGCTAAAATGTGCCGTCCACGTATGTGGACACTCGGGCCCTAGGAAGTTATACACTGTGATAAATGCAGGGTAAAATACAATTCATTCACGTTGTCCCAACACAAATATATTAAGTTAAATTTAAGTGGATTTAACAAAAAAACAAGCAAGGTTTCTGAAAAAAAATCACAAGAATTGTGTTGTTTAACCTTCCTGTCTTGTTCGGGTCAAATCTGACCGATTTACAACTTAAAACACTCATAAATATTGTGTTTTACATCTGATTGCCTCAAGGCCTTATGATATCCTCCATACTATGCATTTGAACATATAAAAGTGATGATCACCTCTTTCATTGAATTTTGAGTGTTTTAATCAATCTTGTTACACCTGTGGTGTTCCTGGTCAAAAGTGACCGCCATTCATTCATCACCATACCACCCCAACTCACTCACTCACTGACTCATTTCAGACAGAACAATGTCTTTTGCATGTACACATTTCTTTTATGCGCTTATGTGCTGATCCTCCAGCCTGATCTCATAAGGAAGCATAACTATTTTACGTTTAGTCAGTTTAGTGGCTAATTCATATGAGTTAAGTCGTACAAAATTGTACGATTTTTAAAAGGAGGCGTGGCACCCAACCACACCCCTAAACCCAATCGTCATTGGGGATAAGCAAATTGTACAAAACTGTATGAATGAGATCGTACAAATTCATATGGATTAGCTACTAAACCAATAAGTTATGAATTGAGTCAATTGCCATGAAAGTGTTGGATTCTCCAACGTGAATCAACTTCCTGATAAACAGTGTATCATATCTTCACACAGACTAGGTGTCTGTTATGTGAATCTTTCTTTCTTTCTTTCTTTCTTTCTTTCTTTCTTTCTTTTCTTTCTTTCTTTCTTTCTTTCTTTCTTCTTTCTTTCTTTCTTTCTTTCTTTCTTTCTTTCTTTCTTTCTTTCTTTCTTTCTTTCTTTCTTTCTTTCTGCCAATTTCAATTAGCCAATCTCTGCATCTAGCAGGAGCACTTAGGAGCACTTAGCTTAGCAACAATTAGTTTATTATATTAGACCATTATTATCTCGCTCAAAAAGGACCAAAGTATAACTAGTGCTAGTTCTGTTTCCATGCTCACCGTATATACCCTCAGTCACTATTCCCTATATTAGTACACTTGAAGGACTAAAAATTCGATCACTCAGAACACAGGAAAGGATATCATTTTGTTTGTGCTTGATAAATCATTCAGATGGATTAAAATTTCAATTTCTTTGGTCAAACCCTGTGATAGTTATTTTAGTTAGCTGTCTATTAGTAATGAAACAAAGTATTTTGATTTCTGTAATCTATTGTTCATTTTATAATACATTTTCAGCGCCTATTTTTATTTTCATTGCAGTTATTTTGTCTAATTCTGTAAATTCATGTTGAACACTACTTTAGAGACATTGTTCACAGCTAAAGAATGTTGAATAAAAATTTGGTGGAGAAAAATTATTTTTGTGCTAATATAAGAGCAGTTAAAACAGACCGGTCAATATTGACCGGGAACACTAAAGTAAGGGGCAGGATGTGAACACGACAGGAGGGTTAAACTCATTTTAAATACGTAGTTTGAACAAGCCGCAAAATAGTTTAAGTGTAATATCAAATTAAAAGCAAAATATCAAATACATTTGCATATTTTATATTAAACTTTCAATTTAATGCATTTCAGAAAAAATAGGTAACACTTTATTTTGATGGTCCATTTGAGTATTAGTAGACTGTCTACTTAAGATCTGTTGACACTGACATTTAACAGTCCTTCAACAGACATTTAACTGACTATAAGAAACTTTGCAAGTACATGTCAACTTACACTAACCCTAACCCTAACCCTAACCCCAACCTAACAGACTACTTATAATCTAATGATAAATAGTTGCAATGTAACTTAAATTCAACTAACGGACCGTCAAAATAAAGTGTGACCAAAAAATAATTTTAATAATTCATGCTGTAAACTATTCATCTGTATATCTTTGTTGCAAAATTCAGTGCAAATATTCATTCATTCATTCATTTTCCTTCGGCTTAGTGTCCTATTTATCAGAGGTCGTAGCGCATGTGTTTGGACTGTGGGGGAAACCGGAGCACCCGGAGGAAACCCACGCCAACACGGTGAGAACATGCAAACTCCACACAGAAACGCCAACTCAAAATGCCAGCCGAGACTCGAACCAGTGACCTTCTTGCTGTGAGGCAACAATGCTACCCACTGAGCCACCGTGCATTAAACTTAAAATATCATAAGTTGAAAGTTGAAGTGAAAGCACTGAAATACTTTGTTTTTTTTATATATTGTTTCATTTGTTTTGGTACAAAACATCAAGTTGATTAATAAGTTGATGGGTTATGTCTAAATTTAGTTAGGGATGAAATGAAATGCAAACAAATAGGCAATAGTGTGTTTTCATCCTTAAATTAAGCTTTAGTTACAGCTTCAATAAAGGGTTCATGTCACGGTGCGACTCTTGATCCAGCGCTTCGACATATTCAGGCCACTAGAAAACACCCACGTTCATAAATTTGCATCACACGCATATATAAGCATCTCCAGCTCTCTCCTTTCACTAATTTTATTATTAATGGTGTCTTAACACAACATCTGAACTGAAGCCAGGTCCAGGCGGCGCCGCTGGCAGAAAATCAGCAAAACCAGCACTGACACACACACACACACACACACACACACACACACACACACACACACACACACACACACACACACACACACACACACACACACACACACACACACACACACACACACACACACACACACACACACATTCGTAGAGACTTGCCATAGCTGTAATGATATACAGATTGTATATTATGTCCTCCTACCCCAACCCGAGGCTGCAAATCCTAACCTCACAGTAGACAATCTAGCATTTAACTTTTTCAAAATAATCTATGAGTGTTTTTTCTTGTGGAGATCAAACACAATCTCCCCACAAGGTCAATGTACAGATATTGCTATACTAGGGGGTCCCCACAACGTATAATGAATGAATACAAGGTATGCTTACAGACACACATACATCAGTTTTTCAGCATTATAGTACTGTATGTTATTCTGCATGCTGACATATTTCAAAGTAAAAGTCTGGTTGAACTTGAAAAACTTGTGACAGAGTTATATTAAAAAGCGAAACTTAACAGATCACAACTTATCCTGTTTGTTTCGTTTTTAGGAAGACATACAGTAGTCAACATTTGAAGTGGATGACCTGAAACACACAAGAAAACATACCCTAAGTAACAAATTTCAGATTCACAAAAATGTAGACAGCGCCCTCTAGTGGATTTGTCATCTGAAACGTGTAAGAAAATGTAACTTGATTAACGGATTTCAGATTCACGATAATACAGACAGCACCCTCTAGTGGATTTGACATCTGAAATGTACTACAAAACGTACCTTAAATAACACATTTCATAGTCACAGAAATGTAGACAGCGCCCTCTAGTGAATTTGTCGTTTGAAACGTGCAACTAAACATCCCCTAACTAACATGCTTTATGTTGCACAAAAATTTATGCCGAGGCACACATTTCCAATCAGCCTGGACTGAAAATATTTTTCCATCAGTGTGGACAAAGTGACACTTCCCACCATTATTAGCCTGAATTTCTCATGTTAGCACGTTTGGCTGGGGTTTCAGAGTTCAGCAGGGCGAAACATCCATGAGCCACATCTCAATCCTGAGACCAAGGAGGAGTGCAGACAGACAAGCACCCTCTAGTGGGTTTGTTATCAGAAATGGATAACAAAACGTACCCTAAATAATGTATTTCAGATGTGCAGCAATGTAGACAACGCCCTCTAGTGCATTTGACATATGAAAAAAAAAAAAAAATCAACAAAACATGCCCTAAGTAAATTAAGATTCCCAAAAAATGTAGACAGCGCCCTCTAGTGGATTAGTCATCAGAAACGAACAAAAAAGCACCCTAAATATTGTATTTCAGATAGAAAAAATATAGACAGCGTCCTCAAGTGGATTTGACTTCTGAAACGTACAACAAAATGTACCATAATAAAATAATTTCAGATTTACAATAATATAGACAGTGCCCTGTAGTGGATTTGTCATCTGAAACATGCAACAAAATGAACCCTAACTAACATATTTCATATTCGCAGAATTGCAGACAGCGCCCTCTAGTGGATTTGACATCTCAAACGTGTAACAAAACGAACCTTAACTAACATATTTTATATTTGCAGCATTGCAGACAGCGCCCTCTAGTGGATTTGACATCTCAAACGTGTAACAAAACGAACCTTAACTAACATATTTCATATTCGCAGCATTGCAGACAGCGCCCTCTAGTGGATTTGACATCTCGAACGTGTAACAAAACGAACCTTAACTAACATATTTCATATTCGCACCATTGCAGACAGCGCCCTCTAGTGGATTTGACATCTCAAACATATAACAAAACGAACCTTAACTAACATATTTCATATTCGCAGCATTGCAGACAGCGCCCTCTAGTGGACTTGACATCTCAAACGTGTAACAAAATGAACCCTAACTAACATATTTCATATTTGCAGCATTGCAGACAGCGCCCTCTAGTGGATTTGACATCTCAAACGTGTAACAAAACGAACCCTAACTAACATATTTCATATTCGCAGTATTGCAGACAGCGCCCTCTAGTGGATTTGACATCTCAAACGTGTAACAAAACGAACCTTAACTAACATATTTCATATTCGCAGAATTGCAGACAGCGCCCTCTAGTGGATTTGACATCTCAAACGTGTAACAAAATGAACCCTAACTAACATATTTCATATTCGCAGCATTGCAGACAGCGCCCTCTAGTGGATTTGACATCTCAAACGTGTAACAAAACGAACCTTAACTAACATATTTCATATTCGCAGAATTGCAGACAGCCCCCTCTAGTGGATTTGACATCTCAAACGTGTAACAAAACGAACCTTAACTAACATATTTCATATTCGCAGCATTGCAGACAGCGCCCTCTAGTGGATTTGACATCTCAAACGTGTAACAAAATGAACCCTAACTAACATATTTCATATTCGCAGAATTGCAGACAGCGCCCTCTAGTGGATTTGACATCTCAAACGTGTAACAAAACGAACCTTAACTAACATATTTCATATTTGCAGAATTGCAGACAGCGCCCTCTAGTGGATTTGACATCTCAAACGTGTAACAAAACGAACCTTAACTAACATATTTCATATTTGCAGCATTGCAGACAGCGCCCTCTAGTGGATTTGACATCTCAAACGTGTAACAAAACGAACCTTAACTAACATATTTCATATTCGCAGCATTGCAGAGAGCGCCCTCTAGTGGATTTGACATCTGAAACGTGTAACAAAATGAACCCTAACTAACATATTTCATATTCGCAGCATTGCAGAGAGCGCCCTCTAGTGGATTTGACATCTCAAACGTGTAACAAAATGAACCCTAACTAACATATTTCATATTCGCAGCATTGCAGACAGCGCCCTCTAGTGGATTTGACATCTCAAACGTGTAACAAAACGAACCCTAACTAACATATTTCATATTCGCAGCATTGCAGACAGCGCCCTCTAGTGGATTTGACATCTGAAACGTGTAACAAAACGAACCCTAACTAACATATTTCATATTCGCAGAATTGCAGACAGCGCCCTCTAGTGGATTTGACATCTCAAACGTGGAACAAAATGAACCCTAACTAACATATTTCATATTCGCAGCATTGCAGACAGCGCCCTCTAGTGGATTTGACATCTCAAACGTGTAACAAAACGAACCTTAACTAACATATTTCATATTCGCAGAATTGCAGACAGCGCCCTCTAGTGGATTTGACATCTCAAACGTGTAACAAAACGAACCTTAACTAACATATTTCATATTCGCAGCATTGCAGACAGCGCCCTCTAGTGGATTTGACATCTCAAACGTGTAACAAAACGAACCCTAACTAACATATTTCATATTCGCAGCATTGCAGACAGCGCCCTCTAGTGGATTTGACATCTGAAACGTGTAACAAAATGAACCCTAACTAACATATTTCATATTCGCAGAATTGCAGACAGCGCGCTCTAGTGGATTTGACATCTCAAACGTGTAACAAAATGAACCCTAACTAACATATTTCATATTCGCAGAATTGCAGACAGCGCGCTCTAGTGGATTTGACATCTCAAACGTGTAACAAAATGAACCCTAACTAACATATTTCATATTCGCAGCATTGCAGACAGCGCCCTCTAGTGGATTTGACATCTGAAACGTGTAACAAAATGAACCCTAACTAACATATTTCATATTCGCAGAATTGCAGACAGCGCCCTCTAGTGGATTTGACATATCAAACGTGTAACAAAACGAACCTTAACTAACATATTTCATATTCGCAGCATTGCAGACAGCGCCCTCTAGTGGATTTGACATCTCAAACGTGTAACAAAACGAACCTTAACTAACATATTTCATATTTGCAGAATTGCAGACAGCGCCCTCTAGTGGATTTGACATCTCAAACGTGTAACAAAATGAACCCTAACTAACATATTTCATATTCGCAGCATTGCAGACAGCGCCCTCTAGTGGATTTGACATCTGAAACGTGTAACAAAACGAACCCTAACTAACATATTTCATATTCGCAGAATTGCAGACAGCGCCCTCTAGTGGATTTGACATCTCAAACGTGTAACAAAATGAACCCTAACTAACATATTTCATATTCGCAGCATTGCAGACAGCGCCCTCTAGTGGATTTGACATCTCAAACGTGTAACAAAACGAACCTTAACTAACATATTTCATATTCGCAGCATTGTAGACAGCGCCCTCTAGTGGATTTGACGTCTCAAACGTGTAACAAAACGAACCTTAACTAACATATTTCATATTCGCAGCATTGCAGACAGCGCCCTCTAGTGGATTTGACATCTCAAACGTGTAACAAAACGAACCCTAACTAACATATTTCATATTCGCAGCATTGCAGACAGCGCCCTCTAGTGGATTTGACATCTCAAACGTCTAACAAAACGAACCTTAACTAACATATTTCATATTCGCAGAATTGCAGACAGCGCCCTCTAGTGGATTTGACATCTGAAACGGGTAACAAAATGAACCCTAACTAACATATTTCATATTCGCAGAGTTGCAGACAGCGCCCTCTAGTGGATTTGACATCTGAAACGTGTAACAAAATGAACCCTAACTAACATATTTCATATTCGCAGAGTTGCAGACAGCGCCCTCTAGTGGATTTGACATCTCAAACGTGTAACAAAATGAACCCTAACTAACATATTTCATATTCGCAGAATTGCAGACAGTGCGCTCTAGTGGATTTGACATCTTAAACGTGTAACAAAACGAACCTTAACTAACATATTTCATATTCGCAGCATTGCAGACAGCGCCCTCTAGTGGATTTGACATCTCAAACGTGTAACAAAATGAACCCTAACTAACATATTTCATATTCGCAGCATTGCAGACAGCGCCCTCTAGTGGATTTGACATCTGAAACGTGTAACAAAACGAACCCTAACTAACATATTTCATATTCGCAGAATTGCAGACAGCGCCCTCTAGTGGATTTGACATCTCAAACGTGTAACAAAATGAACCCTAACTAACATATTTCATATTCGCAGCATTGCAGACAGCGCCCTCTAGTGGATTTGACATCTCAAACGTGTAACAAAACGAACCTTAACTAACATATTTCATATTCGCAGCATTGTAGACAGCGCCCCTCTAGTGGATTTGACGTCTCAAACGTTGTAACAAAACGAACCTTAACTAACATATTTCATATTCGCAGCATTGCAGACAGCGCCCTCTAGTGGATTTGACATCTCAAACGTGTAACAAAACGAACCCTAACTAACATATTTCATATTCGCAGCATTGCAGACAGCGCCCTCTAGTGGATTTGACATCTCAAACGTGTAACAAAACGAACCTTAACTAACATATTTCATATTCGCAGAATTGCAGACAGCGCCCTCTAGTGGATTTGACATCTGAAACGTGTAACAAAATGAACCCTAACTAACATATTTCATATTCGCAGAGTTGCAGACAGCGCCCTCTAGTGGATTTGACATCTGAAACGTGTAACAAAATGAACCCTAACTAACATATTTCATATTCGCAGAGTTGCAGACAGCGCCCTCTAGTGGATTTGACATCTCAAACGTGTAACAAAATGAACCCTAACTAACATATTTCATATTCGCAGAATTGCAGACAGCGCGCTCTAGTGGATTTGACATCTTAAACGTGTAACAAAACGAACCTTAACTAACATATTTCATATTCGCAGCATTGCAGACAGCGCCCTCTAGTGGATTTGACATCTCAAACGTGTAACAAAATGAACCCTAACTAACATATTTCATATTCGCAGAATTGCAGACAGCGCCCTCTAGTGGATTTGACATCTCAAACGTGTAACAAAATGAACCCTAACTAACATATTTCATATTCGCAGAATTGCAGACAGCGCGCTCTAGTGGATTTGACATCTTAAACGTGTAACAAAACGAACCTTAACTAACATATTTCATATTCGCAGCATTGCAGACAGCGCCCTCTAGTGGATTTGACATCTGAAACGTGTAACAAAACGAACCCTAACTAACATATTTCATATTCGCAGAATTGCAGACAGCGCCCTCTAGTGGATTTGACATCTCAAACGTGTAACAAATGAACCCTAACTAACATATTTCATATTCGCAGAATTGCAGACAGCGCGCTCTAGTGGATTTGACATCTTAAACGTGTAACAAAACGAACCTTAACTAACATATTTCATATTCGCAGCATTGCAGACAGCGCCCTCTAGTGGATTTGACTTCTGAAACGTACTACAAAACGTAGTAACATATTTTACATATTTTACATCTGCAAAATTGTATACAGTGCCTTTAAGTGAGGTTTGTCATCCGAAATGTGCAACAAAACATACCCTAACTAACATACTTCATGTTATCACAAACATTTATGCAGAGGCACGTATTTCCAATGAATAGTCAGATAAAAAAGTAAGACTTTCCACCATTATTAGCCTGAATTCCTCATGTTGGCACGTTTGGCTGGGGTTTCAGAGTTCAGCAGGGCGAAGCATCCGTGAGCCACATCTCAATCCCGAGGCCCAGTGTGTGTGTGTATGTGTGATGGAGGGTCAAGGGCTTTGACCCGGCTCTAAACTGCACGTCGGATCTGAATGTCTCCGGGAACAGCAGCTCTTAATGAATGCGGCCTCAGTTTCTCCTGCCTGACAGCCCATTGATGGAAACGCCATTTAGCGCTGGGATACATGGAGATGAGACGCACGCTAAAGACGGCATGACAGAATTTACAGACACTTCGTTAGCATGAATTCCTTACAGAGATTACCGGAGTGACAGGCTGCGTGATATTAGCTGAATGCAAAAGGTTGGTTGAGGTCAGAGATTTGTCGGGTTTGGCTTGTCAATGTGGGACGTCTGAATGTCCTAAATGCGAGATGTGTGTGTGTGTGTGCACTGAAAAAAAATTATCTATGGATTTACACATTTAGGGTAAGTGGTTGCAAACAATTTATATGTGATAAACTTAAACAAACCTATTAAATTTAGTAACATCAACTTAATTTGTTGATTTAAATTCAGCACATTATAACTTGTTTGCAACCACTTACCTTTAAAATAATTAGCAAATTCAATGAATCCCTTTTTCAGTGTAAACGGAACATAAATGTAAAGCAAAGCAGAGAGCTGAATTGACTGCTGTTTGGCGGTGAACAACACTGTGGGTATGAGGCCATTTCTAGTCATTTCAGAGCTCCAGCGTTCAGCATCGAAGAATAGAGGATTTCAATGGCCACCCTCCTACCTGTGAGGGGGTCGCACAAATCCGGCTATTGTGCCTGGATTAGGGACAGAGAAAAGAGAGAGAGAGAGAAATAAAGAGAGAGAGAGAGACTTCCGGATTCACTGCACTTCTTCTAAAACACCCACAATCCAGTCGCCCTCTTTCAGTCATCCGAAATCCAGACTCGTCCTACACAATCTGAAGCTCCAATCAAGTGGGTTTATTCATGCTGCTGATATTCAGAAATGGCTTTACAATAAGTTTTCATTAGTATGTATTTACTAACATGAACTAATTATAAACAGCAGCATTTATTGATCATCGTACAACATTTACCAATGGATTATTAGCATCCAAATCCATGATAACATTAGTTAATGCAGCGTGAGTTAACATGAACTAACAAGGAACTGCTGTATTTTCATTAATAACATGAACAAATACTGTAATAAATGCATTGTTCATTGTTTGTTTATGTTAGTAAATGCATTAACTAACATTAACTAATGCAATCTTATTGTAAAGTGTTACAGAAATGTTGGGTAACACTTTATTTTGATGGTCCATTTGAGTATTAGTAGACTCTCAGCTTAATATCTGTTGATACTGACATTTAATAATCCTTCAACAGACATTTAACTGACTATAAGAAACTTTGCAAGTACACGTCAACTTACACTAATCCTAACCCTAACCCCAACCTAACAACCTACTTATAATCTACTGAGAATTAGTTGCAATGTATCTTAAATTCAACTAACGGACCATCAAAATAAAGTGTGACCAAATGTTGCTCTCATTCATATTGCATCAGGTATTTGGGAACAGTTAGGATTTATGCAACCCAGGCTCATTCTGAAAATGTACCCCTATATACAAATCTGGAGAGCACCAAATATGTCCCAGGAGCTACGTTTTTTTTTTTTTTTTTTTTGGCGGTTTGTTTTCCTGAATCCACCAGAGGCCGCTGTGTACGCTTTTGAAGATCTCAAATTTCACTCGCAAGCAGGGCTTGACATTAACTTTTTTGATCATCAGCCACTGTGACTAGCCACAATTTTGTTGTTGGGAAAATATATTTTATATATTGCATAAATATTACTTTGACACGCTAAAATTACTTGATTTAGATTTTGTGTTATGTCCATGCCTCCTCATTCATTTAACTTTTTGTGTGTTGGGTATGAGCAAATGGGCCATGGTTTCATAGTGTTGTATTACAATTAGTTTTCATTTTGTTTTGAATCAGTTTTCTCCTGTTTATGTTAGTAAAGGGAGTTAGTTTAGGTTAATTTTTATTTCAGATTAGTAAGATATTATATTAAGAGTTAGCTTGATTTTTGTTTGTTGTTTTGGCCTTGCCCCCTTCTGAATTAATACCCTGTTTTCTTTCTTTTATTTTGATATGTAAATAAACTTCTCTTTCTTGACTTGACCTTGTTTAAGACTCTAGTCATGTTGTTTGGGGAGATGAGATATATCTCTTTTTTTTTTTTTTTTCCAGCCGTTGCACATTACCCATCACCAAACATTTATTTTCTGTTATGGTCACATCCCTAGACTAGGGCTGGGCGTTTTTTTCGATTTTTTCGATTAATTCGAATTTACGTTTTAAGACGATTTTATTTTTTACAAAATCGAGAAATCGCGGTTTTTTTAATAAAAATATTAAAGCCGCTTTTCCACTGTCGTGCCAAACCGTTCTAAACTGTTAGACAACCGTGCTGAATTGTGCTGATTCTGTGTGTTGACGTCGCGGCTCTGTTGATGTGCTGCCACAGCTGGTAGCGGAAGCGCGCCAGGGCGGACCGGCCATTGGGAACACCGGGACATTTTCCCGCTAGAGCAACAACAGCCCCGCAGTCAGCCAGCCAGACGTGTTGTAAATGTCGGTCACTGCAGAAAGTCAAATCTTTCTTTAATTTGGACTTTTGCTTGAATTACGGAGTGGGACAGTAGCTGTCCAAGGTACTGTATGAATTAAATCGTAACCCATATATGCACCAATAAACAAGTAAAATGAATGAATGAATAAAATAAATATGGATTCTTAAATGTCGGCAGATTTTACTCCAAAAAATATCAATACGTATCGACAAATGTTTTATAAAAATAAATTGAGCAATTTTCAACATTTCAGCTATAGGCCATTATACGATTCAGTTAAATATAAGAGACATTTAAATATAGATAGATATGTAATATAGATAGATATATTAAATATAGACATAGACATTTAAATATAGATAGATATGTAACGGGTTTCTGTGGGGTTTTTTTTTTTTTTCACGGTGATCTTTAATATATACTGGGTGGTGTAGCTACGCACAAATATTTTCTAAAACGTCAAGCAGAAATTTGTCTATAGCTCGTTAGTTATTTATGAAGACAAAAAATAATTCAAATAACAAAAATAAAACTATAAAATTACAAAGATAAAAAGAGCAGCATTCTGCTAAATATAGTCCTTTATATCCTGATATGCTGTGTGTTGTTTCATTCGTTTTTTTATATTTAACTTGATGCATTCGTTATTTAATGTTTGAATACTGAAATCGTTTAAATGGTTATATTTTACCATCAAAATGTAGTATATTTTATATCATTACCAACTTTTGATGTAAAACCGCTGTTATTTTATTGATTGTTATGAAATAATTTAAGTGCTATATTTTTTATTAGTGAAAGTGCCCGCTTACTTTGACAAGGCCTGTCTAAATATATATTTCTGCCATGCCACTAATACAGATAAACTATTGTTGCATTATCATTGTTTATTTTTCTGTTATGTACAGAGATTTGAATATTTATTTCCCCTCAAATCCTTTTTAATCTTCAAGTTACATTTTGGTCATTTTCTCTCCAAATAAAATTTGCCCAAAGCTGCACAACATATGACCTCTACATAAATACGGGTGCTGTGACTTCTATTGTAGCTATGTTTAGCATCCCTATATAAGAGAGTGCCATAACTGCGTTTAGTCACACGGTTGCTTTTCTTTTACAAGTGAGCATGAAAAAAACTAGTTTCGGCATTTATTTAAATTTAAATGAACAAGGTAAGCTGGTAAGGTAGTTACACAGTAAAAAAAAAATTAATAAAAAAATTAATAAAAAATCGAAATCGTGAATCGGTCAAACTTTATGAAAAAAAAAAAAAAAAAAAAAAAAAAAAAAAAATCGAGATTTTTTTTTTTTTGCCATATCGCCCAGCCCTACCCTAGACCTAAGAAGATTGTAACAATGACTTTTCAAAGCTCAAATTAAGGATTTACCGAATTTATCTCTGACCATACCAAACATAAATAATTATTATTTCGTATCCACAAATTTTAAATGTGTCAAAACGAGCAAAATACAGCTGTATACTATTAATTTAACAAAACATTTCTTAAAAAAACAAAAAAAAAAAACAATTGACATTTAAAAAATAACTGCTGTAGTGCATCTAAAACTATGCACAGTAATCTGTCCTGGCTAAAGGTCCCAGATCACCAGTTAACTATACATAAATGGGGAGTTAATCTCCCATTAAAGCAATGTTATTGTAAAAAATGATAAACCATATTACCAAAAACACCTGTAAGCTAAAGAAAGCAGGTGAAAAATATTCCGTGTGTGATAATGAAATGATGATCACACACAAGGTTAACGCTAGGCCAATTCATAATCTGATCAAATAATGGTTAGGCTAAAACGAAAGCAACCGCTGCTGCTTACCAAAAGACAAATCAGGAGCTCTTGAAAGCAGCAAAACTATGAGTGCAAGGGCATTTTTTGTCTAGTCTATTTGTAAGAGAACCAATCACACCAGTTGCGTTTCTAGGCACAGTTATTTCTCGCAAGGAAACGGGAGCGAGCACGCGTTTTAAACAGTCGCACGCATCACATCACCTGTGTGCGCGAATGATCATCCTCTCGTTCGGTATTCAGCTGCTTTCTTTTGCTCCCGCAAACATAATTTGTTTTGTCAGTCTTGCTGCTTCTTGATTCTAAGATCACATTTGCTCGCATATTGGGCCATCCTTACTCTCGAACCATGCTTTTAAGAAAGCTACAATTTAAAAAGTATTTTCAACCAGCCAAAATGGCTAGTGGGAGTGACTGTCTAACCCGCCACAGGGGAAATCTACCCGCATTTGGCTGGTTGGCGGGGTGTTAATGTCAAGCCCTGCTCGCAAGTGCAATTTGTGCCTGCTGTTCTCGCATAAATCCACCAGAGGCTGCTGTCGACTGACTGACTGACTGATAGACTGACTGACCTTGTATCTCAAGACAATATATGTGGAAAGCTAACTAGACAAACTGGTAACAGCGGAAAAGCCGTCCACACAGACGGAAAAGAGACGCCGTCATACCGCTCCGTAGCGTTCATTGTAAAGATGAAATGCAGCCATACGTTCCTCTGCCTAAATAATTTGCATTCTCCAGAAATGTATATAGGGCTACGTTTTCAGAATGAGCCTGTGTTGGATTTATGGTTGTTGGAATGTATTCAACGATTCAATTAACACATTGTTTCATTCAAGAACCTAATAAAGTCACTGAGCTATTTATGCAAAAGATCTGTTGAAACAAAACAAGTCTTTGTAAATCACTCAACACATGCATTTGGTGGCACTGAAAGTGCTATTATCTGAAGCAGCCTACAGTTTGTAAAGTTACATCTCATACAACTTGTAAGCCCAGCTCATGAATAATTAAGCGTCAACCAGTAAACATGCTTCTGTTTGGTCTTCGCATACATGATTTATTAAACCACAGTGTAAAAAAAACTCTACATTTTTGTTTAAAATATGATGCATATTAAAAACAGGTCTATTTTTTTTTTAAACTGACTGGCTCTCAATCAATCAGTCTACGCATTTATTAACAAAACAATACTTTGAATGAATCACTGAATCATTTATTCAACCAGTTCATTCAACACATTGATTCAATCAATAATGACACAAGGCTTGCAAACAAGTCACTGAATCATTTACTTAACTGTTTCTTTCACAACATTGATTCATTCTATAAAAGAATTAAGCTTTTTTAATTATTTACTAAGTAAAAAAAAGAAAAGACAAAAAAATCTAATAAAAAATAATCTTATTTGTGAGCGAGTTACTGAATCATTTTTTCAACTAATTTGTTTAATGCTTTCATTTATTTATAAGCAGAACAAGACTTTGAACGACTCACTGAATTTACTTAACCAGTTTGTTCAACACATTGATTCAATCAATAATAATACAAGGCTTTGTAAACAAACTGAATCATTTACTCAAATGATTCTTTCGAAACGTTGATCTAATAAAGTATTTGTGACTTAATTACTGAATCATTTACTCAATTTCTTTAACACAAAACTCTTATTTAAAAAAATATTGGTCTTTTTTGTGTGTGAATCAATTAATTATTTATTCAACCTATTTCTTTAATACATTATTTGTTGAATAACAAAACAAGCCTTTAGCGAAAGAATCACTGAATCATTTACTCAACCAGTTTGTTCAACACATTGATTCAATCAATAATAATACAAGGCTTTGCGAACAAGTCATTGAATCATTTACTGAACTGACTCTTTCAAAACATTCATTCGTCTATAACTAATGAAGTTTTTGTGACTTGATTACTGAATGTTTTATTTAATTTCTTTAACACAAAACTCTTATTTAAACACATTGGACTGTTTTGTGTGTGAATCACTGAATTATTTATTCAACCTATTTCTTTAATACATTATTTGTTGAATAACAAAACAAGCCTTTGTGAAAGAATCACTGAATCATTTACTCAACCAGTTCGTTAAACACACTGATTCAATCAATAATGATACAAGGCTTTGTGAAAGAGTCATTGAATCATTTATCTCTATCACTTTAACACTCATTAATTCTATAACGAATACTTTTTTCTAAAGTTACATCTCATACAACTTGTAAGCCAGGCTCATGAATATTAATTAAGCGTCAGCCAGTAAACATGCTTCTGTTTGGTCTTCGCATACATGATTTATTAAACCACAGTGTAAAAAAACTCTACATTTTTGTTTAAAATATGATGCATATTAAAAACATGAGGTCTATTTTTTTTTTTTAACTGACTGGCTCTCAATCAATCAGTCTATGCATTTAATAACAAAACAATACTTTGAATGAATCACTGAATCATTTATTCAACCAGTTCATTCAACACATTGATTCAATCAATAATGACACAAGGCTTGCAAACAAGTCACTGAATCATTTACTGAACTGTTTCTTTCACAACATTGATTCATTCTATAAAAGAATTAAGCTTTTTTAATTATTTACTAAGTAAAAAAAAAGAAAAGACAAAAAAATCTAATAAAAAATAATCCTATTTGTGAGCGAGTTACTGAATCATTTATTCAACTAATTTGTTTAATGCTTTCATTTATTTATAAGCAGAACAAGACTTTGAACGACTCACTGAATTTACTTAACCAGTTTGTTCAACACATTGATTCATTCAATAAATATACAAGGCTTTGTAAACAAACTGAATCATTTACTCAAATGATTCTTTCGAAACGTTAATCTAATAAAGTATTTGTGACTTAATTACTGAATCATTTACTCAATTTCTTTAACACAAAACTCTTATTTAAAAAAATATTGGTCTTTTTTGTGTCTGAATCAATTAATCATTTATTCAACCTATTTCTTTTATATACATTATTTGTTAAATAACAAAACAAGCCTTTAGCGAAAGACTCACTGAATCATTTACTCAACCAGTTTGTTCAACACATTGATTCAATCAATAAATATATAAGGCTTTGCGAACAAGTCATTGAATCATTTACTGAACTGACTCTTTCAAAAAATTGATTCGTTCTATAACTAATTAAGTTTTTGTGACTTGATTACTGAATGTTTTATTTAATTTCTTTAACACAAAACTCTTATTTAAAAACATTCGACTGTTTTGTGTGTGAATCACTGAATTATTTATTCAACCTATTTCTTTAAAACATTATTTGTTGAATAACAAAACAAGCCTTTAGCGAAAGAATCACTGAATCATTTACTCAACCAGTTTGTTCAACACATTGATTTATTCAATAAATACACAAGGCTTTGTAAACAAACTGAATCATTTACTCAAATGATTCTTTCAAAACATTGATCTAATAAAGTATTTGTGACTTAATTACTGAATCATTTACTCAATTTCTTTAACACAAAATGTAAAAAAATATTGGTCTTTTTTGTGTGCGAATCAATGAATCATTTATTCAAGCAATTTATTTAATACATTATTTGTTTAATAACAAAACAAGCCTTTAGCGAAAGAATCACTGACTCATTTACTCAACCAGTTTGTTCAACACATTGATTCATTCAATAAATATACAAGGCTTTGCAGATCAAGTCATTGAATCATTTACTGAACTGACTCTTTCAAAACATTGATTCATTCTATAACTATTGAAGTTTTTGTGACTTGATTACTGAATGTTTTATTTAATTTCTTTAACACAAAACTCTTATTTAAACACATTCGACTGTTTTGTGTGTGAATCACTGAATTATTTATTCAATCTATTTCTTTAATACATTATTTGTTGAATAACAAAACAAGCCTTTGTGAAAGAATCACTGAATCATTTACTCAACCAGTTTGTTCAACACATTGATTCATTCAATAAATATACAAGGCTTTGCAGATCAAGTCATTGAATCATTTACTGAACTGACTCTTTCAAAACATTGATTCATTCTATAACTAATGAAGTTTTTGTGACTTGATTACTGAATGTTTTATTTAATTTCTTTAACACAAAACTCTTATTTAAACACATTGGTCTTTTTTGTGTGTGAATCACTGAATTATTTATTCAACCTATTTCTTTAATACATTATTTGTTGAATAACAAAACAAGCCTTTGTGAAAGAATCACTGAATCATTTACTCAACCAGTTCGTTAAACACACTGATTCAATCAATAATGATACAAGGCTTTGTGAAAGAGTCATTGAATCATTTATCTCTATCACTTTAACACTCATTAATTCTATAACGAATACTTTTTTCTAAAGTTACATCTCATACAACTTGTAAGCCAGGCTCATGAATATTAATTAAGCGCCAGCCAGTAAACATGCTTCTGTTTGGTCTTCGCATACATGATTTATTAAACCACAGTGTAAAAAAACTCTACATTTTTGTTTAAAATATGACGCATATTAAAAACAGGTCTATTTTTTTTTTTAAACTGACTGGCTCTCAATCAATCAGTCTACGCATTTAATAACGAAACAATACTTTGAATGAATCACTGAATCATTTATTCAACCAGTTCATTCAACACATTGATTCAATCAATAATGACACAAGGCTTGCAAACAAGTCACTGCAACATTTACTTAACTGTTTCTTTCACAACATTGATTCATTCTATAAAAGAATTAAGCTTTTTTAATTATTTACTAAGTAAAAAAAAAAAAAAGACAAAAAAATCTAATAAAAAATAATCCTATTTGTGAGCGAGTTACTGAATCATTTATTCAACTAATTTGTTTAATGCTTTCATTTATTTATAAGCAGAACAAGACTTTGAACGACTCACTGAATTTACTTAACCAGTTTGTTCAACACATTGATTCATTCAATAAATATACAAGGCTTTGTAAACAAACTGAATCATTTACTCAAATGATTCTTTCGAAACATTGATCTAATAAAGTATTTGTGACTTAATTACTGAATCATTTACTCAATTTCTTTAACAAAAAATGTAAAAAAATATTGGTCTTTTTTGTATGTGAATCAATGAATCATTTATTCAAGCAATTTATTTAATAAATTATTTGTTGAATAACAAAACAAGCCTTTAGCGAAAGAATCACTGAATCATTTACTCAACCAGTTTGTTCAAGACATTGATTCATTCAATAAATATACAAGGCTTTGTAAACAAACTGAATCATTTACTCAAATGATTCTTTCGAAACGTTGATCTAATAAAGTATTTGTGACTTAATTACTGAATCATTTACTCAATTTCTTTAACACAAAACTCTTATTTAAAAAAATATTGGTCTTTTTTGTGTGTGAATCAATTAATCATTTATTCAAGCAATTTATTTAATACATTATTTGTTGAATAACAAAACAAGCCTTTTGTGAAAGAATCACTGAATCATTTACTCAACCAGTTTGTTCAACACATTGATTCAATCAATAATAATACAAGGCTTTGCGAACAAGTCATTGAATCATTTACTGAACTGACTCTTTCAAAACATTGATTCGTTCTATAACTAATGAAGTTTTTGTGACTTGATTACTGAATGTTTTATTTAATTTCTTTAACACAAAACTCTTATTTAAACACACTCGACTGTTTTGTGTGTGAATCACTGAATTATTTATTCAACCTATTTCTTTAATACATTATTTGTTGAATAACAAAACAAGCCTTTGTGAAAGAATCACTGAATCATTTACTCAACCAGTTCGTTTAACACACTGATTCAATCAATAATGACACAAGGCTTTGTGAAAGAGTCATTGAATCATTTACTCTATCTCTTTATTCATTCATTCATTTTCTCCTTTCGATTTAGTCCTTTTATTAATCTGGGGTCGCCACAGCGGAATGAACTGCCAACTTATCCAGCATGTGTTTTACGCAGCGGATGCCCTTCCAGCCGCAATCCATCTCTGGGAAACATCCACACACACTCATTCACACTCATACACTACGTACAATTTAGTCTACCCAATTCACCTGTACCGCATGTCTTTGGACTGTGTGGGAAACCGGAGCACCCGGAGGAAACCCATGCAAACGCAGGGAGAACATGCAAACTCCACACAGAAACGCCAACTGACCCAGCCGAGGCTCGAACCTGCGACTCAGCGACCTTTTTGCTGTGAGACGACAGCACCACTGCGTCGCCCTCTATCTCTTCAACACTCATTAATTCTATAACGAATACTTTTTTTCTAAAGTTACATCTCATACAACTTCTAAGCCAGGCTCATGAATATTAATTAAGCATCAGCCAGTAAACATGCTTCTGTTTGGTCTTCACATGCACGATTTATTAAAGCTAAACCTCTAAATGTTTGATTTTATTTAAAAATATGATGCATATTAAAACAAATGATGACTACGGTTTAAAAAAACCTGACTGGATCTCAATCATCTCTTCAGATCTCTTAATCCGATGACGGCACAGATCCTGACTGACCTCGTGAATCAGCGGACATTCGTTTGCTATTTCAGCCTGACATTCTTATTTCTGCAATATTTTCATGGTTTAAGTCATCGTTTCATTCCCGGAGGTCATAAAAAAGCAGGATTTTCTGCAGTCTAGGCGTCCCTGGGGGAATTTTATTGAAGTATTAATTTAATTTAGGACAGGCTCTTTTCTGGCTGCTGATAAAGCCTGTGAGGGAAAAAAAAAGCTTACAAGCCTTTTCTGTAATACAGTTCAGGGAGGATTTATTTCATTCTCTCCGTCTGCATGATAAACAGATTTATTTCCATTTGTTGTCGAATTCAATATTTTGTCTAACGGTATCCAAGTAGAGCTCGCGACTGTCAATCATTCCATTGAGGGAACACGCATCGCCTTTTGTCATAATGTGGTTTCTCTGTCATTTACATAATAAGGAGTCGCCGCTTAAACACATGAGCGAACCCTACTTCAGAAAAGAGCCAGTTTGTGTGGAAGGAGAAACAACAAAACAGTCTTTACATCAAGTGCAAAGCAATTATGTCAACACAAATTAACAATTAGTCTACAAACAGACCACCGCTGTGATGATGACTGTATTTGCATGTACAGCAAACACTCATGACTACATAACAGCAGCTCATTATATTAATGCAGGAATCTCAGATAACAGCATTTACCTGGTCTTAAAATGTGATGTTTTGGGAGTTTTTATGTCCATTTAAAGCAATAAACATGCTTATATTCAACGCAATGTTCAACAATCTGAAACCATCTGTGTGTAGTAGTTAGTGACAAGTGATTGGTTTCAAAATACTGATTAATTTAGGAACAAAACAAGTGTTTGTAAACCAAAATGAAGCAAGTCTTTGTAAA
This sequence comes from Danio kyathit, assembly GCA_903798195.1. Lineage (NCBI taxonomy): Eukaryota > Metazoa > Chordata > Actinopteri > Cypriniformes > Danionidae > Danio > Danio kyathit. Next base: position 3,393,763 of record LR812536.1, on the reverse strand, counting down.
TCAATCACTGAGTCATTTACTCAACCATATTGTTCAACACATTGATTGGCGAATTAGTCATTGAATCATTTAATTAACAAAATTGGTATTATTTGTGAGTATTACTGAACTATTTATTCAACTAATTTGTTAAATACTTAATATAAAAAAATAACAAAACAATAATTTGAATGAGCCGCTGAACCAATTTGTTCAACGTGTTGAATAATTCAATAATGATACTTTGTGAACAACTCACTGAATCATTTACTTAACTGATTCTTTCAAAACACTGATTTATTCTGTAACAAAATTGGTCTTGTGAGTAATACTGAATTATTTATTCAACTATTTTGTTTAATGCTTTCATTTATTTAATAATAAAACAATAATTTGAATGAGTCACTGAATCATTTATTCAAGTTTGTGTAACTGTTCGATTCAATCAAAATTAACTCAAGGTTTTGCAAATGAGTCACTGAATCATTTACTTAACTGATTCTTTCAAAACACTGATTCTTTCTTTGGCTCTTGACGAAGGCGGTCGCTCTTTTTCCCTCTCCGTCCCTTATCTTCCCTGGCTGGCTCCTCTTGTCTTGTCTATTCTATCACTGAGACTCTCCGTGCCCTGGTATCCAAACGAATAAGGAATTATGGATCTGATCAACTGGTCTTTGAACGCGATTGACACCATCTTCTCGACGAGAAGTTTGGGCTCGGGAGAGGCCACTTGCCCTGCCGGGACGTTTGCAGCTGGATACGTGATGGACGGGTGGGAGAAGTGGCACGTCGTGTGCCTGGCTGCTCTGTCCCTGGAGGATATTGAGGATATCTACCTATTCGGAACTTTGATAACAGGGTTTCTGCTGATAGGCTTATGCGGCGCCCTGGGATATCGACGATTGATGAAAATGGTCAGCGCATCTCAAAACCCCACCAAGCTGACCGGCTTGATTGAAACTATAGTGGGCAGAAATGCTAATGCTCAGACTGTTGCGTTAGAGCGCAAATTGGAAAACATCGGGGTGAAATTAGCGGCTTTACAACATGATCTGGCCAGACCTGGAGACCAGTGATGGACATTAAATATCTGTGAAATGGCCAGATATTGACCTAAATTTGAAATACTTTATTCTCTTTCGGCTCCCAGTGTTTTTCCAGCCAGACGGCCTCGGCTGGAGAAAAACAACTTCTCCCGGATAGCAAGATAAGGAAGACGCTCTGATATTCCTGCTCCCTGTCAAGGACACCTGTTGGACTATACAGGCTTACACACACACACACACAGTTACAGATAGACTTCACTACCGAGTCCCTCATCCCACGCCTTCGTGTGCTTTCAGCCACTGGAGGGGGTGGGCGGGTCTGGGACCAGCGCTTTTCAGCTGCAGGCCAGATGGCTGCCCGCCCTTGCCGGACTATATCCACACCCCCTTTCCCATCCCCTGTTGCGATGTTCTGTCTTGTCTATGTATGTGCTTGGTTGCCAAGGCTGGTTTTATCCTTGATCTGACTCTGCCCTAATCTTAGAGCTGAGTGAGAAGGACTTTTTTTTTTGCCTATCTTTCCTTATGTATCTTATTTCCCTTTTCTAAATAATACCTCCCCTTGACTTGTCTTCCCCTGAAATGTCTGTGTATGGTCGGGGGGGGGGGGGGGGGGGGGGGGGGGGGTGTCCAATTTCGCTATATGTCAGTGTATGTGAATACATGGAAGTATATGTGACAATAAACAGCATATCATCATCATCATCATCATTTATTCTGTAACAAAATTGGTCTTGTGAGTATTACTGAATTATTTATTCAACTATTTTGTTTAATGCTTTCATTTATTTTATAATAAAACAATAATTTGAATGAGTCACTGAATCATTCACTCAAGTTTGTTTAACTGTTCGATTCAATCAAAAATAACTCAAGGTTTTGCAAATGAGTCACTGAATCATTTACTCAAGTTTGTTCAACTAATTCTTTCAAAACACTGATTCATTCTATAACAAAAATATTGGTATTATTTGTGAGTATTACTGAATCATTTATTCAACTAATTTGTTAAATGCTTCACTTTTTTAATAACAAAACAGTAATTTGAATAAGTCACTGAATCATTTACTCAATCAGTTTGTTCAAAACATTGATTGGCAAATTAGTCATTGAGTCATTTAATTAACAAAATTGGTATTATTTGCGAGTATTACTGAACCATTTATTCAACTAATTTGTTAAATACTTCACTTTTTTAATAACAAAACAATAATTTGAATGAGCCGCTGAACCAGTTTGTTCAACGTGTTGAATCATTCAATAATGATACTTTTTGAACAACTCACTGAATCATTTATTTAACTGATTCTTTCAAAACACTGATTTATTCTGTAACAAAATTGGTCTTGTGAGTATTACTGAATTATTTATTCAACTATTTTGTTTAATGCTTTCATTTATTTAATAATAGAACAATAATTTGAATGAGTCACTGAATCATTTACTCAAGTTTGTTTAACTGTTTGATTCAATCAAAATTAACTCAAGGTTTTGCAAATGAGTCACTGAATCATTTACTCAAGTTTGTTTAACTGTTTGATTCAATCAAAATTAACTCAAGGTTTTGCAAATGAGTCAGTGAATCATTTACTTAATTGATTCTTTCAAAAGATTTTTAATACGTGTGTCAAGTTCATGTTTTATATGCAGTGTCATGATCAATGTCAGTTCCAAAGCAGTGGACCAATAAGAAAATCTTTGAGGCGGGGCAAGTGTTGTCAGCTTCAAATGTTGTGAGTTACTGAATTATTTATTCAACTATTTTGTTAAATGCTTTCATTTACTTAAAATCAAAACATTACTTTGAATGAGTCACTGAATCATTTACTCAAGTTTGTTCAACTAATTCTTTCAAAACACTGATTCATTCTATAACAAAAATTATGGTATTATTTGTGAGTATTACTGAATCATTTATTCAACTAATTTGTTAAATGCTTCACTTTTTTAATAACAAAACTGTAATTTGAATAAGTCACTGAATCATTTACTCAAGTTTGTTTAACTGTTCGATTCAATCAAAAATAACTCAAGGTTTTGCAAATGAGTCAGTGAACCATTTACTTAACTGATTCTTTCAAAACACTGATTTATTCTGTAACAAAATTGGTCTTGTGAGTATTACTGAATTATTTATTCAACTAATTTGTTAAATGCTTCACTTTTTTAATAACAAAACAGTAATTTGAAAGAGTCACTGAATCATTTACTCAACCAGTTTGTTCAAAACATCGATTCATTCTATAATGATACTGTACAAGACTTTGCAAACAAGTCACTGAATCATTTACTTATCTAACTTGTTCAAAACACTAATTCATTCTTTAACAAATCAAGCTTTTGTGTATAAATTACTGAAACATTTATTCAATCATTTAACAAGCCATTAAACGAATCACTGAGTCATTAGGTGCGTTCGACTTCATGCAGCGCTGCGCAGATCGATCAAAGTCTGTCTTAAAGTGGTGCATGCTGGTTAGAAATTTTGTCCGGACTGATGCTGCGCTGACGCCATGTGACTGTCACATGTGGCATCAAAGTACCGCGACAGCACTCCGAGATCAGACGACTGACTCAGCCCGCGCAGCACCTGAACAGTGGCTGCTGGAGCTGCGATGACATCACTGATGTTACACGATTGGCCGAGATCACAGCATGACAACAACCACGTGCGTTTCGGGTTTATTATTGGAGAAATTCCGATTCACAAATTTCAAAACAAACAATTAACTTTTCATACCCTTTCTATCTTGTACACATCATGCTTATTAAAAGACTACAAATATTTTACTGCAGTATCATCTTTTGTTAAATAATTTGTTCATGTCTAGATTGTTTGAACAGGTTTAATCTGCCTTTTTTATACAGACTACTGTATTATACATTTTAGTGAATGACCAAATATTAACTCAAATAAGTCTTACAGACTTATAATAAAATAATTATAATAATTATAAAATCCTGACACCCCTATAAAGATTTCTTAACAAATTAAGTAAAAAATATTTTATTAAATATAAAACTGTATGATTCTTAAATATTTTATTTCCTGTTAAGCCGTTTATGCAGAAATGTTAAAAGTGTCAGTGATGTAGCTGCTCTTTCTGGGTATTTTCTATTTAGTGTAGCTCATTTATTGTGGTCCTTTTGTTCAATCTCTATGGATTAAAGTGCTTTTTAAAAAATGTTTTCATTATCCAAAATAATCATTGTTTAAGACTTAATCAAAACACAGTGTTTTGGGTTTTACACTAATATATATTGGAAAGTTTTATATCTATAAATGTAAATAAATGTAAACCCTTTTTTAGCATATTCAAACAAGCACTGGAACAGTATTGACACACCGTTCAACATCTGGTAGCCCAAAGTCTGATGCTTAAACTCCAAGAATTTGTGCTTATTGTTTTGTTTAATAGGCCTATTTGTGGATTTTTATTTCCTTTTTATCTCCTCTCTCGTTTTCCTCTTATTTCTCATACGTTTGTTATATAGGCTACTTAAATTTAATTCATAATTCCCTTGTTTAAAATGAACTATAGTTTGTACTGTGTTCTGTTTTATTTGTACTGCAAATCCTTTGTTGTTGTTGCAATAAATAAACAAATAAATGAATGATCCCGCCATGTGATCGGTCATCATGACAGCAGCAACTTCGAGCTCCGAAGTGTCCGGCTTGACGGCTCCGTTTTCAACTCCGCCCCCGCCTGCGCTCGGCTAATCTCGTTGGTCACCGGCTGCAGCTGTGCTTCATGTCGAACGCACCTATTTACTCAACCAGTTTGTTCAACACATTGATTCGCTCAATAATGCTACTTTGCGAACAAGTCACTGAATCCTTTACCTAACTGATTCTTTCAAAACACTGATTTGGTGTGTGACATTTTTTTTCTGAATTAATTCCTGAATTATTTCTAACTAATAAAATCGTATTTGAACAAAATTGGTCTTATGTGTGTTACTGAATAATATATTCAACTAATTTGTTTAATGCATTCATTTATTTAATAACAAAACAAGACTTTGAATGAATCACTGAGTCATTTACTCCAGTGGTTCTCAAAGTGGGGGTCGGGACCCCCCGAGGGGTCGCGGGACAATGAAGGGGGGGTCGCCTGGTCATTTCCAAAAATCTATTTATTTTTATAAAACCATAAGAATTACCATATTTTATCCATAATCTACAGAAAAAAATAGTCGTTTATAGTTACTATATACTATATAGTTACTAGTTCTATTGGATTGCGACCCCTGGTGGAATTACATTATATTAACGAAACAGCAATAGCGTCAGACATAGCAGATTTTAAAACACCAGGTTAAAATTTCTGGCACATTTACAGCACTGACACATTTAAAAAAAAATAAACAAAGAAGAGACTTTGGTCTATTGGTGTGTGTGCGCCATTGCATGCAAGGTTTCTGTATTTATAACCACCTCAGAGGATATTGGGGGTCGCGAGTCACTGGCATTGTTATTTTGGGGGTCGCGGGCTGAAAAGTTTGAGAACCCCTGATTTACTCAACCAGTTTGTTCAACACATTGATTCATTCAATAATGATACTTTGCGAACAAGTCACTGAATCATTTACTGAACTGATTCTTTCAAAGCATTGATTCATTCTATAACAAATCAAGCTTTGGTGAATTAATTTCCGAATCTTTTATTCAAATTATTTTAGGACAAAAATGACCAAATTAACAAAATTGGTCTTATTTGTGAGCAAGTTACTGAATCAATTATTCAACTAATTTGTTTAATGCTTTTATTTATTTCATAACAGAAAATTTTAAATGAATCACTGAATCATTTACTCAATCAGTTTGTTCAACATATTGATTCATTCATTAATGATAAAAGACTTTGGGAACAAGTCTCTGAATCATTTACTGAACTGATTCTTTCAAAACATTGATTCCTTCTACAACAAATGAAGTAGTCGTAACTTGATTACAAAATCAATTTCCTTAACACAAAACTCTTATTTAAACATATTGGCCTGTTTTGTATGTGAATCACTGAATCATTTACTCAATTAATTTATTTAATACATTATTTGTTGAATAGCAAAACAAGCCTTTGCAAATGAATCACTGAATCATTTACTCAACCAGTTCGTCCAACACATCGATTCATTCAAAAATGATACAAGACTTCTCGAACAAGTCTCTGAATTATTTACTCAACTGATTCTTTCAAAACATTGATTCAGCCAATAACAATACAAGCCTTTTGCTAATGTATTATTGAATAAATGAATCAAACAAGGCAACGCAGTGGTGCAGTAGGTAGTGCTGTCGCCTCACAGCAAGAAGGTCGCTGGTTCGAGCCTTGGCTGGGTCAGTTGACATTTCTGTGTGGAGTTTGCATGTTCTCCCCGCGTTCGCGTGGGTTTCCCCCACTGTCCAAAGACATGCGGTACAGGTGAATTGGGTAGGCTAAATTGTCCGTAGTGAATGAGTGTGTGTGGATGTTGCCCAGAGATGGGTTGCGGCTGGAAGGGCATCCGTTGTGTAAAACATGTGCTGGATAAGTTGGCAGTTCATTCCGCTGTGGCGACCACAAATTAATAAAGGGACTAAGCCAAAAAGAAAATGAATGAATGAATGAATCAAACAATTTGGTTGATCGTTAACAACACATTAACTCATATTTGGACATACTGAATCTCTTTTGTGAGTCACTGAATCATTTACTCAAGTGATTCGTTCAAAGCATTAATTCACACCATAAAATGCACAATAATTTACCTCAAAATTCATAGGGCTTATTAATGTTAATAGATCATAAGTAGAGAAAAGACAATAATATTGAGTTGTAAGCATTGCAAATAATATAAGCATGATTATATGACTGTGGTATGTGTTTACAGTGGGTTCACTTTGATTGAGAACAAGTGTAACAAAACTAACCAGTAGTAATAACTCCTACTATATTCCAGTATCATTAGCTTCCAGTTATTTTAGCTGTACAAAACCAAACATAATGCATGTGCTCATATTAAATCAGTACACTGTTTTAGTCATTTACTTACAGCCGCTCATGATTTAGAAGTCTTGCATATTCAAAGAAGAGTTTACTTCCACGATGCGATATGAGGTTAATAAAATCTGACTCGCAAACAGAAGCGCGCATGCTGAGGAACTTCAGAGGAATGAATCGCAGGATTGCCGGCTTTCGCCTAAATGAAATATTAACACATTTCGATAACTCACTGTACGCAACCCACACGCTTTGGCTGTCAGTGCTTTGGCGGAGATTATGCTGCAGAAAAGACCTCCGGCTCTCGCTCACATCACAGAGAATGAGAAATCAGTGGTGAGCAGCTCAATTTGTCTGGATGGTTGTTAACGGTCTGAGCTCCATTATCCAAACCTCATCTGAATTTAAACAGACAACGGCTCTCCGCCAAAGCAGAAGAGCAGCGCAGTAAAACACCATTTAAAGACGACAGCAGCCTCCTGACAAAAACCTTACGCAAACTGCACTCTGGAGATCCTCCAACAGCCAAATATGCTATTATGTCACGCAAATGTTCTCATTTAAGGTATGAAAACATTATTAATGTGGATTTTTAAATGCTTTTTATTGGTTATGTGAGTATTAATTAGTGACTATTCAAACAGAATGCATTTTCCCATTCTAATGCACTACTTTTCTACTGTTCTTCAATGTAAACACACATGATTTCTGAATCTGAAGTTTATAATATGTTCGTGAAGTTCAAGTTTTACAAGCAGCGTCACTCATCAATGTCAGTTCCAAAGCAGTGGACCAATCAGAAGAACTTGGAGGCGGAGCAAGTGTTGTGAGCTTCAAAAGCTCCCATTGAAGGTATGAAAACATTATTAATGTCTATTTTTAAACCTTTAATTAGTGGCTATTCAAACATTCATTACAATGCATTACTTTTTTATTGTTTTTCTACGTAAACACACATGATTTTAAAACCTGACGATTTTTAATACGTATGTCAAGTTCCATATGCATTGCCACTGATTAATGTCAGTTCCAAAGCAGTGGACCAATCTGAAAGAACTTGGAGGCGGAAAAAGTGTTGTGAGCTTCAGATGTTCCTATTTAAGGCAGGAAAACATTATTAATGTCCATTTTTAAATGCTGTTTTGTTGATTATCTGTATATTAATTAGTGACTATTCAAACAGAATGCATTTTCCCAGTCTAATGCACAACTTTTCTATTGTTTTTCTATAAAAACCCAAATTATTGGGGCATTTTTAATGATTTTTCTATTCCAACCTGCTTATTTTCAACAGGTTTTTTTTTTTATGTAAACACATGATTGCTGCTGAATTTTACTTTGTCGTGTCAGTTTAAAAGAAAAGTACAAGCATCATCACTCATCAATGTCAGTTCCAAAATACTGGACCAATCAGAAGAACTCAGAGGCGGGGCAAGCAATCCATTTTGTGTTTTAGACTCAGATGTGTTCTGTGTGAATGGACTCTTACACAAACTGCACTCTGGAGATTCTTCAACAGCCAAATATGCTATTATGTTACCCAAATGTTCTCATTTAAGGTATGAAAACATTATTAATGTGGATTTTTAAATGCTTTTTATTGGTTATGTGAGTATTAATTAGTGACTATTCAAACAGAATGCATTTTTTTTTCACTTCAATGCACTAATTTTCTATTGTTTTTCTATAAAAACCCAAATTTTTGGCGCATTTTTAATGATTTTTCCATTCCAACCTGCTTATTTTCAACAGGTTTTTTTTTTATGTAAGCACATGATTGGTGCGGAATTTTACTTTGCCGTGTCAGGTTAAAAAAAAAGTACAAGCATCATCACTCATCAATGTCAGTTTCAAAGCAGTGACCAATCAGAAGAACTTGGAGGCGGGGCAAGTGTTGTGAGCTTTAAATGTTCCCATTTAGGGTATGAAAACATCATTAATGTCTATTTTTAAATGCTATTTATTGGTTATGTGAACATTAATTAGTAGCCATTCAAACAGAATGCATTTACTCTTACATTGTTTTTCTATGTAAACAAACGATTGGCATGTTTTTAATGTTTTCCTATTCCAATCTACTATTTTCAACAATTTTTTAAAATGTACACTGTAAGAAATCATGGGTTATTTAAACTCAAACTGGGTATAGACAAACCCAAACATTGGGTTAAATTTGGTCCTATAAATTTAATTTAAAAACATTAACCCAGCAGTTGGTTTAGTCAGTATTACACTCAGAATTAAGTTGAACGAACCCAACATTTTCTAAAGTGTAAGCACACAATTGCTAAATTTTTAATTTGCTGTGTGAGGTTAAAAAGTAACTTTTGTACACACCATCACTCATCAATGTCAGTTCCAAAGCAGTGGACCAATCAGAAGAAGTCAGAGGTGTGGCAACCATTTTGAGCTTCTGTTTACAATAGCAAGTTGGCATGACAACTGCTACTCACGTAATATTGCGAACAATATCACACTCACAGCAGCGAGATATGGCTGTTTATGGGCACTGCTGGGAGGTGTGCGTTGGCTTAGTGCCACAGTAGTGCCAATATACAGCCATATCGCACTGCTGCAAGTGTAATATTGTGTTTATACAACAGTTCGACAGCATAATTATGTATATAAAGAAAATCAAACAAGGAGAGTCTCAAAAACCCTTTTGCATGAGGAACTACTTTCTTCCGCCATTCATTCACATCTGCAGCTGACAGCAGAACAGCAGAAACCATTGCTCCTTCACCAACTTTAGAGCAAGCATTTGAATGATTCTCTAGCATAATGTCTAAAGTGATGACAAAACAGCTGATTTTGCTGACATTTTAAGATTATAAGGCTGAACGGCATGAAATGCCATCAGTCTACAGAGATTTCTCAGTATTTCTCGGGATTTCACAAACATTAACCCCGAAAAAGCCAGAGCAAAGTACACACTATAGATTACTATGGTATAAATACAGCAATACAAAATACAAAGGAGAGATTAAATAGGAATGTTACTTACATAATGATTTGTTTAGCTGTAGTTTGAAACTTACGTAGAGAAAACACAATTTTTTTCCCTTTAAGGACTTATTATGCAGTCTCTTTCGCCATCTTGTGGCAGAACATAAACTGTAAAGTTCTTTGCTCAGCTCAATAAGACAAGCTGATGGCCGCCGACACGTTAAATCCTACATTCTCGCCTGAAAAAACTCAAAAGTACATTATGTTGTCCAACAGCTGCAATATTTGTCAAACTGTAGTGAGTTTATTGAGCTGCTGTCACTATGTGGGCGGAGTAATACACAAGGGTGAAGAGGCTATACGAGTGCTGTTATTGCAGAATATTGCACGGCTATCAGCCAATCAGATTCGAGAACCAGACAGAACTGTTATATATATAGTTATTCAGATATTCACATTAAGTAAACAAGTCATTTAAATACAATTAGTTAATATTTTGAAGAAGTTTACCTAACTCTGCTTTTAAATTATGTACTACAAAATCAATTGGAACTAAAAGTCAATAGCACACAGCAAAAACATGAAAATGAGGGTGGACGAAACACCTGTGGATTAAACAAATCACCTAATAAACACACACACATACACACACACACACACACAGTGTTCTTTTAACAACAACAACAACGCAGCAGATATTCTAAGCGTCTCTAGTGTCCACAAGTGTAATAAAGAGATGGAGTAGATTGAATTACAACCGCAGAAACTCCACAAACTCGCAGCATGTGTATGAATTTGATGGCATATTACGGCCGGTTATAGATCCACATCCTCGCGTCTGCAGGGAAAGCATCGTCTGGCCCCGTACGCCGGCTTTGTGACTAATTCATTCTCTCTGCCAACAGCGCTGAGACCTTTAATGGCTTTTTTTGTTGTCAAGAGCAGAAAATTGGATTCCTCAGCCTATTGAGGACAACCTGAGACGCTCCCTGCGCTTTCTAAACACACATTCATTCAGGAAAATCAACAAATGTCAGCATGTGTTTCATGAAGGGTGTATTTGTGGGCGTCTAAACAGACGTTTCTGCTGGAAAACGCCTGAGATGATCTGAAGTCATGATACTTTCCAGACAGTGTTTGGGTTCTTAAGTCATTAACTATGTCTGAAAAGTCATTTAATTAATTGGCTCAACACTACTTAAAACTCCTATAAATCTCAATGCAAAGATAAAAATAAAATAATTTGTGACTTCTTAACTTCATTAATAAAGTGTAATATATAAGAATTGCATTTGTTAAACAGAAATACCTATTTATTTTTTGGATTTTCAATGTTTTTCACAGAATTATTATGAAATATATATTAAAAATAAATTAAAATAATAATAATAAAATAATAATAATTAAAATAAATGTCATTTATTATTTGATTACTTAATCAAATACACTACATGAAAAATGTCTTGTCCGTCAATTCCAGTTGTAAGAGCAACTAATAATAACTTGTCTTCTAGTTGATCATTTGGAAAAGTGTCAGAAGGTGGATTTTTCTGCTGAATCATCTGTTGATCTGCATCCTAATCATCACAAATACTGCAGAAGACCTACTGGAGCCCACATGGACTCACGATTCTCAGAGAAATCAGTCAAGTTTGGTGAAGGAACAATCATGGTTTGGGGTTACATTCAGTATGGAGGCGTGCGAGAGATCTGCAGAGTGGATGATTAACATTAACAGCCTGAGGTATCAAGACATCACAAACCACAGGAGAGGGCAAATTCTTCAGCAGGATAGCGCTCCTTCTCATACTTCAGCCTCCACATCAAAGCTCCTGAAAGCAAAGAGGGTTAAGGTGCTCCAGGGTTGGTCAACCCAGTCACCAGAAATGAACATTATTGAGCATGTCTGGGGTAAGATGGAGGAGGAGGCGTTGAAGATGAACCCAGAGAATCTTGATGAACTCTGGGAGTCCTGCAAGAACGCTTCCTTTGCCGTTCCAGATGACTTTATTAATAAGTGATTTGAGTCATTGCAGAGATGTATGGATGCAGTCCTCCAAGCTCATGATGGAGTCAGACACAATATTCATTCTGTTTCCACTGCAGCAGGACTTTATATTCAATACTGGACATTATTTCTGTTCAGTGATGAGACTTTAGTCTAAGCAAAGTCAGACCTTACTGTCCTAATGAAATCATTAATAACTTGTACCGCATGTCTTTGGACTGTGGGGGAAACCGGAGCACCCGTAGGAAACCCACGCGAACGCAGGGAGAACATGCAAACTCCACACAGAAACGCCAACTGACCCAGTCGAGGATCGAACCTGCGACCCAGCGACCTTCTTGCTGTGAGGCGACAGCACTACCTACTGCGCCACTGCATCACCTTGCTAACATTAGCCTTATGTTAATTAATAATCACAAAGACTTGCTGTGTTGCTCACAGACGTGCCAGCGAGACGCACACAAACATCTTGTCCTCTTTTAAACTCTGATATGTCACATACAATGTTGTGTGCATGGCAATATTTTAAGCAAAACTGTGCTATTACTCTACTAGTTTAACCTTCACACTCTGCTCTTACTGGTGGAATGAAGATCAGTGAATATTGTAGTGATGGGTAGTTCCTGTGGAGGCCATTTGAGTACAGTGAACTCATTGTCATGTTCAAGAAACCAGTCTGAGATGATTGGCGTTTTATGACATGGTGCGCTTTCCTGCTGGAAGTAGTCATCAGAAGATGGAGACACTGTGGTCATAAAGGGATGGACATGGTCAGCAACAATACTCAGGTAGGCTGTGTCGTTGATGTTGCCCCCTTGAACAATGAATAGCACAGCCTTTTGATTTTCTGTAGATTTATTTGCGCCGTTTTTTTTCTCTTTTTTTCTGTGACGATTCGGGACTGAACAACAACAACGATTCATTTACAAAACACGGTTCACTTACAGACTGAATCACTTATCTGACTCTTCATCTCCTGTGAACCCACAATGTCTCTTTCCTCACAGCGCCCTCAACGGTGCACGCATGCATCCCTGCACATTGTCCTCTCCAACTTCTTCAGATTTATATATAAACCACAAATAAAATAAAAGCAGTAACAATAAAATAAACATATTAATAATCCTTTTGAGGCCATTACATTGACACGATGCTCAATTGGTACTAATGGGCACAAAGTGTGCCAAGAAAATCTCCCCCACACCATTACACCACCACCACCAGCCTGAACCGTTGATACAAGGCAGGATGGATCCATGCTCTCATGTTGTTGGTGCCAGAACTGCCGCTCACTGGATATTTTCTCTGTTTTGGACCATTCTCTGTAAACCCTAGAGATGGTTGTGCGTGAAAATCCCAGTAGATCAGCAGTTTCTGAAATACTCAGAGCAGCCCGTCTGGCACCAACAACCATGCCACGTTCAAAGTCACTTAAATCCCCTTTCTTCCCCATTCTGATGCTCGCTTTGAACTGCAGCAGATCGTCTTGACCCTGTCTACATGCCTAAATGCATTGAGCTGCTGCCATGTGGTTGGCTAATTATGTCACGGTTGTGATCTATCTGTTCTTCTTGCATCTGTGTGTTTCTTCTGTATGTTATGTGTCATGCCTTATGTGTTGTCGTGTGCGTGGGCGTGTGCTTGTTTACCTTCTGTGTTGACAGCATGCTATTATCAGCTGATGCATCAGCTGACCTAATCATCCTCCAGCTGATCCTCATTTCACTGGCTATATATTCAGTCTGTGGTTACTGCTGTTTATCAGTCCGTTGCTTGTTCTTGTCCCTGTCTGGATGCTCTGCTGTTTGTTCGTCGGATGACGATTTCGTTTGGTCTGTTGGAGTTCTTTGTTTCCTATTAAATTTTTACTCGCACTTGGATCCCCTGTCTGGTGTCGTGACAAATTATACATTTGCGTTAACGAGCAGTTGGACAGGTGTACCTAACAAAGTGGCCAGTGAATGTCTATATATATATATATATATATATATTCCCAGAAAAGATAATGCACTAGTTACTGTCAAATCAAATACACTATAATCAATGAACTACATCTCTGAAAATGAGTCTTACTATCTTACACACTGCTGCTGTGCATGTGTCAAAAATATATGTCATTTCTTGTCATAAACGCATCATACAGTAATTACTCTGTCCGTCTTATTGAGCAGTTTTTTGTGTAGTGAGTGAATGTAAACATCTCTTTGTGTCTCTCTCTCTTCTCTCAGTCTGTCATTCAGCAGATAAGCATCGCTCGCTCCCTCCTGCAGATCACTTTTCAACATCAGCATCAGCAAATGGGCTTTTAGCAGCTGACAGTCTCTCACGGCCCCAGACTCTCCACATCAGAGCTCACAGAAGATTACGGAGCTCCGGCTGACCCTCCTTCATGTGTTTGAGCATCTTTGTGTCTGTCAGGAGCCGCGCAATCCTCAGGACTCAAGCAGAGACGGACTTAACAGAGTTTACAGATCAGTGCGAGCAGCAGATCCTTCAAGAGACACGAGGAGAGTTTACTCGCCGTTACTTTAATCATGCCACTGCACAATCTAAAAATAGTTAGGATATGACGTCATTAAATTAGATCACATTTGGTCATATTGTAGTGATCAGCGGTAGTCAGGAACTTAAATTGGAAATTAGTTTCCAATATGAACAAAGGATGCAGAGTTAACACTTAACTAAACCACACTGAAATAAACTAAACTTCAACTCTGAAATCTGGACTTACTAGAACTATGTGAAGCTGCTTTGACACAGCCTACATTGTAAAAAGCGCTATATAAATAATCATGAATTGAACTTAACTCTAGCCCTTTTGTTAAGCTTTTTGCAATTGAGACGGTGACCATCTGTCCTTTGTTCTTCTGAAGGACAAAGGTGTTAAGAGCCCAAAACTTGCAAAACGGCTTCTTGATCTAATCGTTTACACTTTTCGTTTTGGACCCTGTGTACATTACAATGGACATCACATGTCAGCCCATGTTTTTTGTGGTTCCTGAGCATTTCGTCTAATTTAAAGCCTACAGTCCATGAGAGTGGACAATTGTCATCCAATGAAATGGCAGTAAGGCTCGACATCAGTGTAGTCCTTGCTATACGCACGTATACTCAGTATGCTTGCTTTTTTTCCATGAGCTGTTTGGGTATTACCACTTCTGAGGATCAATAATTGCGTATACCCTCGGTATACTCACTTGTTTTTCTGATTAAACTTCCCTAATTTATGTGTATTTGCGTCCCCTTTAACTGTATACCAAAGGTGTTTTTAACTCGCATCTTAAGTTGTTGCAACTGGTGCATTTTCGTTTAACTTGCGCTATTCCCCGCTCCTGATGACCACAGCAGCTGTGAGAAAATTTCGTGAGAGTTTTTCTAAGACCACGACAAGTTAACTGAATGATGTCTCGCTGAAACGTTCAGGTAAATTGATGAAACAGCATGGGTGTCGCTTTAGCCCTCCTGTATTTCTATTCAGCACCCTTAAAGGTTTTGCGATTAGCTCATGAACTGTACACTACTAAATGATCGCCTCAGTCCCCTTTAATTTTAATATGAAAACAGTGGCAGACTTCCGCTGCTCTGTTTTCAGCTCGTTTTTCATTTAATCAGCAAACCACATCTGTTCAGGGCGAGAGAAATGCTAAAATCGCCCCTGTAAAACAGTATTTCACATGTCTTAATTGTGCGCTACAGGGAATGACACTATATATAAAACACTAAAAACAATGAGGCAAAGACTACTCATAAATCGCGTAACAATTTGCGATTTAAAAGGTTAACTACTAGTATATAATGGCGACAACAGAAGACAGACTCCTAATAGTTTGGTTTAAAACAAGCATGCATGAATGTGACAGTCAAAAATAATGGCTGATTGATGTTTAAAGGAGCCTGTTAAATGTAAAGTAATAAGCCAGTAAAGAAAGTAAGTTAAAAAGCTGTCTTTCCATGTCCACTACATTGTTGTAACTATCTTGATTGACTCTTTTTATATATATTAAAATGATTAAATAAGCTACATACTGTATAAATACAGCCAATCTCTGAGCCTGCTAGGGAGGGGCACTATTAGCTAAACATAAATCATTAAATAGGATTAGACTATTAGCATCTCCCTTTAAAACGAACACATTTGTTTACATTTTTTTCTTTTTAAATGGATAGTTTACGCAAAAAAAATGAAAATTGTCATCATTTACTCAACCTTTACTTGTCCCAAACCGTTTTTTTTTTTCTTCTGTTGAACACAAAAGAAGATATTTTGAAGAAAGCTGGAAACCTGTAACCATTGACTTACATTGACATAGTATTTGCTTTTCCTTTAGTGTAAGTTAATGGTTACAGGTAACTGATAGAACAAAACTATATAAATATATATATATATATATATAGCGAATGAATCAAAGAAGCATTGACTTTCGTCGTTTCTTTGCCTCCTTTCATTTAAAATTTGGGTCGGGTGTAATAGTACACTACCTTTTATTTTAGGACTACACCACTGCTTGACATGTTGTAATTTGAATAAAATCCACTACAATGAACAGCAGCATGGCATCATTTCACTCCAGACACAGACGTAAGCCACATTTACAATGTTTTTATTCAGATTTATTGATATATTTGCCAATATTTCATAGATTGTAATCTAATCTATGAAACTAATTACTAATTGAAGTTTAAAAGCTTTTGTAACATTGCAAGCTTTAGATCAGGTTTTTTTCAAATATGTCTGTCCATTAGGATGTACGATGGGTTCAAGATCTACTAAAAATTAAATCTCCAGTAATGCTGATTAAACTTTATATAAAAAACCTATATTGCTGTACTGATTCATTGCTGAAACGGTTTTTATACAGCAGTTTATATACAGATCTTGAAGTTCTTGAGCATATAGCAGATATATGTAAATATCTCAGATGTGCACAATATGTGGAGTGATGAGGAAGATAAAGTTTGTTATAAACAAGATACAATCTATACAACAAAAACCTCAAAATTAAAGTACAAATGTTATAATGTTAATGTTTGTGATTTTGAAAATAAATGTCAAGATTATACCAGCAATCATGTTTTTTTTTTTGTATTTTATGTTGGTATAATGGGCGATGCAGTGGCGCAGTAGGTAGTGCTGTCGCCTCACAGCAAGAACGTCGCTGGGTCGCAGGTTCGAACCTCGGCTGGGCTGGGTCAGTTGGCGTTTCTGTGGGGAGTTTGCATGTTCTTCCTGCATTCTCGTGGGTTTCCTCCGGGTGCTCCGGTTTTCCCCACAGTCCAAAGACATGCGGTACAGGTGAATTGGGTAGGCTAAATTGTCCACTTTCGTGTGTGTATATATATATATATATATATATATATATATATGTGTGTGTGTGTGTGTGTGTATATGTATGTATGTCGGCTTTGTGCCTTGCGGGGTCGCCACAGTGGAATGAACCACCAACTTATCCAGCACGATTTTTTACACAGCGGATGCCCTTTCAGCCGCAACCCATCTCTGGGAACATCCACACACTCATTCACACTCATACACTACGGACAATTTAGCTTACCCAATTCACCTGAACCGCATGTCTTTGGACTGTGGGGGAAACCGGAGCACCCGGAGGAAACCCACGCGAACACAGGGAGAACATGCAAACTCCACACAGAAACGCCAACTGACCCAGCCCAGCCGAGGTTTGAACCTGCGACCCAGCGACGTTCTTGCTGTGAGGCAACAGCACTACCTACTGCGCCACTGCGTTGCCTATTTGTATATATATATATATCTATGTATATACATATATATATATATATACATATATATATATATATATATATATATATATATATATATATATATATATATATATATATATATATATATATACATATATATATATACATATACATATATACATATACATATATATATATACATATACATATATATATATATACATATATATATATATATATATATATATATATATACATATACATATATATATATATATACATATATATATATATATATATATATATATACATATATATATATATATATATATATATATATGTATACATATATATATATATATATATATATATATATATATATATGTATATATATATATATATATATATATATATATATATATGTATATATATATATATATATATATATATGTATATATATATATATATATATGTATATACATATACATATAAATATATACATATACATATATATATACATATACATATATATATATATATATATATATATAATTTAAATTTTTTACATAATATTTTTTATAATAATTTTACATTTTAAATTAAACTTTAATTTAAATGATCTAAAAATAATATATAAATTAGAATAATTTAATATTACATGAATATATGTATTATTATAATTATATATTTCAAATTTTATTTTATTTATTTATTTATTTATTTATTTTTTTTTTTGGTCAGGCCAGTGTCTCTTTAGGTAAAATTTACATGATGATCTATTTTTTTTTATTGTTTTCAAATCAAATTGAACCTGTAACTTCAACGTATTAATTTATGGATTAATTGCATCAAAGCATTCACTTTGACATTATCTGCATATATTTTAAAATAAAGTAATATTTTATTTTATTTTATTTTATTTTATTTTATTTTATTTTATTTTATTTTATTTTATTTTATTTTATTTTATTTTATTTTATTTTATTTTATTTTATTTTATTTTATTTTATTTTAAAATAAGCCAGTGTCTCTCACACAAACACTACATGATTATAGATGCTTTCCACACTCAAGCCAGTTTTAAAACAAATTGAGAAGCCCTAGTATCTAATGTTTTCAATAAAGCAACACTAATAAGCACAAACATCTACAAATACATTTCTTATAAGTAATCCACAGTTTTATGTTCTCAGTGACTATAATCACATTACTCTGAGCACTTGTACAAGTGATAATTAACAATTATCAAATTATTACAGTCAAGAACCGTAATTATGATTGACAGTCCTATTAAGTCATTTGCACAGGTTACACATGCCGGTGTTTAACAGATGATCAAACCTTCATTGTTTAAAATGCATAAAAATAATTGGCTTTTTTTGTGGAGCGTGATTGAATGAGACTTCAGAATCAATCACATTATAATCAGATGACAGTCACTGCCTCAGGCGTCGTGTACTTTACATACTGTACATTAATGAATTCAGCATTAGTGTGCAGATACCAGGAGAAAAAGCCGATGTGCTACATTTTGTTTAATATAAACCACACTGGGTGACATGGTGGCTCCGTGGTTAGCACTCTCGCCTCACAACAAGAAGGTCACTAGTTTGAGTCCCAGCTGTGCCATTTGCCGTTTCTGTGTGGAGTTTGCATGTTCTCCCCGTTTTGGCGTAGGTTTCCTCCGGGTGCTCCGGTTTCCACCACAGTCCAAACACATGAGCTATAGGGGAATTGATGAACTAAATTGTTCGTAGTGTATGAGTGTGTGTGTGTGAATGAGTGTATATGGGTGTTTTCCAGTACTGGGTTGCAGCTGGAAGGGCATCCGCTGTGAGAAGTTGGTGGTTCATTTCGCTGTGGCGACTCCTGATGAATACTAAGCTGAAGGAAAATGAATGAATGAGTAAACTGTGCTAGATTGTAATTTTTTTGATACCTATATTATAAAATCTATATGATTCTTCATGAATGTAGAAGTAAACATTAATTTATTATAACATTTTATTGATGCTTGTCAGAGTAAGCATAAATAATTCAGATTTATTTTGAAAGGATTACATTTTTCATGTGCAATAGTTTATAGTTTATTATACAGTATATATATATATATATATATATAGACCATTTCAAGGTGGTCATGTCATTGGCCCATGAACATTTCCTGCTTGTTATCAAACTATTTCATAACCGTAACAAGAGGCAATTCAATCATAACTTAATGTTAAAACAGCTATCATAACATTATTTATCAATATGTGGCTCTTTTTGGATTCTCAGAAGCTATAGAAATGAAAAATTTTAAACAGGAAATGCATTGGGACCATTGTTTTTGTTTACATCCCTCAAAATGGTCTATATATATATATATATATATATATATATATATATATATATATATATATATATACAGTATACATAGTCACATTACTTAACATTTCTGCACATAATAGTTTTAATAACTCAATTCTAATAACTGATTTCTTTTATCTTTATCATGATGACAGCACATAATATTTGACTAGATATTCTTCAAGACGCTAGTATTCAGCTTAAAGTGACATTTAAAGGCTTAACTAGGTTAATTAGGGTAAAGTTAGGGTAATTAGGCAAGTCATTGTATAACAGTGGTTTGTTCTGTAGACTATCCAAAACAAATATTGCTTAATAATTTTGACCTTAAAATGGCTTTTAAAAAATTCAAAACTGCTTTTATTTTAGCCTAAATAAAACAAATAAGACTTTCTTCAGAAAAAAAAAATATTATAGCAAATACTGTGACAAATTCCTGAATCTGTTAAACATCATTTGTGAAATATTTGAAAAAGAAATTCACAGAAGGGAGTGTAGAATGGTTTTTTGACCACAGCGGTTCGAACTGTAGTTCTGCCCAGTGACTAAAAAGTTATCAGCATGATGGTAAATAACTGTACATTTCTAGTCAAACCATTCTTCTGCAATCTTATACCAAAAACGGAAATAAGGGCAGTATTAATAGCTTAAAATGTGGGAGAGCGTTGCTATTATGTGATTGTATTGTATTGCGATATGGAGCAATTAATTGTTGATGTTAAATCAAAAGTAATTCACAAATACTTGAAAATGAGATGATTTAATGACAATAATTTTCTATGGTTACAACTGCAGTAGTTACAAAAAACTGTCTAAAATGATAAAACATGAAATGATAAAAACATATGATATAAATTGTACCCAGCTTAAATGTAAAAAAAATAAAGTTACCTAAAAAAGAAAGAGACAGGGGGAAGGAGAGAGAGAGACAAAGAGAGCAAGCAGGCCTCAAAGAGCCTGGGAGCAGTAGAGCCAGAGAAGATAACCTCCAGAGAAGGAGCAGAGCTCAGGAAAGCGCAGAGAAGAAAAAGCAGATCAGGAAAAAAGGCAGAGCAAAGTTTACCAGCTATTTTGTATCTTCTTGACCATGTGACTAAAGCCCAAATGCTGAGACATTCAAACTGACCAATCAACACGTGACCACATCGTAAAACCCCCAAAGTCCACATACCAGGCCCTGATCTTATCAGTGTCTGCATTTGGAGTCAGCATGGACCTTCTTGATGAAAAAGACATGTTTTGCCATATAAACAAATGCATATGATAATTAAACTCTTACATGCGAATAATTTCGACTTCAACTGTAAAATGGTGCTTAGTTTGACAGCTAATACAGTTTTACTTTATTATATACAGGGAGTGCAGAATTATTAGGCAAATGAGTATTTTGACCACATCATCCTCTTTATGCATGTTGTCTTACTCCAAGCTGTATAGGCTCCAAAGCCTACTACCAATTAAGCATATTAGGTGATGTTCATCTCTGTAATGAGAAGGGGTGTGGTCTATAGACATCAACACCCTATATCAGGTGTGCATAATTATTAGGCAACTTCCTTTCCTTTGGCAAAATGGGTCAAAAGAAGGACTTGACAGGCTCCGAAAAGTCAAAAATAGTGAGATATCTTGCAGAGGGATACAGCACTCTTAAAATTGCCAAGCTTCTGAAGCGTGATCATCGAACAATCAAGCGCTTCATTCAAAATAGTCAACAGGGTCGCAAGAAGAGTGTGGAAAAACCAAGGTGCAAAATAAACTGAGAACTGCCCATGAACTGAGAAAAGTCAAGCGTGCAGCTGCCAAGATGCCACTTGCCACCAGTTTTGCCCTATTTCAGAGCTGCAACATCACTGGAGTCCCCAAAAGCACAAGGTGTGCAATACTCAGAGACATGGCCAAGGTAAGAAAGGCTGAAAAACGACCACCACTGAACAAGACACACAAGCTGAAACGTCAAGACTGGGCCAAGAAATATCTCAAGACTGATTTTTCTAAGGTTTTATGGACTGATGAAATGAGAGTGAGTCTTGATGGGCCCGTGGCTGGATCGGTAAAGGGCAGAGAGCTCCAGTCTGAATCAGACGCCAGCAAGGTGGAGGTGGAGTACTGGTTTGGGCTGGTATCATCAAAGATGAGCTTGTGGGGCCTTTTCGGGTTGAGGATGGAGTCAAGCTCAACTCCCAGTCCTACTGCCAGTTGGTACAGGAAGAAGTCTGCATCCTTCAAGAAAAACATGATTTTCATGCAGGACAATGCTCCATCACATGCGTCCAAGTACTCCACAGCGTGGCTGGCAAGAAAGGGTCTAAAAGAAGAAAAACTAATGACATGGCCTCCTTGTTCACCTGACTGAACCCCATACAGAACCTGTGGTCCATCATCAAATGTGAGATTTACAAGGAGGGAAAACAGTACACCTCTCTGAACAGTGTCTGGGAGGCTGTGGTTGCTGCTGCACGCAATGTTGATGGTGAACAGATCAAAACACTGACAGAATCCATGGATGGCAGGCTCTTGAGTGTCATTGCAAAGAAAGGTGGCTATATTGGTCACTGATTTGTTTTTGTTTTGTTTTTGAATGTCAGAAATGTATATTTGTGAATGTTGAGATGTTATATTGGTTTCACTGGTGAAAATAAATCATTGAAATGGGTATATATTTGTGTTTTGTTAAGTTGCCTAATAATTCTGCACAGTAATAGTCACCTGTACACACAGATATCCTCCTAAAATAGCTCAAACTAAAAACAAACTAAAAACTACTTCCAAAAATATTCAGCTTTGATATTAATGAGTTTTTTGGGTTCATTGAGAACATGGTTGTTGTTCAATAATAAAATCCTCAAAAATACAACTTGCATAATATATTATGTAAACACAAACTTTTATTTTGTCCAAAATTAGTCATTATTAATTGAAAATAGGTTATATTGATGGTGAATAATAGCATTGCGCTGCTGCAGCCAAGGTACTACAGTAAAGTTCCTTGATTATTACTCCAGAATGAGAGTATAGTTCCTATCCTTATCTAGGTCTAGAAAATAACAACTTTTCATTTTCGTTGGTCTTTATATACGATGTAACTTCAAAAGAGTCCAGCTTTAAATGCTGTAGGAAACATTATTCAAACTTTGTGGCTATTTTTTAAGTGAGATGCTAATGGTCTAACCTGATTCTATGAATTATGCTAAGCTAAGCTACAAGTGAATGCGCCAGACCCAGAGAACTAATAAAAAAATGGCAAAACTCAACTTTTAAACTCTATTTCAGCTGTAAAATGAGTAATATTCAAAAAACATGTAGTGTTTCTTTAAGGTTTTAATCTTTTGAAGCTGCTTCATGTTGTTTAGATCCATTCTGAAGTATTTTTAATGATCCTTTCTTGTTTATATTGATCTTCAGTTGTTTCGTTTCAGATATGGATACTCTTAAATCCTGAATCTCTTCTCTCCGCAATCTAAACTTTGTAGAAATGCTACATGTGTATTTGATAATAACTTTTCATTTTCCTTTGGTCTTTGCACAGATTTAACTAGAGAAGAGTCCGGCTTTAAATAGTAAAAAATCGTCAAAACTTAGGGGTATTTTTTTTAATGAGAGATTATAATGATCTAATCTGATTCAATGAATTATGCTAAGCTAAGTTAAAAGTGCTCCTGTCAGACCTGGAGATTGTCTGAATTAGCTAATAAATGGTAAAACGCAACTGTTTTTTTACTCCATTTGAGCACAAAAAGTAGTTATTTTCCAAAATCTGTAGTGTTTCTTAAAGGTTTCAGCCTTTTTAAGCTGCTTCATGTTGTTTAGATCCATTCTGAAAACTTTTATTTTCCTTTCTCGTTTATATTGATCTTCAGTTGTTTCTTTTCAGATATGGATACTCTTAAATCTTGAATCTCTTCTCTCCGCAATCAAATCTTTGCAGAAATGCTACATGTGTATTTGATAATAACTTTTCATTTTCTGTTGGTCTTTGTACATGATGTAACTGCAGAAGAGTCCAGCTTTAAATATGAAACATCATACAACCTTTGTGGTTATTTTTTGAGTGAGATGCTAATGGTCTAATCCGATATAATGAATTATGCTAAGCTAAGCTAAAAATGCTCCCGTTAGACCCGGAGATTTTCTAAATGAATTTATAAAAGGTAAAACTCAACTTTTAAACTCTAATGGAGCATATATTTCCAAATTTACCCAAAGTGTGTTTCTTTAAAGTTTCAGTCTTTTAAGCTGCTTCGTGTTGTTTAGATCCATTCTGAAAACTTTTATATTGATCTTTAGTTGTTTCTTTTCAGATATGAATCTCTTAAATCTTGAATCTCTTCTCTCCGCAATCTAATCTTTATAGAAATGCTACATATGTATTTGATAACAACTTTAGCTTTTTCTTTGCTCTTTGTACACGATTTAACTACAGAGTCCAGCTTTAAATAGAAAAATTGTTGAAACTTTTGGGTATTTTTTGAGAGAGATGCTAATGGTCTAATCCAATTCATTGAATTATGCTAAGCTAAGCTAAAAGTGCTCTTGTCAGACCTGTATATTGTCTGAATAAACTAAAAAATAATAAAACGTATCTTTTTAGGCTGTAAAATGAGTTATTTTAAGAATGATAGATAGTGTTTCTTGAAAAGTTTCAGCCTTTTTAAGCTGCTTCATGTTGTTTAGATCCATTCTGAAGTATTTTTAATTATCCTTTCTTGTTTATATTGAT